>OY998155.1:5029287-5341878 GCA_963921925.1 Sphagnum tenellum
TTGGTATTTAGAATATACCTTGCAATATTAGAAAATTATGTGAAATGCATGTCCTCGCATCTTTTATAGTTGTTTGTAATAATAAAGTAGCTTATGCTTGTTTCATTTTCATGTCAATTACAATGTTGTTCACACTAACCTGCCATTGTTAAAAAAATTTGTTAAAAGTTGGTTGTTTCGTTTCACTTTGTGTGTCAGGAACTTGGAAAAAACTGGAGGTCTGACAGAGAGAAAAGAGAGCAGGAGTAGAAGAGGGAGATGATGAAGCTTTGATTAGTGTGAGATAATATGTTGATTTGTTATTAACCTAATAATCAAGTGAGGAGAAGCCAATTCAAATGTTTTCAAGTTATATTAAGGATGGCACTGCATGCCTGTCTTAGGCTTAAAAATCTTTAATCTTCTCACTTGCCCTGCAACTTCGAAAGGCGGAACCTTTGCGTATATTTTTCAAATATACTTCTAAAATTTGCAACCCCTTTTATCATTGCTTTTACCTCCCTGACATTCTCTTTAAAATCAACCCTTTCAAAAGTCAAAGTTAAATGATCAAAATATGAATATTTTTAAACTGTTCGCTTGGTAAAATGAATCATTAAATTGATGAACATTTACCTTCACCATTATTCTTATTGCATTTCCATATATTCTTCAAAACCATAACTTTCGAAATAAAGCTAGATATAGCCCTTAGCATTTAGAAGAGACTTGCAACGAAAATTAAAATAAACACAAGTAAAATTTCCAAATTGTTTTTTTTTTTTGATACAATGGCGAAATTGTAGGTAAAAAAAATGCGAGTGAATTCAAAATTTGTTATGCAAAAATAACTGCATATGTAATTGTAAACAATTCAATTGACAATATATAATGCAATATATATTGTTGGATTAAAGTGGAAGTGTACAATCATAAAATAGGAGGGTTTATGTGGGGTAAGGTTTTTGAGTTCAAATGATAGTATAATAAGATTGTTCAAAGTGCCTTATGAATTTTCTGGGCATGGAGGTGTGTTGTAATACAAAGCAAGAAACCCTGAAAGTCCTTTATGACATTTTTAAAAATATTGTTGAAGATTTCAGCTGGGAAGTGACATTGATGCATATCATACATTTCACTTCGCTAAAAACCATAAGCTTTCAACTCAATTGTGACATCCAAAGTGTGCATTAAGCCTTCCTTCTACAACAGGTGTTCTTGACATGCCATGATTAATTCAATCTCAAGCTTTTGTTTTAGAGAGGTCTTGCGGGTGGGCATTCCATTTTGTGAAGTAACTTATGCAAGGTGGGCAAAACTGGGGCGTCATGCTAGGATTGGCAAGATATTTCCTGATGGAAGGAAGTCTCTCCATAGAGCCAAAGATATTCCAAAACTGTACACTGCAAAATTTAGAATGCAAGAAACAAACCGGCACATCCACTTTTGTCCATTTTATGATGAACACAGTTTCCGTACTTCAAAACTTAAAGTCTCTTTCCATTAGGCTACTATATATGCTCACATTCCATACAGTGTGCTATGATCAGAGCAGCTTAATGGAAAACCATTGACATAGGGCCTTGTTACTTGTTACATGTACAACAATTTTTCATTGGAGAGCTACAACTGTTGTGAAAAGACGTAATTAGTCATGTGATGAGCTCTGGACATGAATAAAAGGACAGATGCCATTGTATGGTGAGTCATAGTTTGCCTCATAACTCTCATAGCTTCTACTATCGGTCAATGCTTGACTAGTAAAGTTGTGAGATGGTTGCGAACAGAGGCACTTAAACAAAACATAATGCAAAGCCATTGTGAGAGCAACAGTGCTGATCACAACTACATAATGGAAAGATGTCCTTTATCATGCCTTGCACCTGTTAATCGCAAGCTCACTTGCTCCAGAAGGGATGAAGAAGTCCCATACATGTGTATCCACATGGGATGAATATCCTGACACCAGCACTTGAAGAAAGGCAATGTTCTATCTCAACATTATGAAATTAATTGATGAATATCATCCCTACCAGAAGCCAAACAATGTGATTACCACAAGAAAGGGCACTCCATTTCTCTAAGGGGAATATCAAAGATCCAGAAAATGAAATAAAAAGTTCAAAGCCCAAGAAGAAGAAGAAAACAAAAAGGACCCAAGGACAATAAACTTCAAAGTTAGAAAACGTGAACCAAGAAAAGTCCTTAACTTGGGGCAAAAACAACAAAAAACATCTTGAGATCCCCAAATTCATAACCTAGCAACACCTTTGATATACAAAATGCACCATGAATCCAAAATTTCTAACATTGTGAATGAAGGTGCTGATCACCCAATTCAGCAAAAAAACATAAAATTTGTATCTGTAGTACCTCTACGGAAAACACTTGAATCAAAATACCCAAAAAAGAGAGAAAAAAGTTGTCAAAATTAATTTTGGGTGAGATGTTGTTCCATACCATTTTATTCTGAGTTTTCTCGAATGATATAAAAGCCCAATATAAACCTGATTCAAAACTCTGATTTAAACGGGATTTACAACTCCATACTAAATTAGGCCTAGCAAGTATGGATACAAAGACACACATAAAAATGGCACCCATAAGAAGGAAAATTCTCTCTTACATTACAAAAGACTCTTTGAAAAGACTGCACTTCAGATCACAAAATTAGGGTTTAGGGTGCCACACAATTTCTGTAGTGGAGATTAGGGTTCGGGTTGTACACTGTCTCTGGTGGAGATCCTTGAAGGCAAGGAGAGAGAGGGACGAAACACAGGGAGACAGACACAGACGTAGAGAGAGAGGACACACACACACACACACACCCACACAGACAAGTACAGAGAGAGCGAGACGCAGAGAGAGTGACTACAAAGGTGGAAAGGATCCAGAGCTTGGATGTGTTGATGGAGCAGGAGCAAGAAATGGTGCCCAATTTGGAGATTCAGCTGGCCAAGTGCGTCGTCTTGGAGAAGAACCTGGTGTTGCAGTTACTAGTAGAGTGGGAGCTGGTGCGGGGGTTAGCGGAGTTATAATATGTCCTGCTGGTGCCCAGTTTGGTGAAGTTTTGGAATTTGTAAGTGGTGAACCGCAAGGAGGAGGCGGTGGTGGTGACCACGGAGGCGGTGGTGGTGGTCTATTTGATGGAGGAGGAGGGGGAGGTGGTGGTGGTGGTGGGATGATGAGGAAGCTATTGCCAGGAGGCGGCGGTCTTCCTAGCGGTGGTAGTCTTCGGAGGAACCTGTGCGATGAGAGAAGAGTCCTAGAAGACTCGCTTGTGATCTCTTCTTGTGATGAGAGAGGAGGAGGAGAAGCGCCGCTGATTTCTTCTTCTTCTTCTTCGCCTTTGATCAAACTGTTATGATCATCAGCAAGGGTATGAGAGTTCATACTGTAAGACGTCGTCATGACCATCACGACTGTCGAAACCAGCAGCAGCAGAGCCCGCCATTTGCAAGACGACGCAGCTGAACTAGTCCGTAGAAAGAATTGATCTGCCTGCTGCAGCCGGCGCCAGCTCCTCATGTTTTGTGTCGCGGCTAAAATGCACTTGTTACAAACCGTTTTGGAAGCAGACCGACCCAAAGATGATGATAAGAGATCTTCTCGATGCTGCTCTGTCGATCAGACTGCCTGATGATCTGCTGCAGATAATTGGTGACACTAGGATTGATTGATCAGTCCGTCCTCATTGCAATTGTTTTGCATGCAACTCTATATTCCACATCAAATTGGTGCAGGAATCAGAGTCGCTGCAAGCACCGGAAGATGTGATGGCATCCCAAGATGGGTATCCTGCAAGTACAGCTCATGGAGAATCTTGACGAGGGCCTGCATGCAGAGCCGGATGGTTGAGCCATACCTAGTTCTTGGGGAATCTAAAGCTCACTACAACAACGAGTCTTTCACAGGTTATTCATATATAAACCAACTCTACGGAATTCTGTAGAAACCAATTTGCAGATCTGCAGAATTAGAAAACTTATACGATCATGCATCTCTGAAGCTGCAACCAAAGAATAATACTACTGCTGCGGCATGCAAGCTACTAGTGCTGCTACAACAACAACAACACCACCACCACCACTGCTGCTGGTGTCAAACATGATTGTTTTTTTTGTTCCAATGGTGATGGTGATAACCCAAAGAAAAAATTGAAGAGTTGCTGCTGCAATAGCCGGGATGAGTGAAACCAAGAGTTGCTAAAAGCATGAAACCTATAAAGTCTGATCACAAAACACAAAAATGAAACACAAGCAATGGAGTTCTTTGTTGCTGTTCTGCATGTCCAAACTTAGTAAGTCTGAAGGCAAAACATGGTAATTTTGAAACACTTGTAAGCGAAGGAGTTGCTGTTAGTTCACCATGAAACCCAAGTCTGATTACAAAACATGATAATGAATCACAAGCAAGTGAATTGCTAGCAACATGAATTTACCTAACCTAAGGCTGATCACAAAACATGATAATGAAACACAAGCAAATGAATTACTAGCAACATGGATTTACCTAACCTAAGTCTGATCACAAAACATGATAATGAAACACAAGCAAAGGAATTGCACAAGAAACATGAATTTACCTGACCTAAGTCCAATCACGAAACGCAATAATGAAACAAAAGCAAAGCAATTGCTGGAAACAAGAATTTACCAAAGTGAGACCACAAAAACATAAGAATGGAATTTAAGTAAATGGGTTCCTTAAAAACCTGAAAAACCTAAGTCTGACCACAAAACATGATAATGAAACCACTAGGGAAGATGTGGAGAAGAGCAATTGGGGTTTTAACTCTATAACATACTGTTCATCCCCCCGGGCATTGACGCATCACCCAACAAGTCTCATCTTAGTCCATGGTTGGTTGCTTGTAAGTTACTTCTGTAGTTTCATTTCTTGGGTGCAATTCATCACATTTTTTTCACCCCCTAGGCTGGTGGCCGATCGCTTTTGTTGGCCACTTTCAAGAGCTTCTTTGACCCCTCACAAATTATGGCTTCTTCGGCGACTTCATTTTCCATGGTATTTGGAAAAAAAATGGATATGATATATGATGATGATAATGATGACTTGATTGTTGTAAAATTTGAGTTGCTTGGAATCCCACATCTACTAGCTATTTTTGTCAGTTTTTGTTTGGGAGAATAGTAAACCTTTTGACATCTTATTGAAGGTTCTACAAGCTTTTCAATTGTTAGCCCCATGGCCCATGAGTAATATACACAAACCCACCTTTGTGTTTGTATGATATGTTGTAAGTTTGGTGATAGGGCTAGAAGGCAACATGTCAATTGGTGTACTACTTTAGAAAAGGGAATGGTGGGGGGGGGGGGGGGGGGGGGGGGGTGTTGAGAGAAAACCCTAATAAAGAAAGGGGATGATGATCACTTGTTTATGCCGAAATAGTTATCATGTTCGTGATTTTGGACATTGTCCCTACTTGTTTCCCTTATAGAGTAGTACTCTTTTAACTTGTCAATTTGTTGTTTCTTCCTTAGCTTCATGAATGTGGGGTGGAACGGCATGGGTGTGTGCATCAAAGAGGCCCCAGTGTTGCCAAATCTATCTTTAAAAAAACAAATGTGTGGTGAGCTGTTTTTGAACACCCAACAAGTCTTACTTATAGGGTAGTAATAATTCATTTATTAAAAAAATAGAAAAGAAAAGGAGTTGAGGGTGTAGTGTTTCTTAAGGTTACAACATCATCACCAACCAGAAGTTTGAGCCACAATTTCCCCCCCCCCCCATCACCAAGGCTTCTTTTTGCATCCATTATGAGCAATTTGAAGGCCAAAAATGGCCCAAAAAAAACTTTTGCCTTTCAAAAGAAATGCAATGGGAAGAAAGTGCCCCTCACATGGAAATGCAAACTTAAAAATCAGCCCCTCACATAATAATAATAATAATAATAATAATACACCAATCACTAGACAAGGGGCTAAAATGAACCGACACCTACTATGTTGGTATCTTCATCTTCTTTCAAGTTAGGGACTACATCGACTTAGGAAATATTAAAACTGGACCTTGATTTATTCTAATGAATCCATGTTTATATGTTTGGAAGCAAAGCCAACAAAAAATCATTTATGAATTTCATTGAAGTTAGAAACTTTGAACATATTGATGCAAGTGTCATTATGTAGCATAAAGTTTGGGAATATGGATTGGAGGGTGATGTTTGGAGTGTGATGCAACATTAAAAATCAAAGAATTCTTTGTTTGTATCAATAATAAAATGTCTAAACTTTTTCATTCATTTTGGTAAATTTAATATGTTTTAGTGTTCTCATTTTGGTATGAGGTCAAAATTTTCTTGACATGCTTTTTTTTTTTGGTGAAATGCATTTGTTAAAACTGCCCTTCACATTGAAATGCAAAATCAAAACTAATTTGTTGCAAAAAAATTAAACTCTTCAGAATTTGCTAATGCTCATCTCAACTTGTTTCATGGACACTAACAAGTAACACATTAACAACCCAACCATACCTAATAAACATGCCATCAAATTCAGTTGATGATTAATTTAAGATGGATGAAATCACAAAATTTATCTCACAAATGTGTCATGAATGTGGGTTCTTCCAAATATGGCCTATTCAACATGAATATGCTTCACAATTGATGTAAGTAAACATTATTACATTATTGCATATGACTCTTATGATCGAGTTGGATGTTTGATCCAAGTGGAGTCTCCTTGCAACTTGCAACTCCCTTAATTCCTAAAGGTTAGGAGTAAGAGGAGATCTACAAACACCTAATTTATGAGCCTCTAGTCTTGTCTACTACATCCAAAATAGTGTGCAAGTGATTTGCTTACTCATAAACATGAAATCTTAAACAATGTAAAGTGAGGAATCGAGATCAATGACATGTCAACGAGCTGCTCGCTAATCCTTTGTGACTGGCCAATAAAAGTCAATCATATTTCTTTACATATTTATAAGACTTATATACAATATTTAGACATATTTGACCTTTTTTGAATAATTAAAAATTAATTAATTAAAAAAAAAACTAAACTGGGATTCTTTCCTGCAATGTTTTATGAATGACATTTACATGAGAGAGAGAGATCGATCTAAATAAATAATAGAATTAACAGAATTATCTCACTTAGTAAAAGTAATATTATTCAATTTTGTGTACAATGTATTTATGATTGTTGGCTTGCAATTCATACGACATTGGGACAAATCAAGATCTAGATCTATAATCCAACCCTTCTTCCTCCCTTGGCCGAATACAACAAGGGTGAGTACTATATGCATCATATATGCACCAAAAGTTTCCAAACCCTAATTAATTATTTTCAAAGCAAACACTGAACAACTCAAGTGTTTGGAGGAACTGCCGGGGAGATTTTGACTCTTGATACCTTACCCTAAGGTCAGTTTTGTCATCAAATAATCCTCAAAATAGGTGAATTGAAATTTTGTGAAAATATGAAGTTCACATGTGGAAGATCATCATAACTATCATAGGCTACACTTTGAATAATTTCACTTCTAACTTCAAAAAATTATAATAAATGGTGGAAAAATTATATGATTTCAAAAATTCTAAAAGAATTCAATTTTTGGATTTTTATTTATATAAATTTATCATTTTGTCAGTGTGAAATAGACCCTAGGCTATGGTATCCTTCACACCTTTCAAGGCACTTGGGGGGGGGGGGGGGGTTTGTAATGGCCTTTTTTAGCCTTTAGGGAAACACGGAAGGAAAGATACCCAAGATACCCTTCATAGTTAACTTATATTTTAACCCATCTTCATTGACAATCTTTCATGTGGGAAGCATGGTTTTATGGTTGAAGGAAAGAGCACTCAGAAACCAATTTTGTAATCCTTTGATTACACGACCTTTGATTGTGCTTTTGTAATATCAGCTCAACTGAATTTCTAGGGTTGCTGCTCTCATGGGATGCCTTTGTCGACAACAATTTTTGTGGCCAAGTATTTTTTTGGTTTGTAGTTGGTTGTCGGGCACGGTAGAAATGGGCCAATGACCATAAAATTTGGGGAGTTTGGGTCACAACTCCGACCACCACCACCAAACAACCCCTCAAGACTCTAAAGTCAATTTGATCTTTATTTTCCCTAGTAGTCTCCATAAATTAAAATAAAGCCAATTACAATTTCAATACATCATGTGGTGAGTTCAATGTCGGTTCCTTTCCTTTGTTTACAACCCCATCTTTGAGAGGACCTAGCATTCAAGAGCATCAACACTAAGTCTACAATGCACTTGTGAAGGTGCTCTTTTCACCTTTTCCTCTCTATCATACAGTTTTTATTTTATTTTTCAAAAAAAATGTTTTGGATTTTTTCCTAGTTTGAATTTGACACAAAATTCTCTTCCTTTTGGCAAAAAATTGTCATTAAAAAAGGTCATTTAGTTATATCACAAAAAACCAACTCCCCCCCCCCCCCCCCAAAACTCAGCTATATGATATGTTTTGTATTTGGATATCATTTTATACACAATCAAAATTAATAGCTTGATTTTAATACTCTTGGATCAACCTTCCAAAGGGCAAATAGTAAAAAATCTAGGTAAATAGTTAGATTCTACATTTTGGAAGTTTAGAAACATTAATTCAATAGATTTCCTTTGGTGTTGAGTGTGCCAAATGTTCAAGATCAATATCCATGCTAGATGGTAATTTACGACTTTCAAGATTTTTTGAAAAGCCTGTCTTGGATTGGGGGAATCCAAAATATAAATAATGTGCAAGGACATGTGGAATCTTGAAGGAATTGTGTGAGCAAATCCAACCCACATGAATAATTTTTTCTTCCTCTAAAAAAAATTTGCTTCTTGTAAATCCTATAAGGAGTCTTCTTTAAAATCCTTTTTTGAGGTATCTATATTTGACAATTTTAGATTGGAATGAAGGATAAATAAAGCCAACAAACTCCCCACAAAGTATGGATAAATGCAAATAATGCAACAAGAGCAAAAATATCTTGACCTACATTACTGAGTGAAAGCCCAATCAACTAAACACAAAAAATAAATTTTCACAACTGCACTTTTTTCATAAAATCATATGTAAAACAAACATGTGCAAGAAATCAAGTCAAAAGCTCTTCAAATTTTGTTTTCAACCCATCATGCCTTTCATCAAATTTATAATAAGTTGTATACAAAGTTTCAAAGATTTTTACATTAGAAGTTTGATATGTTACAATTTTACCATGCAAAAGTTGGAAATACAAAAGTACATTTTAAACCTTCATTAACCAAGAAAATAAACAATCTAATATTTTATTTATTACAAACACTTTTAAATAAGAATTGACATCTACTTGCATTTAATTATATTTTTTGAAATTTACTGAAATACATATTTTGAACATATGATTTTTCAACATGATTCTTATAAAATTAAAAAACATGTTCATATTAACTATTGAAAAAATATATACTTAAATTCTTTTCAATATATCAAGGCTTATGTTACGTTACATTTCAATTATGCTGACAAGGATCCAAAGATGTTTGCTTGATTGTGCTTTCACCCTATATAAGCCTAAAGGAGACCAAAGCCTCTTGCTTCAATAGCTAAAGTCAAAGCCACCACGCAACTTGACTTGGTGAGCTCAACACTCAATGGTGCTTAGCACCTAAAATTTGACAACCAAAATTTCTACAATTACACCTCAATTTTTATTTATTTTGACCCCTTGGTTGGCCACTACGCCTTTGAACCTTAAATGCATACATTAAAGTATGAACATCAACATAGGGTTAATTGAAAGATTTTGTATGGAAATGGAATGACTTAAGCAACCAATAGAGTGAGTTGGTACTAGAATGAGATCAACCTAACTTGTCATTATCTTGTGTAATTGGCACTCAGGAGAGATTATGCCACGTCATTAAGAACTTTGTAGACATTTGTTAAAACTTCAACAAGGTTCTTTTTTGTGGTGGTCGAATGCATTTGAAAGAGGACTTCACCCCCATGAAGCTTCGGGTGAAGGTGGGAATGGCTTCTTAGTGACAATTACAAGTTCCCAAAAGAGGTGGGTAATAATTGATATTGTTGGTTCCCACCTATCAAAGCGTGAAAGTTGTTTTTGGGTTTGCCCATGGGTTTGGATTTGGGTTAGGGTTTAGGATGAAAAGAAAAACCTACTAGGAGGGAAAAATATAGGCCCCTTTGTTGTAGCCTTATGAGTTGCCAATTGGATCCCAAGTCAAGCACGAAAGCTCAGAATCAAAGTTGTCTAAAGTCACACCCAAATGTTGGATGCATCTCGTCTTTCTTACCAAATAATTAAACTTATCCCACACGTTACATACAAATGTCAACTTATCCAACAATTATCAAAATTTGGTTCCGTCAAGTAGCTAGATGGTTCAATATTTGGAAGGAACCCTATTTGTCATACATGAGGTCATTGATGACTAGGTGCACAATTTAATCGGACTTATACTTATAGAGTAATTTAGTTTTTGTAGTGGAAGCCTTTCAAAGGACTCTCATGTTTAAAAGCATTTTAGCATTCCCCCAATCCTTCCCCCACTATTACTTCAAAGTCTTTTTGGGTGGGCTCATGGAAACCTTTTAGGTTATCTAATATTTGGTTTTTGGCCCTCTTTTTCTGGGAGGGGGGAGGACATCCAAACCTACAAAAAAAATTTAATTCTTGTATATATAGTGGGCTGGTGAGAAGGTTGACCTTCAAATATAAAATAAAAATAAAAATAAAAATTGGAGGATGAACCTGGGGAAATGTTTTGAGCCAAGGGGGTGATGGCTTCTTGGTATAACCCATTCTAGGATCTTTGGGAACCCCCCAAAAAAAAGGGCCTGGGTTCGAACCCACTGGGAGTTGCAGGGTTGAAACTCCAGCCAGCCCTCTGCCAATGAGCTTGACCTTGGGGGTTGCCACTGGGGGCTTGTTGGTCGGGTCTACTCAATGACCTTCAAAGAAAACAAAAACCCAAAAGGAAGGCCAAAGGGGAAATGCAAACACAAATTTGGTGTGGTGGGTTTGTTGTGTTTGGGAAAAACTTTGAATTTTGAGAAGATGTGAAAGCTTTGGCAATTAATTAATTAATTAATTTCATTAGTATGTGGGTGGGGAAGTCTCTAATTTAGATTAATTCTTCCTATTTTTATTTTATTTTGATGTACATAGGTATATTATGTATATTAAAAGTGTTTATAAAACCCATGAGTGAATGAAGGAAGAAATATGGGGCTGGAGAAAAGAAAGAGTGACACAATGGCATGGTCATCTTAACATCACATAATTCTCCTTATACACTACAAAGAGGAGATTGAAGAGTTGAGTTTTTTCCAAACAAGAGAGTGGAAAGGAGGACTAACAACATGAACAAAGGCTTAAAGCTGAGAGCATACCGTAGTCAATGAGTTAGATCAACAAGCCTAGTGATGTATGGTGTATGGACCAGTGTTTGACCAGTTATCAGAAATGGAAACTGATAACCAGAGGTTCTCACTGCAGTTCTCATATATATATGTATATATATATCATTTGGTTCTCAAAAGTTTTGAATCATCAGTTTCCGATATATAACCGTGGTTCTCATAAGTCTCAGACCAATTTTGATCTATAAATGCAGTTCTCAAAAAATCTAAGAACTAGTCAAATAACTGTTTTATAAAATTGCCGGTTTCTGGTGGTTAGTTCATAAAAACTGCAAGTTCTTTGAGGTTTTTTGGAAACCCAGAACCTGAGGTTTGTTTAAATTCTGAAAATCTTTCTTAAAAACTGGAACTAGGGCGTGTTTTTTTTTTTAAAATTTTAAATTTCATTTTTTTTAAAAACCCAGAACCGGAGGTTATTAGAAAAGTCAGATAACTGGTGGTATTCACAGCCAACAGTGAAAATAGTAACAAGCTGAGCTGACCATAGCAGCTGATCAGTTTTGCATTAGTTTTTTCATGGGCTTTTCTACACCAATTCACCAACCCCTGGGGTTTATTATGCAAAGATAGGAAGTGTTTAAGAAGTGGGTAATGGGTGAAGCAGCACCCACCACAACACCATGCAGGATGGACAATGTTTGGGCCTTTACAAGTAGAAAATCTGTAAATAAAACCTTCACTGGTGGGATTTGTTATTATTATTTTCAAGACAGGGCGAGTTTAGTGTATTGTAACCCAAGTCATTATGAATTGTAATGACATGTTCACAGATGTGCATGTGGGTTTGCCTAGGTGAGTCAATGATTCTCAAGTCTTGAAAAGCTCATCTTTGTACAAACATGCACAATACAAGAGTTTGTTAGATGTTGCGTAAGGCATAACAAATAGATCCTTTCCTTCATACCTTGTAGGCGACAAGGGCTATCCTCCAATATCCTGGATAATGATCCCTTTCAAGGAGGAGAGTCACCATTCCCATTTGGAACTTATTTGCAAAGATGAAGCATAAGTGAGATAGATCAATGGTGGAGAATGCATTCAGAATCTTCAAGAGACCTCCAAGGAGCTCCTTGAGAAATCAGAATTAAATGTGAATTTCATACCTAATGTATTTGTGCACTTGCATTCTACATAATTTATTGAGAAAGGGGAGTCCCATGTACAAAGACTCAAGTGCATCATCAATTTGGAATCGCAAGACAATTTGCAACAATCACAACAAGCACAACAATGCATGTAGGGGAGAATGAAGGCATGCAGTACAGCATTGAAGGGCAAGAGCAATTTGGAGAACAACTTCGTCAAGAATTAACTATCTACTTTGGTCAACATTGAATAACATGAATTGAGGCAAATTTTTCAAATGCTTTGCTTTCAATTGAATGGAGCAAGTACCATTTCTTTCTGTGAATCCAAAGCATGTGAAATGTGACACCATCAGGTTCCATTTTGATGGTGTCACTTACCTGAAATCTGATTTCACCAAAGCATCTGAATGGAAACTGCAACCACTGTGATAGCTTCTGTAAATGGCTGTAAAGAAATTGCAAAACAGTTGTGACCACATTGGCAACAAATTTGGGTCAAAGTGAGCACTTCAATTTTGTGATGTAACTACAGTGGCAACAAATTTGGGATGTTAACTATCAATCACCCACAAAGAGCAATTAGCCAAATCAGGTGAAAATTTCAAAATATAGATAGTTCAAAACAATACCTGGTGAACATTCATCAAAATGTGGCACTGACCATAACCAATGAAAACTCTACCCCTTGTGACAAGTTCAAACCAGCAAAGACAAAACAGGAAATCTTCCATGAAGTTGTGAAAAAATGGACTCATAGTTCGCGATACTGCCCAGTGAACATTCATAAAAAATGTGGGACCGAATGAAAACTACATTGTTTCAACTTATCTCCCTTACAGACAGAGCCAATAAATGATCATGTCATTTACTTCTGACTGGACATGGCAAAACATAGAGTGATTCACACTCTAAATGTAACTCATTTCATCATAGTGCCAGACACTTTCTGAAACTGTAAATGATTACTTTGTTCACTCACAACCACCACACAAAACCCACCCACCAAGTAAAGCCAATCTCTCCTCCAAAGCACAACAGCATCATTCCATCATCAGTCACAATACTGGCAAACAAAACTCAATCAACAAATAGCCTTCTGATTCAAGGCACACCAGCCTCACACCGGCATCACTTGAAAGGATATCATGTCTACCAGAGCCCACAGTCGAGTTGTTTGGCTGGAGGTTGCACTCACAGTTGGCACTTGCAGAAGCTGTTCACCACAAAACCTCCTGTAAAGCACAACAGTAGCAGTAGACAGGATATGATGTCTACCACCCATCTCATCAGATGACTAGAAGTTTGCCCCCGATTCTTGTAGAGTACAATATGATACATGCTCCCATCCTGGAGAAGACTGCTGATAGGAAGGAGAACCAATAACAATATCTGCTTTTGGATTGAGCATAAGATTAGTAGCTAGATATTTTCCAGTCGGTGGAAAGCAACATATTTTCCATTAAAAAAACACAGCAAAACAATAATACAACAAAACTCATTAAACTAGAAAGCAAGTCACACACATGGTCTTTGTCCCAGGTTAATGTGCGACTTGGAAAAACCCTGACATGCAGAACAGGCAGTTCCCTATGCTTCAGGCTTTTTCCAAATGAAGACATTATTCTGCTAGAGTGACCATCTAGCCAAGCAAAACTTTTAGCAAGAGCTGCTTCTACCAAAAAGCACAAAGAAAAACTGGATTGACCAGTGCCAGACCTACTCTGGTACCCAAATTTATACGCCTCAGGCACTGAGTGCTGAACATTGTCCTGGAGTATTTGGGTGCCACACTCCCCACTCCAAAAGCTCTTGGACACCTGAGATGCACTGGTGAAAAACAACCAGCTTGGATGAGATTGCAATGACCCTTGGAAATGCCAAGAAAACCAAGACCTGAAGAGGTTCCTGCATTTGGTTGTGCTTCAAAGTGAAAGTGCAACAGAAATCTGCTATTGTAACTCAGAAACAGGTTTGTCACCCTCCATTGCCAAGTTGTGTCCAGGTGAGGATATTTCTAAAGAGCTCTACAAGCTAGGCTCCATCTGGATCCAAAAGCGCAGGCAATATTTGACCAGCTGCCCAGAATGACCACTCATTCCCCTGAATGGACTTGGCTTGCTATACCTCCTAATCCATGTGTGATTCTGTGTTCCATGTGCCACATCCTGTGGTTTGTGGTCCTTGTGCTTCATTTGCAAGTTCCTCTTAGTCTCCAGTCTTGCCATGTCCCTTGTCTGCTCAGAAGCATATCTTCCATTTCCAAACTCTAGGAGTCCTCGACATAGAGCTCCCCAGTGAATTTGTGCAATGGATACACCCACACAGAAAGGCATGTCATTCCCAAATGCATGGGTGCATGCATCCATCCAACAGAAGATCCACCAAAGAATAAACCTGGCGGCTGCCCAAACATGACCCTTAGGTATTCATTTGTTTCAGGTGCCATAGCCCCTCAGGAAGCCAGTGACTTTAACATGTTAGCCATTGTAATGGTTTCGATGGTGATGTTGCTGCTGCTGTTGTGGGGTCAGGGACTGAGAGTACTGAGTGAATGGCTGTGAATACATTGGACTGATGATGCCCTGTGATAAGGACCCCACTTTTAGTACTTGACAGTTCTAATTTTGACTTTAACTCACAATACTTGCTTGAAGCCTCTTCAATTCCCTAAGTAGTAATAGGTCTAGGTGTTTAGAGAAACTAATTCAAGAATGAACCTATCACCACCATGTGATCACAAAGGACGCCTATACAGAAAAAGCTTTGAGTGGCACACACTTTCAAGACAATGTTCAAACATATATGTGAGGGAGAACTACCTGAGGGTGGAGGGAACCTCCAACTGTGAAGTGGGACTGAGTGGAGGGAGCATCCTGGGAGTGATCAGGAAAGTTCACTTGGGTAAACAATCCCTGTGAACCATGTACCAGAAAGTCCTGCTGTCCCCACAATTTGCTAAATCCCAAGTTAAAACCATCTCATAGCAAGTAGATCCAAGAAGCTGAGCAAGCATCCACAGCTAAGGCCCTATGAGTGAAATGCAACAGGACCAATCACTGGGGTTTGGGTTCAATTGACCACATAAGTAACGATTTATGACCTCATACCTGTGAAACAAAGTCACTCCCTGCTGAGGGGTGAGCAAAAGAAGTCTGGGAATTTTGGGTAATGAAGTCCCCTGTGTGAACACCTTGGCTTCCTTGACCAACATATTCCACATCATAAGCCCCTTGCATTGTCTGTGACAGCAAAATAACCGAAAGTTCAGCTGTAGTTTGACTTTGATAGATCTTAAATATGCCTTCTACCATTTACATAGCATGCTGATGTATCTTTAAAACATGTCTAGAAAATGGGGCTGGTAAATGTTATGAAGCTGTACTAATACTCCCTTTACTACAAAAGGTCATCCTGATGATTTTCTTCAATCAACTTAGTCTGGGGGTGTTGGAATTCAACCTGGGTAGAGAATTCTTGGCCTGCATATGCAATGTGTGACCCTTGTGACTTGAAATCCTCAACCATGTAGTCCTGAAAATCAAATTGGCAACTGTCATCTGATAGAACCAGATCTGGTAGCCTGACATGGTTTAACAACAATGTCCATCAAGCATGACAAAAAGAGAGAAATGATACCTGAGACATGCCACCGAGAGAAAAGCCATCTCGCAGGTTCTGACTCAGTCCCTGTGATACCAACTTGTAAGTCAAAGTCCAAAGGAATAACTGCAAAAACTCATTGAATCCTACTGGAGAGGACAATGGATGAAACATATTATATTACTGCAGACCATACTTATGACCTTGGAGTAAGTTCTAGATTGGTTTCTCAGACTCTTGAAACACACTACTGCAGAAAAATGGCAACAAAAAGAGGACCAGCATATGAACAACACAGTACAAAGAAGATACCACAACACCATTCTGCAGAAACTCTAAACATATGGAAAACAGGAAATGAAAGACCATGATTTACCTGTGTCATTGATCCTTGTTGTGTCAACAGCCCACCAGCAGAAGGCTGAGTTGCCAAATTATCAAGGCCTCCAAACCCAAAGCTCATGCCAAGCCCGGCATGCTGCTGTGATGCCTGGTGGTGGGATAAATGGCCCCCAATGGGACCCCCAGTGCTTATGCCTCTACCTGCACCAAAACCCTTGCTGCCACCTTGTGGGATTTGAGGGATTCCTCCAATTGGCCCATGGACACCTCCACGGGAAGGGATGGCATAGGGCTGCATGTGTGGTCCTCCTGGGTAGCCCACTACTGGAGCTCGCCCTGATACCAGGCTCCCGTGATGAGTACCTCCTGATCTGTGGCCTCCTCCATTTGCCATCTGACCAAAAGGAGTATATCCACCACTCCCTGCACGGTTTGAGCAGCTGAAATTCAGTTCATGCCTTCACTCCCATATCCAATATATCCCTTTAAATCAACCACATCCGCATTTTTACCGAAGATCCAAACTCTTACAATGGAATCAGAGATGCAAAGGACATGAAACACACCATTTCTCCCATCCACATATCGGCCACGTCCATTACGGCGATCATTTGCTGCTCCCCCAGTTGCTGCAGTGGCAGTTGGGGCTGGCACAAATCCATCCCCATTTGCTACAGCAGGCCCTCCACCTCCTGGATACACCCGGCGATCATTGTACAGCTGCATTGGAAAAGAGCACACAGCTGTCAGCACCAAAACTGCCCCTCTACTCCACACAAACTCAAGTGGCAAGACAAGTGCATGGCCAAAACCAGCTAATTAGAATGGAGAAGAGGTACTTGGGTGAAGTTGAAATCCAATGTCCATATTCTTAAAAAGAATTCCCAAAATTTTAAGACACACAAAGCAACACAGTTGACAATTCCATTTGTACTTCAATTTCACTCTGCAGATGCATTGCATGAGTTTATTTCAGGGTTCACATGTTGACCTTTCTGGGCTTCTGGAACTGCACCATACTCTGCTTCAGATTGTTGAGAGGTCCTTCCACTAGGACCTCATGCTCCTGAGACCCCCAAGATAAAGAGGTCGATTAGAACAAAAACTCAGGAAGATGAAACAATGATAATGAAACTCAAAAGCAGTCAATCATATCTCACCTTGTAATGTGTCAGCAGACTGTTCCAGAGAGGCTGCTTGCTTAGGACCTTTGGGTTGCCTAGTATGACAAGTCCATACTGTGCCCGTGTGAGTGCAACATTCAGCCTGCGTGGATCATTAAGAAAACCAATCCCCTGAACAACAAAACCACAAAACACACACAAAGCGTAAAAATCACAAAAGAGGTTACAAGCTTCAACTTTTCATGCTATCTCAAGGTCCCTAACTGTTTATAATCTTAAGTCCATAACATGTCAAGGATTGAGTGGTAGAATCACCAGAGAGGAGATCTGCAATTATTTAAGTGATTTAACTCACATTACAGAATGATCATACCTGATGTTCATTGCTCCTCACACAAGACAGAATTATGAAGTCCTTTTCTCGACCTTGAAAGGAATCCACACTTGCAACCTGTGAAAACAAAAAATTGACAATTTGAACACAGGATCACCATGTTATTGATGACATGAGCAACTCTGAACATGACCCATTCAGACCTACTCCGATATAAATGCTGAAAAGTCATTTATCTTGGCAGAATACCTCAATCTCCTTGTAGAGCTGTTGACGTAGAGACCCATTTCGTGCCATGTAGTTCACAATATATGCTCGTTGGCCTTCATATGGAGTGATAACCCCAATCTGTCACACATAAAGAAGACTTCAACATTTCATCATTCCACACATTGTATACAATATGTCCTCTGACTGAGGTGTCCTGATAGCTCCAGACAACACCATGGAAACCTGACATCCTTTAGGAAAAGTATCTCCATTCCAAAAGATCCACTGCATACACTACTGCTCCTAGACACAAGCAGGCAGCTTCCACTCTCAGGTCTGTGATGCATTGTAAATTGAAGGCATTTACCTGGCTTGGAATCACTCCACTCCTCAAAAATGTTGTCACTATCTTCTCCACATTTGCAGCTTCAGTTCTGTTCAGATATGATGTCCCACTTGCACTTATCTCCTCTTGTCCCATCTGGCATTGAAGCAATGATTCATGCATTGTGAGTAACATATTAAATTTAATGGCTGTCAAACTACACTGAATATAAGCTCCATGCAAATGAACAAGCAGGAGTGGTCACCTGAACATAGAAGAACATTGGCCTGTTAGGAACAGGCCAAGGGAAGTCGATCTGTGACTGGAGCCTTTCTGCAATGGTGACTCCATTCTGTAGTGTTCCCTCATAGAAGCTGTTCGATGGAAACTCTGACAGACACGGATGCATCCGATATTGCACCTATACCAACCCAGCAACCACCATGCTTTCAAATGAAACATTCTTTAACTGGGAAGTTGGAGTTCAGCATTACTTCCCAATCTAAAAGATTGAAACCCATAGAAGGATGAAAATATATTTCACAACAATTCATACAGGTGCAATGAAGGGCATTAACCATTCATATCAGGCAAAAGAAACAACAAATGGTGAAAGAAATATTTTACCTGAAGACGGATCGGTTTGACACCAAGCAACACTAAACGCTCAAATAAAGATTGGGCAAGTCCAGCATGAGCAGCCTTCTTGCACATAATAACAGGCCCTAGCTGACAATGGTCTCCCACCAATACAAGCTGCAATCACGAAAAAAATGCTCCAACTCAGGGCATTTCTAAAACACGTACTTGCAGGACTCTACCAAAGATATAACTATCAGAGTGCAGAGAAAACTCCACCATGACACAACAAAGGTGCCTGGTGTCATTTCGATCTGGACCAAAACTAACATGACAAACAATGAGTGGTCATCACCTTATGGCTGTCACCTGCAATTTACCAGACTACTGAAAACTATAATGTGCATAAGACATGCTCATCAAAACACTAAGGCCACATTACTGGACCCTTCTTACTGACCCATCTGACTATCCCTCCCTGCTGCATGACAAAAGACAGTCACCATATGGCACAGAAAGTAAATGCACCTGTTTGGCTCCCATCACCAATGGAATTAAGCACTCAGGCTCTGTAGCTTGTGTTGACTCATCTATTAGAACCTGCACAGACGAGCAGCCAGGCTTCATCTTCAGAAGAACTATGGTACTCTTCCAAAAAGATTCTGTCATGATAACACATCAGATAACATTGACACAGTTTCATTTGAACAAAGCATGTGTTTGGGTTATAATTTCCAAGCCTTCTGGGTCCAGATCCCAGGTAGAACCAGTGGTATATGCAGGTCCTACACACTTGATTTGAACCTCATTGCTCTTTTGGTGAAAGGAGTGCATACCTGACGAAAACGGAAGTTGGCAAGACGTGGGTCACCAGCCCCCACACATGTGCAGCAAATCACATCAGCGCTCTGTGAAATCTCTCTCTCAGTTGCCCTCTTCAATGCTTTATACTTCTTCTCATCAGCACTTGACAGCTCACCTAGATGGTAATCCAGAAAGAGTTAGCAACTTGATGCAGGTGTTCACGACCACTCCAATCTTGGTCAGCATATAAAAATTTCCATCTTTTGCCACAGCACCTGGCTTCAAGGTAGTGTTCTACAAGATGTATGCAGGTGATTTTCTTAATGTGGAAACATGTCATTCTAACCCAATTTTTTATGAATATGCATGAAAAGAGTGAAATTAAACCAGGCTGCTTTACACCAGAATCTGCTTTATCTTATATCTCCAGCAAGGCCAGAAGGCTTAACTTGCAATATTCCTGAATTGGCAGATCCAAGAAGCTATCAATGTGTCATGACAGGCTAAAACATATTTGTAATAAACCAAACACAAGGCACACACCTAGCTCATCTTTCAAAAGTTGCAATTTGTGTAGCTCGCTCTTATCTGTTGCATCAAGGTGTCTCACCTGTTGACCATCACCCCAGCACAATTATGAAGTTGTGAGGCTTAAACTGGACAAGTTCTTCAAACTACTCCTGGAAGCATCATAATATAAATAAGCATTCCACTCTTTCTCTCTCCCCTTTCTAGTTGCAATTGAAAATGCATCTACCCTGAATGCTTTGCACAAATATCCCACCTTGACTACTATTGGCACTAAACAACAGCAACTGTAATGTAATCAGCATCACAATAAGCAAGCAGGGAGAACCTGATAATGGAGGGTGAGGTGCTCCACAGGTGAGCTTACAGCCTCTCTTGATTTGGCACACAATCTCACCACCTGCAGTGAGAGTTGAAAAAAATTCTATTAACCACCACTTTATGGGGAATGGCTTCAATATGGCCAATTGTACTAATGTCATGACAGTCATCATCATGATTCTCAACTGCTTGCAGTTTTGCTCCTTTGTGTTCAGGACTGTGACCAAGCCCCTTCACTATTTTTTTTCTCAAAGCATGGCAAACTCCCACTGTGCATATCTAAAACATTAATGGAACTGTAAAAGTCTTACTTTAACACTACACTAGACACATACCTTCAGACCTGTTGCGCTTATCTTTTCAGCAAGCTGGTCCACTGCAACATTGCTTGGAGCACAAACCAGAACCTGTATATGGCTTCCCTCGATCAGCTCAAAGGAGTACAAGATAAAGTTGCAAAGGCAGTCCCCAGAGATTTAAGACATCATTGGAAGGTAAATCAAGATCAGGGATTTAAGTGATTTACCTGACCCTGGCCCTGCTTTGCCAGATGGTACACAATAGCAGCAGAGGTCACTGTCTTCCCTGTCCCAGGAGGCCCTTGTATCAAGCTCAATGGTTTTTGCAACACACTCTTGACAGCATAAACCTGCACACAGTCCATTAGTGGTGTAGCCATCTATTATAACATCACCAAAAAGGGCTTGGCCCAATGACATGAAATAGATATACCTCATGAATTCCAAACTGGGTTTCATACAGAGGATTAAGTACCTGAGAGGCATTCAAGTCAGGAAGCCCTGGGGCTCCAAATCGTCGAGGGAGAGTGTTGCGAACTGTTTGGGGTTCTACTTCATGTCCCAAAAGCCGATGGTAGATGTATCTGCAGTAATCTAGAACTGTGTTATTCTTTGCCAGTATGTCTCTGAAGAATTCAAACTAGCACACCTATAAGCAAACCATTGTAGATAGGTAGAATCATCAAAACTGATATAGTGTGATATTAGGTCCTTCATTGCTACAGTCGATGAAACAAGTAAAGGGGTTGGATGAACCAAAGTCATGACAAAATTGAAGCTACTTACCCACTCACACTAGTCTCATCCACAGCAAAAGTCTTCATGGCAGCTTGCATGCGATCAAAGCTAGTGCTCTTCCAGACAAAGTCAACACTGAAATTATGGCTCACATCAATGGGAACTCCCTGCCATACACCGAAAAGGGACAATCATCAGCATGCGCTTTCATCTGACACCTACTTAGTGCTGAACACCACAAATCAGGCACCACTTGCTACTGAATTGTTTGTAATGTTCTACACTGATTTTTTTTAATGGAATTCCAGACATTGATGTCCAAGTCAGACTCAAAAGGAACAAATGACTTCTGGGATACACACCTGGTTGGCTCGTAACTCAAGAGCCACCTCCTCATGTGCAGTCAACTTAATCTGGGAGACACAGAAAAACATCTTTTAGTTCAATTACCCCACTGGCTGGTTATGGTGACATCCAGAATGGCTAGAAAGAATCCATCAATTTTACTATGAAACTAAGAAACAAAATCTCATTCTAAAGTATATGGAAAATGCTCATGAGATCTTACCACATGCCCAACAGACTGCCAACCAGAGTGGATACCATCCCCAAGGTAACGCAACCGTAATTCATCTCCAGGGACCAACCGCAGTTCATTCTCTTCCTGGTGTAATAGCAAAATAATCAGCTAAATAGAACAGGGTAGACATGCCCAGTAGTGCACAATGACCCTGCTGAGCTCACCTCATTTGATAGTTTTACAATACTACCTGAGGCTTGGTGAACAGCACTGAAATAAAGAGATCAGAAATGTCCTGAGTGGGGATTGACCAACTAGTTACCATATGTCAAGAAACGAGATCTAGAACTACAACAAGGTAGACATGCCCATTAGTACACACAGGCCCTACTGAGTTCACTGGAGTTGATAATTTTACAACAAGACCTGAGGCTTGGTGAACAGCACTGAAATAAGGAGATCCTGAGTAAGAGAGTAAAGCAGCTAGTTACCTCGAACCAAGCTCTCTAGCTGCTGGTGAAGTCCAAAAGAACAGCAAGTGAATTTCAACAAGCTTTGTCAGGCTGAGTGCAAACCTTAGGAAAGACAAAATAAACAACACGCTTCTTGTTTAAACCAACATCCCAGCGCACAGTAATATTATCTTTACTCTGTGACTCCTTCATAATCTGCAAAACAATTGACAATCACAGTATTTGAGTCCCTCAAACCCCAACTCTCATTTGTACATGGCATGGCAGACAGTACCAAGCAAGACTGTGCAATTTCTTGTTCTGAATATGGCGTACAATTTTCTTTTGAAAGTTGGAATCACTAATTTAGGATGCTTGAAATCCACTTAGCAAGGAGATGTGGGCCAGAAGGAGCAAGATAGAAATTCCTGTATTTTTGGAAGTACAGCAGCTGCTAAATTACCTTGTCAAAGTCAGCTTCTAACTTCACCAGTGGCCCAAACACATTTTGATACTGCCATAGAACCAAGCAACATGTGAGAAAATCCAAAATGGTCAAGGAAACATTGCAAACAGTTGTCAGTGGAAATTAAGTGCAATGGTAGATCAAAAGAAACTCACCTGGTATGCATCTTCATACTTAAGAGCAACAGTCTGTGGTTCATCATCAATCCCTGGCTTCTCAAGATCCTCCAATACTGCTTCTGGATTTGCCTTCCATAACTCCTCCACCTTATTAATTTGTTGGGCACTGATTTGACGTGCCCTCAACTGCTCTTGTTCTGATGGAACCTGCGAAAGCCGAACCACAAATAAGTGAAGAATTTCAAATGAACCTAATTTGATATATGCCTGAAAATTTCAGAAAGTGGCTTTGTAGTGGAGACAATAGGTTGAGTGAGCACACCTTCACCAGCCATTGCAGAAAACAACGGTCATCAATAAGAGGTAACCATTGGCTCAGGTCCCAGTTCATGTCTTTCAAGCCATTTACACTCAAGCATGGCTCTCGACACAGCAGCACTACAACACTCTCTGTTTTCGCAGAGATGAACCCTAACAGAAACACATTACGACATCCACAATTGTAGCATTCAAGAATTGTTTCCCCCAATGGACTGTCCTTATGGAGGCAAACCTCCTTGTGCTTTGCCCGCACCTGTCAACAAACACATCAAATTTTCTTATGTCCCCCACTCACATCCAAACCAAGCAAAGGAAAGAAGATGTGTGGAGGAAAACAAATGCAATTAGGGAAAACCCTAAAATTTTGAGGAAAGATGCAAATCCAAATACTGTTTGGGCAAACATGAAGATACCACCGTACCAGGTGATTGACAATGTGAGAACCAGAAGTGTTTCCTCGTGAATTACAAAACCACTTGCGGCATGATGGAACATTGCAGCGCACAATGCACGATGGGTTATGAATGCCACAGTACTTGCAAGCATGCTCAGGCAAGTCCCGTTTCGCATACTCATGGCCATCCTCATCTCCAGTCTCCTCAAACCTCAAGTCACTCAAACCTGTCATCAAGGAACTAATTGCAGCAGCCTGAGATTTTCCATTTGAAGCCCCTACATCAGTGGATGCAACTGATTCTGAAACTCCCGTTGCAAGATCTGGTGATGCATTGTTCCAGACCAAAGGGTGTGCTGGCTGACTAAGCTCAGTGAACTCCAGGTAGTCATAGTCATCACCCTGGGTGTTAAATTCAAGAAAGGTAAAAGCATCTCCCTGGGGCTGTGAAGCAGATTCGTAAAGGCTTTGCGCCACTGCCAGATTTTGCGCTGCCATGGCAATCCTCTTTTTGTCACCTTCCTGTAAAAACAAAGCCTTCAAACAACATGCACCGACATTCAACGTCACAAAATGGATGCTCACACCCTGGAATCGTCAAATACTACTAACTGCCATGAAAATCCTCTCCTATCTATTCACCTTCCTGTAAAACAAAGCAACCTCACAAAATGAGTGCAACACAAGATCCTCAAACCCTAGAATCTTCAAACAACCACAAACAAGGACAAACCACAACAAGAAAGCAGAATAATAAAATTAAGAAGAATAAAGACAATAAGATGCGCGCTTGCCTCAGACGTTTCGACGAGAATTCGCCACCAACGACAAGAACAACAACAAAACTCGCCGGAATTGATTCCGAAATTGACGTTCCTCAAAACTTCTTCAACAAGCAAAGAAAAAGGAATGAATCCGCAGAGCAAACCCTCCTCCAAAAATCGGAAACAAACAAACAAACTAGACTACGACCTCCAACGAGTTGATGATGTTCACACACTATTCCAGTCCCGCAAAGCCAGGGTCAACAAAGGCGTGCGTGTGGAGAGGGGAAAAGGTTAGTTAGGGTTGATGAAGTACAACAAACTCCCCTCCCCAAAACAAAAAACAAAAAAAACAAAGCAAGGAAAAAGAAAAAGGGGAGGGGTGCGAACGAGCGAACAAACAAACAAACAAAACAAAACAATGGATTGACGATGACTATGATACAATAACTTGAGAATTCAAGACAACCGCTGAGGGCGATAAGCTGTGTCCTTCCGTCCTAATCGAGTGATAGCCAACAACAAACAAAATCAAATCAAATCAAATCATAACAAAAAAGTATGAACAACTAGAACAACGACAAGAGCAAGAAAGAGAAGAGAGTTGCTTATTAGGGTTGAAGGAAGATGGGGGAAAAAACCTAAGAGAAAGAATCAACCGCGAGGGTGAAGGAAGACCAAACCAACCCCAACAACAACAAATTTGAAGGAAAAAAAAAACAACAACAACAATCTAACAAGAAACAAATTGGGATGAAGAAGAAAAAGAAAAGAAGAGGAAGAAGAATTGGAAGAAGAGAAGAAGCCACCGACAACAGGGAAGAAGGGAAGGAAAGGGAATGGAAGGGAAGAGGGCAACCGAACAAGAAGGAGGATTTTTTTATATATAAATGCAATTACAAAATATAATAAGCAAATTTATATCTACCAAAACTTCATTAAAGAGACTCAAAAACATTTTTTTCAATTACGTAAATTATTTTAAATTATTTCAGAACTTTTTTAAATCTCTCTTTCTTTCTTGTTATTTATTTATTCGTTTATTTATTTATTTCACTTTCTTTTGTTGGTCCTCCTTTTCTCTTGTTGTTATATCACTTACTTTAGTGAAGGATTTTTTTGTTGTGATGGAGAAGATGGATTTTAATTCTTACCTACTTAATTTTTTAATTTTAGCTTTCATTATGCTTTCATTAAATTTTTTTGTATATTTACAAAAATAGGTGCATGTCAATAACCTTTAAATTTGGTTTTGTCTTTAAATGCTTTTTTAAATATTGAAATTTAATTTTTGTGAAAATTTTGAAATCTTGGGTGTTTAGAAAATGTCATGATTATTGTAAGGTTATGATCTAAGCATTTTCACTTCTCGTATTGACAAACTCACAATTTAGCCTAGTTCTCTAGATGAGTGTCTTTTTTAATAAAAATTTTATGAGCTTTTGCTTTTTGTATTTAAATTTTTTTAGATTTTGACACATACACATGATTTTTGCGAAAATAATGCCATATTGTTTCCACGTTTTCTAGCAAAAAGAAAATAAAAATTGCCAGATTTTTACGACATGTTTCCATGGATGGCCAAAATATAAAAGGATTATTAATTTTGTTTTGTTTTCAGGTTTGGTCTATAAACAAATTTGGGTAAATATCTATCCATGAAGGAAGGTAGTTTGTTTTCTCTTGTTTTTATAGTTATGAGATCCACCACTACACTGGGATGCTTCGGACTGTGTTCTTGGTGTCGTTAGAAAGCTCTCAATGAGGATTGCATGCACTTGGGTTCCATGACATTTGGATGTTCATGAATATTGAATGATTTCTTGGGTGAAAATTAAATTGAATCATAGCTGAAAATGTCGGATTATTGGAATAGTGCCTTTGGTGTTGTTGGAAAGATCTTGATTGATGAGTAGGATTTCATGGAATTTATTTGGTATGATTTCGATTCACAATGTGGGAGATATTGATTTAAAAGTGATTTTTGCTGCTTGAAATTCAAATAAATTCCAAAAAAAAAACCAATTTTGGAAGGGAAAATCAATTGAGGACGTGATAACACTTGGGCCAACGGCACAGGCAACACTATTTTTTTTGTGAATGGTCATTAGTTTGGGCACATCAAGAAAATTGAAAAAAAAAAAATCTAATCACAAAAAGTAACAATTTCAATTTTTTAACTATTTTATTTGTTGAGGAAATTAATTATTTGTTTCATTGGTGTGAATGCTGACTTTAAGTTGTGTTATTTCAACAAAACTTCATGCACATGATTGGGAAAAATGGACAAAAATAACTTTACATTACATATTTTAAATCAATTTAGGGTCTTCGTTTGAACATACATGTTTTAGCGTAATCAATTTGGGTATATTTTTGTTCATGTTAAAGATTTTTTAAATCTAGAGTTTATAATAGTTTAATGTGCATTATTAAATATAACATTTGTTTTGAACATCTTGTTTGAAGTTTATTTTAGCTTTTCAAATAGTTTAGTATGTTTTTAATTTTGTTTCTACGAGCTTCCATGTACTTTGGACATATGTTTAGTAATTGAAATATTTGAGTTTAGAATAGTTATTATAATTTTACATACTTTGATATGATTGTGAATGCTAAAAATGAAATTTTTTTAAGTATGTCAATTTCATGTAATCTATCATTTGTTTGTGATTGAAAATTGATTTTTTATATTTAATAAGTCATTTTTGGGTGCATTTTGTTCTTTTATTAATTGTAAATTATATATATTAATTAAATGAATTTTGTGTTTTTTTCAGAGAATTAAATCTAGGATACATTTAACTTAATGTAAATATTAGTCTAGCAATATTAAAAGAAATCTTATAATATGTAACCATTCAATTTGTAACTTCATGGAATTCCATGCAACTATATATGACGCACTCCCAACTCCTTAAAGGACTCAAATGTGAGCCCAAGTGAAAGACAGCGGAAGAGGGAAAAGTTGGGATACGCTCCCTAGCTCTCAACACTTGGAGGGGTAGAGGGGTGTGTTGGAGCTCCGAGATGGGACTAAGAAGAATTGACAAGCTTATTCACTCACACGGGCCTGCACACAACCCACACCAAGTGGTTAGTGCAAAGTTAGAGCACCTTTGGTGCTAGGACAGCCACGGGCAACACGGACACACAAGACTCACCACGGCCCAGACTTGGGGGAAGCCACCACCTTCCCCCTTATAGTATACTCTGTGACTCTCCACGGGGCCCACATCCAAATGGCTTTTCTCTTCCGGGACTCCCGCGCGGGAGTCCCGAAATCCCGCCCAGCGGGAGTCCCAGGACTTTGAAGCCCCATAACTTTGCGAGCAGACCTCGGATCGAAGTGCGGTCTGAAGCAAAGTTGTAGCTCTCATCGAGACCTTTTCAACGGTATGTCGCATGTTGTCTGCAGCCAAGTATTTCGGGTCAATTCACGACTTTTAATGGTAGGGAGTCAAAATTGGTAGACTCCCGGGAATTCGACTCCCGATCCTTCTTTTGGTCGTAACTTCCGTTTCAAATGTCCAAATGAGCAATGCGAGCCCATTTTAGACATCTACGCTTCAAGAGCTTTCCATTGATATAAAGAGTGCCACGAGCCATTGAGATTTGACCCCTCAAATCGGTCTCTGAAGTTTCAAGAGTCCTTTTGGGACTCCAACTCTCACCAACTCCCAACATGGGAGTTCACTTGGGCGTGTGAGGGTTCACTCCCTCACACTTTCTTGCTCTCCCAGGAGTCTATGATGTGACTCCCGGGCTTCCTCTTGGCCCGCACCCTTGCAACCCCTTTGCCTTGGTCGCGAGCCCAAAGCTAGGGTTGCGACAATATATCATTTGCAACTATATTTCATCATTTTTACAACTATTCATCATATTTTAAAATTTACCATTGTTTCTTGGACTATGGTGCAACTATTAAATTATACATTCTTTCATATTGACTAACTTCTTGAATTTTTCATTCAATAATAGGCTCCTACATTCATTTAGTTGCAAAATTTGTTGCAATTAAATTACTTATAATTATAGTGTATTTATACATTTACTAATGTACATTAAAGTTTTGTGGACTATTTTTAAAATATATTTATATATAATTTATTCAAGTTATATTAAACATTTATTATGTTTATTTAACCTATTAAAGTGCATTTGATTTGTATTCATGATATGTTAAGATATTTAATTTGCATTCAGCGCATATTAAACATATATTTGACCATATAATCGGCATATTTGGATTGAAAAAAGATCATTTTGATATTGTTTGGTTCATTTAAAAATATGTTATCTTTATTAAGGTATAATTAAATTATAGTATCAAGGTCATATTAATATGATATAATTGTTGTATTAAATGAGCATTAATAATCTAATAGTTATTATTTTCAAATAATTCATGAATTACTATAAAGTCTGAATTAAATAATATTATTTAATAATTCAATTATGTCTGAATTAAATATTATTATTTAATAATTTAATTATATTTTAACTAATACCAACTAAATAAATTTTCAATTATAATTTATTAGTTATTTCAAAGCTTCTTGTTGATTAATTAAATATTAAATCATAAATTGATACAAAAAGTATTCATTATTCATGAAATAGTAATTAGTTAATTAAAATGTATTCCCATTAACAACTCAATAATATATTTTGAATATTTATCAACCAATGATATCAATAACTTATTAAATATTATTAAACATTTAGTTAAATCCGATTTAGGTAATTAATCAAAAGTTATGGTTAATAGCTAATGACTATTAATTAATAAATATTTAGTCAACCAATGAATTATAAATAATAATTTCCTTACAAATCAAATTGTCTAATTATTATTAATGATTTAATTTTCCCTAATAAATAAATAAATACTCATAATATACTACTTTCGTATAATACTTTTTTTTAATTAATACATATTTCTTAAATATAAATAATTTATTAAATTATATTAAATTATGTGATAATTAATATTTATCAATCAAGAATTATGGTAAATTGTTGATGAATATTAATCAGTTAATATTAATGATTTATCAAAACTGATTTAATCTACTAATGAAGTTAATAAATTAGAAATTTAATAATTTATAGTTAATATTCAGGAATTACCGATTAGTGATAAATTTATTTTGTTAGGTAATCAATTAATACCTAGTTATTTTGTACTTAATTAGTTGATCCTTAACAAATTAAAAGGTTTATGTTCAGAGGTAAAAGCAGTATTTTTATTTAAGTTTATTGAATAAATTTCTTTAAAATTATTCTAGAAATAATGGTCAAATAATTAGATATATTAGAATTTAACTGATTAATTTGTGACTTGATTAATAATTAGATATTAAATAATTTTTTTTGAAATAATTTATTATTATTATTTGAATTATTATTATTATGAACCAATTGATTTATTATTGGAAACCATGAAAATAATGATTAATGTTGCTTCTAAAAATATTATATTAATAAACAATATTATGTAATAAATAGTTTATAAATGGATGGGTGGGTAGGTAATTACTTAATTAGTTACTTATTTATTATCTATTTAGTTATATGATGTGTAAAACTAAAAACAAGTACAAAACTTGTGAGAAAATCACTTTTAGTTGCAATTGAATTTGCAATTAAGGTGCAACTATAAGATTTAACCCATATGTTTTGTTTTTTAAAGTCATTTTACATAGTATATAAAGAAAATGTTTTCTCTTTGGACTTCATGTTAAAAATTATGTGCTATTTGGAATGAGCTCAAAAAGTTTAATCCTAAAGGCAAAACATAAAATTTATAAAAAAAATTAGATGTTACCTTTTCCTCACTTACATTTTACCTTTCTACATTCCTACATATTTACTTACCTTCCTACTTAGATAGCTAGGTGGGTAAGCAAGTAAATAATGTAATTAGTCATGTATCCTAAGTAGGTAGGTATTCTTTTATGCACAAAGTTTTATCTACCTACCCACCTATGTATATATTAAAAAATTCAAATTTTCCATCAATAAGCCACATGGCAACTTTTATGCCACATGTCACGATATAAATACATATAAATTGAATAATCATAATGAATGGTTGAGATCAAGATTTCAAGAAAATTTCAATTTTCATGAAAAATTATTCCAAATGCCATATGTCATTTTTTCCTTTATCCAAATGTCATTGTGTAAAATTAACATTGGATGATGTTGATTCATATATTTAAAAATTCCAATTTTGTCATGTGTCCAAATTTGATTAGAATATGTATTGAAATTTATGGCATGGCCATCCATAATGAATGGCCTAGTTTAATATATCAATAATAATAAAAAATTGCCCAAAATTTTATTATGTTAACAAATGGCAATTAGTGACAAGGTTATTTACTAGTTGCAAAAGAATGGTCAGTAATTGCAAATGTTAAACATGAAATTTATATGTTGATTGTATACTTCATCCAAGGGAAATGGGTTGACTTCATGTTAAATCATTATGATGAAGGCGAACATTAAACACCATCTTCCTATGGATGGAATTCGTACATAATGTTCATCTCCTAGTTAAATTCTAATTAATTTTTAATGAACTCCCAATTAACTCTTAATTAAGTTTTAAGTAACACCTAATTAAATTTGAATTAACTCTAATTAATTATATATTAATTAACTCTAGTTAAATTTTAATTGACTCCAAGTTAGTTTTGAATTAACTTTCAATTAAGTTTCAATTAATTCATAATCATTTCTCAATTAAGAAGGTTCTTAAAAAAATTCCTTACTTGTTGCACACATATAAACATTATTGGAAGCTTCCTTGAGTTAGGTCCCCAAAGGAATATAATTAATAAGCGTAGGACCTTTCACTTCTTTCAATTTATTCAAAGCTAGTCTTAAGCACAATCTTGCACCGTAGCCTTGTCATGTTTTTTTTGTGTTGATGTTTGCATATGTTAGCATAATAAAGATTTGATTCCATGTTTATTTTGCATATCTTGTGTTCTTGTTTTTAATTCTTGTGTTCTCATTTTTGAATCACATAATTTTGTCTTGTTTTTTATTTAAAAATTAAACTTAGGCCTTTCCTTTAGCCTTTATTCTTATGTTTTTTTCGTGTCCGTGATAGTCATCATGTTTGCGAGTAAACATGCAATTTCATTTATGCAATTAAGGGATTATTTAGTTGCAAAGTTGATTGTAATTATTTTTTAATTACAAATTGGCATTTTTCGACTAGTGCAATTGAGTTATTTTGTGAACCAATTTGTTAGTATAGCTTTGTCAAACAACTCTCATATCGCTTAAGTAAATTATTATTTTATATATTTTTTAAAAATTAATTGAACCATTTTTTTTTTATACAATTTGGGAATTTCTTTAAATGACCTCATTGAAACTTCACCTTTTAAATATGTTCATCTTATTATATGGTCAAATGGTTGGAGGTGTTGTTTTTAGACAATATGGTCAATTTAATTGTATATGTTTTATGTGTTGTTTTTAGAATTAACAAATTGTCGCCACTGTAAATTGATAACTTGGTTGAACATAACTATGGTGTTGATTAAAAGAAGGGTACAAACTTGAAAAAGCAAAGACAATTTTTACAACAAAAGTTTTAGTAATTTATATGATAAATGTACAATGAAACACAAAATAAGAATAAATAGGAAGGAAAAAAACACATAAAAAATATGCCCACATTTATCAACCTATATCAATGTTTTCATAACATTTCAAATGTATCTTTATGACAATAATTGAGAATTCCCAATATTCCTTGTTTGTTTTGGTCCATATGCGAAAGGAGATTTCAATGTCTTCCTACACCATATCATTAAATTTAGGCTTAACAAATGTGTAAACCATGCCCAACAATTAACATGAAACATAAGGTTTAAATTCAACACATGCATAAAACATGTCCAAAATATCATAGGACATTAATAATAAAATCATTATAGACCTATAAAAACATCTTCACCAATTGGGTTAGTATTAATATGTATTGCATACATCATAAAAATTAAATGTTGATTAAATGTTCCTCCACCACACCCATAAACATGAATTTTAACCAATATTTTATTGAGACACCATTTAAATTTCAACACATGGGCCAATCATTGTGACCAGTCAAATAGAAATAATCATTTTGTTAATATTGCTCCAAATAAGAATACAATATCCTATGCCAAAGTGTGATGCCAAAATTAGTTTATTATATTGTTATTTCTTGTGCATTCTAATGATATAGTCCATTGGTGGAAATCTTCTAAACTATTAAACATGACCATAAATGACTTCAATGCATTATAAGATGTGAAACATTTAGTCAAAACATGAAAAAAATTATATTTTAACATTACAAATGTAAAGAAAAGAAAAATAAAAAATCATATCATGTTTGTTTAAAATGGCATATCAAAAGGTTGAATTTAAAATAAGAACTACACATCATAATATAGATACTACATCTTCATGAATAAAAACCCAAAACCCCATGAAACAATGTGAAAAACATGTTTATTTTATTCTTCAAAATGAATAATACATGATTTTTGAAATAAATATGATATGTGCTAAAGTTAATGGTAAATTAATTGTAACTTATACATGAACATATTTTGAACTTGAACACTAATACAAGTAATTTGAGAATAATGTTTTGAAACATTATAATTTTCTTCAAAGGAAAAAATCAATAATTGTGTTATTAATTGTTAGTTTTTAATATTGAACATTCAAAATGTAAATTTTATACATTGAAAAAATGCATGAAATGAAATTAATATTGAATCAACATGAAATTAAGAATTGATATCATGGTCGGAATTTAATATATGAATACAAATAATTTTTTAATTGAAAAATGATATTTGGAACATGTCGTTTGGAACTTGTTCAAATGATTTTAGCTATAAACAAATGTATTACAAACATTGTGTTCAAGTGTTCATCGAAGGTTCCAAAGCCATATTGTATTGAATCCTTACATGTATATCCTAAATATAGAATAAACTTGCATTGAAAACTTCTCATTAATGGGTGTCACAAATTAGTTATCTAATACAAAAAGTTTTAATGAAAAGATAATTGATCTTTTTAGATCAAATAATTAAAGTGAATCAATGTAAATTGAAATGTGAGGTCCTTCTTTGGCAATGATTAGTTTTGATTGAACTTTTGGTAGTTCAAGCTAATATCATGGCATAAAGGTGAAAGGTCATGTGATACATGGATGTTCTTCCCTTCAAGATTCAACAAAAACTTGTTCATATTGCAAAAAAAAGAGGTTATCAATGTTTAACAACATGGTTGTTTGGCTCCATGCCAATTATGCGAAGGAGTTAACTAGTGATTGAATCACCAATTATTGGCATTCCAATAGTTAAACTATGACACCAAGTATTTTGTTCAAAAGAAAAAAAACAATTTTTGAAATTCTTATGTTGTGTTTTGTTACTAATTTTAACATGAAATGGTACATTAAAGTTTGTGTAAAAGGTTAAATGTGTCCATTGGGAAAATGTGTTATTCAAAAAACCTAATAAAAATTTATTTAAGTAATAAAAACCACTAAGGTCAACATTTATGTTAGGTAAATTGCTTTAATAAGCTTTGACAACAATTCTAATAATGACTACCTAGCCTACCTTGAATTGAAAATACACTAAACAAATAAACTCAAACACACAAAATATGTTACATACATTTTAATATTGGGTTACCTTATTTCACACAAATATTCATTGAAAATAAAATTACAATTCCAAGATACTAAAAGTTCACAATAGTTGTGTATTACCACTTCTAAACTCCACATTGAAGCCATCAAACAAAAAAACTTAAAATATATTGTTTTCCCCATGTTTTCACAAGTCTTTCCCATTCACCTAAGTTCTTGAAATAACCATCCAAGATTATCACAAGGTGTTTTACCTAAATTTTAGAATGCTTGTATTAATTTCACCATTTGTTATCTCTAGCACATTTTTAAAATATGATTATTATCATTTCACTTACATGCATCAATGATAATTGACAAATCACCCACATACAAAATAGTTTTAGAGTTACATAATTAACAAATTATTTTATTACCTATTTTGTCCCTTTAACATTCACTTGTTCACCTTCAAAGGAGAATTTCCTTTTTTCAAATTCATTCAAAAACTTCACTATCTTTCAACAAGTAGTGGAGTTTACCATTGTGGGGTGGGCATTTGGTTTGTTTTGGCAATAGTCACGTTTGGATATTGAAAATATAAAAATAAAAAAATCACTCAAATTTGTTATTTTATTTTTAGAAGGTTTAAGGTCCATGACATAAAAACCCAAATAAAGGTCGTTATGAAGTGGGGCATGGATTAGGATATGTGATTAACTAGGTATAAAGCCTAGTTCTTTAAGAAAAACCAAGATGGGTACAAACAAGTTATTTTATTATGGTTTTTGGAAGACTCCCTTAAAAACACATGACATGTTTTTAATAATGTCTTACAAGATTGGGTCTTTGTTGGATATTTAAAGCTTTAACAAACAGTCTTAAATTTTTTAAACTTACAAGGCAAAAAAAAATTCTTTGCAATCTAAAGGTAGCACAATTAGAAGTTTTGAAAACAAACTGCAAAACAAATAGGCCATTACCATGGTTACCATTAAAGGTTAAAAATATATAATCCAACTATTAATTAACCTAACTATGGCCTTTTCCTGCATGGAAAAGGTTATTGATTTGGGTTTTTGAAAGACACCTTGCACTATTATTTTCCCTAGGTTGGGTCTAGTTACTTTTAGTTAAAATCACAATTTGTTGCTATAAGTTTTTAAAATCTTCTCTTTTTCACATATTTCATTAAAGTTCTAACCATGGGCACTTGCAAAAACAACAATAATGTTCAAAAGATTATGTATAGGAGATTGCCAATGAGCTTTGTGATGCATTATTTTCACACTATTTAAAAATTTGTCAAATATCAATTAGATTTCAACTATCAGGTTTGAACCACATATTTTAAAACATAGGGGTTTAATACGAGATTGTTTAGACACACTAGGATCTCCCATACCATTGAAGAAATTGTGTTTATTATTATGAATAACCATTACTTGCCAAAAATTTCAAAATTAAAAAACCTAGTGTCAAAGTGAAAATTTAAAATTTAATTAATTATTCGATAGTATGTTGCTGAATCCAATTAAGAAATACAATATGTAAGTTCAAAAAATTGTATGTTTATTTTAAAACGACAACTTTACCTTTAACAAAATTCTCTCTTTGCATCCTTCATAATAGAATACACATTTATTCATTTCCTCATTGGACTGCAACTTGAATCCAATTTTTCAAATAATGTTATTCATTACAACCCATAGCATTTATTTATTTATTTATGGAACAAATGGAACCAAAACATAACATTGACCCTTAAACACCAAAGAAAAAAAATACATTAAAAAGCTAACCAAATTGGTTGGCCTTCACATTTAGGGGTTAACATCATAAAAGGTTTGTTTTTTCTTGGTACATTTCATGGTAGACCATAACTAATAATAGAGGTGCCTTAATGATGTGTTGGTTTTTAATTGGACACTCACACAATAGTAATATGACATAACCTATTGAGTGCATTGATGTGAATCCCATAACTTATTCAATTCATGGATGTGAATCATTTTTCATCCACATTAAAAAGATCAATTTGATTCATGGACAATTGTTTTTTTCAATTATGTTTTAAATCATCCATTTTAGATGCAACTAAAGAGGGGATCAAACTTTAGGCAAATCCTCTACGCATTGTAGCTTGAATTTTATTTACAAACAAAATTATAAAAGTTTTTTTTTAGGATTATATATATACGAAAAATCGATGTACTAAAAAACATTTATGGACAATCTTAATGTGTATTTGTTTAACATTTTCAATGAATCTATGTAAAATATAGATATACAAAAAGTAATTAACCTACAATTTTTTTTAACAAACATTGAACTAAATAAATTATAGTTTCCTATTTCACATACTTCCTAAGGCCTTCAAAAATTATTTTTTTGATGGCATGAATAGTATAAGAATCTACATATGAAAAATTGAACATTTGAATATGTGCCATATCATCAATAAATTGATTATTGAAAGAAGTTCGAACTTCCTTTTAAATATAATAGCCATCATTAGGTCCATTGACCAAATATGGTTGTGCAAAACCACTAGCAAGATCATGATCCATAAATATAAGGTAGTTAGGAGGAATAAAAAACCTTTAACACCTTTAATGTTCACAACCAAACCAATCACACTTGCTGATCTACTAATAATAAGGACTCAATTTTCAATTCAACTTGCAACAACAAAAATCATCCATCGTTTTCGAGGATTGTCACTATCTATGAATTGGTTTTTGATCCCACTAATGTTAAAAAAACATGGGTTAACATATACAACATTATCTTACATTCGAACAAAAAATAAATAAATTTTATTAGCTCTTATCCAACATGAAAATTTCTATGTGGTTCCAAGAGTACATATAGGAAATGAATAGATTGGAAATAATTGCAAGTTGGACAAGATTAATTCTTCAATTAAAAAAATTACATAATTCTCATGTAATTGTACAAGCTTTGAATACAACTTCTTTATGCCAAACATTACAAAGACATGAATCATCATCATAACCTTCAAATGTGTCATATTTTATGTCTTATAGAAACAAATATACACCATGCATCAACATATGTGCATAAATTTATAAATTCATTGAAATATTCATATATTTCAATCCAAGATGGTTATGGGTTAACAATAATATATGACATACATATGCATTTAGATTCTTTCAATACAATAATTGGTGATGGTTCATAATATATAGCGACAACTTTTAATATTAATACATGAAAGACAACACATATTATATTTGTGGATAAAGTTAATTCATGTTCAAATTTTTACATTCATAAACAATTTTCAAACTATAATTCACAATCTCCAATCATCATTATGGGGGATTTTAATGTTGAGTTTTAAAAGACTATAACTTTAAAACTAAAAAAAAACTATTGTATTTCATGGATAAATTTCAATTAAAATCACAATTTAATGAAGGCATCACAAAAGCTACATCTCAATTAAACCATATATGTGGGCAAATGTTTTTGAAAATGAATACAAATATGGTGTAACAAAAACATATTGGTCAAATTTTCACAAACCGATTTATAGTACATTCAAATTATCAAACACATTTCTAATGTATAACAAAAAATCATTAATGTTTCCATTTATTTAAAATGTAATCAATATTACAAAATGTGGGTGCAGTTTGCTAGTTCTTGTTCATTAGACCAATGAATTCACTATTTTCCAATAAATCCCTGATTCTTAATACTATCGAATTTACTCATAATTTATTGAAATCATTTAGTGTACATGGACACCTTTTGTTGGAGTGAATGTTTGTGATTACATGCATGTAAATGTTTCATTTTTCACTTAATCAATTACTCCCTAAATGTTGGCACCTTTGTGATTTGAATTTGTACTTTTACATTGTTTTTCATGGACCACATGGAAAAATGAATTCATGAATATCAATAATAAGACAAACAAAAATTTGGATGATTTTTTAATTCACACATACAAGCATCGAACACCACAACAAAACACCTTTAACGAAAAATCTAAACCCAAAACGTGATTGAATAAAAAATAAAAAATACCAAAATTTCAAACTTAGAAATAAAAATGGTTCCATTTAAATTAAGTCCATTCAATATTGATGTTTGTTTAAATAACGAAATGCCTCATACACATTGTTAAAAGCTGTGTACATTATTATTCAAGTTTGGAAAACTTGGATTAAAAAAAAAGAAAAGATTATTTACAACTTTGTATGCATTTGTATGGTTTTAAAAAATTACAGAAAAAACTATGGTTTTAATTTTTAAATATCCACAATGAATTTTAAGAGGGTTAGAAAAAAAAATTTTTTTTTTATGAATTTTTAAAAAAAAAATAATGGTTTTTCATAAAAAAAAATAATGATTTTTTATAAAAAAAAATAATGATTTTTCATAAAGCCAATAAACCATTTAATATAAGTTGAGTTCATAGTAAAACATTAAATGTAATTCCATTTCATTGATTTCTTTATTATTTAGGTAGATTTCTCTGGGCTGAGAAAAAGGCATCTTCTGTGAAGATGCTCGCGTACGCCTGGTCCGCCAGAATCCATGTGCGCGAGAGCCTTCTCTCGGAAGCGAACACTCTTGTCCGCGCTCTCGCTCCGCTGTGTTTTCTTCTTGTCCGTTGATTTAACTCCGCTTCCTTCTCTGCGCTTCTTTGTCTTTGTGGCTCGCTCTTTTGCTCTTGTCCTTTGCGACCTTAATTGTTTTGATCTGCAAAAGGTTTTTTTTGTTGTCTGTGTGCTCCTCCTCCTTTTTTTCTTTTTCTTTTTTTGGTTGAAGAGATTTTGATTCTTTATTATTTTTATTTTTATTTGAAGTGAGGCTAAGGCGGTGAGAGAAATGTCGGCGGAATTCAGAGAAGAGAATGTTTACATAGCGAAGCTTGCAGAGCAGGCGGAGCGCTATGATGAGATGGTAGAGGCCATGGAAAAGGTGGCCAAGTCTGTGGACGTTGGAAAACTTACAGTGGAGGAGCGGAACCTGCTGCCTGTGGCGTACAAGAACGTGATTGGACCTCGGAGGGCCTCTTGGAGGATTGTTTGCTCCATTGAACAGAAGGAGGAGAGCAAGGGCAACGACGAACACGTCGCGGTCATCAAAGACTACCGGGCCAAGGTGGAACAGGAGTTGAGCACTATCTGTGACAGTATTCTGAAGGTTCTTGATACTCATCTTGTTCCGACCTCCGCCACAGGGGAATCCAGAGTTTTCTACCTGAAGATGAAGGGGGACTATCACCGATACCTCGCGGAGTTTAAGACCGGCGCTGAGAGGAAAGAGGCAGCGGAGAGCACACTGTTGGCCTATAAGTCGGCTCAAGTACGTTCCTTGGTGTTTTCTGCTGTGCATAGTGCTTCATGCGAATGAAATTACGGTTTCCTTTTCAGTGGCGCTTCTTTCTTGTCTTGAGGTTCCGCTCCACATGAAGAAGAGATCATGGCACATAGCAGTTGTGTTGTCTTTTGTGCATCATGAGAATTGTGCGGTTACATCTTACATTTGCGCTCACAGGAATGCAGAGAATCTGAAAATGTTCTGGGACGATTTCTGGGCGCTAAGTTCTTCTGGCTGTGAATATATTATTCACGGAATTGTCAGTCTGGTGTGATCGTCACACCAGGCAGCCAGAGATGGAAAGGATTATGTTTGTTTTTTTCCCGTCTGAATCCCCCTCTCTCTATATGTGCATTCAACCGTTGTGGAAATGTGATTCTTCATATGCAGGATATTGCACTAACAGAACTGGCTCCCACGCATCCCATCAGATTGGGGTTGGCATTGAATTTCTCAGTCTTCTACTATGAGATTGTGAACTCACCTGACCGCGCCTGCACTCTTGCAAAGCAGGTGTGATTCCCCTCCTCTTTTTTTCTTGGGCAGAAAGCAGTTTCTGTATTTTTTTGGTTAGTGCAATCTTGTGTTTCTTTGTTTCAACCAGTTTGGATACTAGCAATAACATCTCTTTGTGGTGGAAGAAGATGCCTTTAGATAGAGCATGTCTAACAGGTCACTCCTTGGATTACAGGCGTTTGATGAGGCTATTGCGGAGCTTGACACATTGGGGGAAGAATCTTACAAAGACAGCACTCTTATCATGCAATTGCTGCGGGACAACCTCACACTTTGGACATCAGATATGCAGGTATGCATCCACTGCTGTATAGATGTCTGCTTTATGGATTCTGCTGGTTTGCTGCTTGTTGATTTCCTTGTTTTAAAGCAATAGCAAAATAACCCTATTAATTGCTTTTGGGTTTTTGTTATTGTGTGTAAAACTAGGAGGAGGCTGGTGAAGAACACAAAGAGGGTGCACAGGCGGAAGATGCCGGTGAACACTGAAATACAGGATGATGGTGTAACTTATACCAGCTAGTGGACTGGACCCCTGGGGATTTGGCAACAGGGTGGGAATGGGGTTCATTTTAATCCTTTGCTGCTACCTGTATGTAGACTACTTGCATTTGCAGGCCTGTCTTCTGCCAAGACATGATAGAATTGCTGCACATTGGATCCACTTTTAATGTGCATCTGCAGCTTGACTGGATCTTGCATTTCGTCGGTTACACAACAATGTGCCGATAGTCTCTTTCCGGTATTGAATAGGCAGAATATCTTACATTCTGTGTTTCTGGGTATTTTGCTCAACTCTTGGAATCTGGCTAAATTATCATTAATCTATGTGTTGAAGAGACTTTGACAACTTGCAGTCAGAGTAGACCTCTGGTGAGAGTATACCTCCTCTTCGGTGGAGGTAAGAGGTTGGTCTTTCTCTTTCACATTGTGATAATTGCTCTCATATTTGAACACTGAGTCTAAATCTTAAATGCCCAGCTCTGATGAAAGACTCTGACCATGGGACAAAGCTTTTTACTTCCTTCCATTGAAGAGTATACTCAGAGGGACTTCCTTGAAACTGTTTTCCATGGGGATTTTCTTGTTTGTTGTTGTTGTAGCAGTTCCTGCAGCTCTCACACTGTTTTTGGCAAGTATTCTTCATTTGCACTCTAGACTGTTTTTGTCTGTATTGATTTCTAGTTCACAGCAAGGCTCAGTACTTTTGTTGCTTTGCATACTCCTGGAATGGCAGTTCCATCATCTGACACATTTGATGCAGCACGAAAAAAAAGCAGGAAAGGGAGCAAGATATGGCGAGCATTAAGAAGCTGAGGAGAAAAACTCTAGGAAGAGAGGAGGGGGTCCATGTCCACATAGGTTTAGGGCACAAGAACATGGGGTAAGGCCTCGACTTACCAAAATGTTAATTAATAAGGCATCATTTCACTAGTTCCCTAAAAGTTTCAATAATTTAAAAAACATAACAATCGATAGCAAGTCAATGCATGTTAATAAAACACTTGACAATCTCAATTTGCTAGGTCTTGGAGAGCTTATGAAAAATAATTTTAAATACCTTACAATATAATAACCATCAATATTTATTAATAAAATATCCATCAATAATTATTAATATAATATAAATAAATAATCACAAATATCCATGAATAAGCATTAATAATCATCAATAAAGTAAGCATCAATAGTCATTATTAAAATAGACATCAATTACTATCAATAGTCATCAATATAATAAGCACCAATTGAATAATAACTAATGATCATTAATAAAATAACCATTAAAAATTATTAATAACCATAAATGGAATAGATATCAATAGCATTAATAAAAAAAAATTAATATCTATATATTAGAATTGCTTAAGATTAATATAAGGTGAAATAATTTATAATAGACAAAAAACTTAAGGTGAAATAGCCTACAATAATTTAGAATTACCAAAAATAACATAAAGTGAAATAGTCTTCAATAGCTATAAATAATTTATAATAGTTGAAAGTAGTTTAAATTTAAATAATTTATAATAGCAAAAAAAACATAAAATAACAAAAAATTCATAATAATTAAATATAACATAAGTTGAAATGAGTTAAAATAGTCAAAAGTAGCTTAAAATTACCAAAAGTAGTTTTGGGCGAAATAATTTAAATTAATAAAAAATCATATAGTAATTGAAAGTAATTTAACATAATTAATATTATTATATTATCAAAAAAATTATCTATTTATTAAATTTTTTTTTTAAAAGAATGATCATTGAAATGTTATTGAATAATGATATTCAACTCTTTTTTTTTGTTCAAATAATTTTAAACTTTCAAAAAAAAAAAAAGTAATTATGTAGATCATTGAATTTTTTTTAAAAAAAAATTTGAATCATTTCATTTGAACAAAATTTCAATTAAATATGAATTTTCAAAGTTTATATTTTTATAATGTTTAAAATAAAATATTTCATAATTAAAATGTATTATAACATATTATCACAACAAATGGGGTGCATGATGGTAAGAGTGTTTGCTTCTATTTCAAAGTCAAGAGATCAAACCTTATGGGTAGTGTTGTGTGTGATCAATAATGGTATGTTGATTGAATATTTTCCTATCAAATTCTTAGGTGTTTAGGTTGATTACGCAACTTACGCACTTAGGTTAGGTTTTAAACCTATCGTAAATAATGACACATGTAAATAAATAATAGGTTTTTAAAATCATGAAATTATCAATAAATATTATATATTAATAATTAAAATTTAATTGATTTCCATGCTGGTTAAAAATTCATTGTTGCTTATTAGAAAAAAAAGTAAAATGTTTTTGTGGCGAAATGTTGGAATGAAACCGAGGTGGAATGGAACCCCACCCCCCATGTAATTTCGTTCAACCTATGACTTTTCCATAATGCAATCGTCCACTACTATAATGCCACTATGGTTATTTTCTTACATTCATAAATCAATCACAACATTTAAACATTTATTGACTCTTTTGATTATATATGCGATAGACTTTAATCATTATCCATTATCATATTGTCAAAACATTGTCTGTATTTTGATTACCAAAATGATAGGGATACATGTTGGAAAAATTCATGCCTACATGTTAACTCATGAATTTTATCTCACATAATTATGGAAACACCTAAGTATCTAGAGCACATCATTAATGTCACATATGTAGAAGTGCTATGTAAGCCATATATATTTATAATCCCATAAACATATATTGAACTTGTGAAATCCCCTAAAAGCTTCATAATCATTTTCCAACATCTTAGTTTCAATGATATTGGCCTCCACCCACTTGACTTATGTTATAGCACATGGTTTTGGTAAAAACATTATAATATGTATCATTACCAAAATAATGGGGCCAGTACATGATGGAATGTGTTTCCAAAATATTGCATTTGGATTCACCTAGCCTAAAGTTCATACTAGTGGGACACCTTATAACATACATAATCGGTGTCACCCATCAAGAAGCCGTTTGTTTAATTAAACATTATATCAAGTTCAAATCCCTAGTTGTACCAAATTGGTCAAGTTTTCCAAAAGCTTCAACGTCATTTTCCAACACCTTGGTTCAATAATATTGGCTTCCATTCACTCCACTTCTGCTCCCAACATTTTTTCCCCTTTTTCAAACCTTGTAGCACCTCTTATTATAGTTTCATGCATGTTCACAACACCCCTTCTATAAATGTCCTAATCGTTAAATCCACAACTTTAACCACCACCTATTGAGTGCATGTTTATTTTTGCACAACTATTTGCCAATTTCCACCAACCACCTTGTCCGAGACAAAAAGAACCTTTTACATTACCAGTTGCATGTTCAAATCAATAATGATCAAGTTTAGGCAAATGTGCAAGCCAATTAACATTTTTCTACAATCAAAGGTCACTATAGTAGTTTGTGCATCTACTTCATGCATTCTAGTTTTATTTCCACCAAATTGCACCAATTTCACTATAGTGGAATGTGACATTTTGAGTGGAATGCACTAGTGAAATAGGTTGTGTTGCTAAGTAATGAAGTGTAGGTGATATATATGTGGCCAGTGTTGCCACAAATAAGACGAAGCATCATAGCCCCATCCAACCCCTAATGTTAATTAAAAACCTATGTTTGATTTTGACCTTGTCATTATGGCTACTACACAATCCATTTTCTTGTGTTGAAAATGCATGTGGTAGGTACTTCATTACTCGTTACTCATTAAGTTTTTACAATTGTAACAAGGGCTTACATGTGAAACCATTGATGGAAAAACATATGGCTCCACATGTGCCAATACTAAAAACCCATATTCATCTTATCTCACAATGGCATTGCCATGAATGTTGACACAAATCCATGAACATTTCATCAACATTAGTTATAATCCTCCATATGACACTACAATTATTTCCTTCAACACATCAACATAGTGCAAATTTTTGATAACAACGTTCCTATCTCAAATAGAGCATTGGCTACCTTGCTTGAATATTCAAGCCATTCCACTATCATAGGTTGCATGCACCATGCATCCCTCATGCTCATTGACCCATTAATGGTTTCCATATGTTCACATGTTTTTGTACATATAAACAGTAAGGTTTCGAGGGTAGGAAAAATGTATCACATTAGGGTCAACATCCACCCCATTAATAGTTTGCACCTTTACAATGTTCAAGAGCCAAGTTGCAAATGGGGGATATTTTGTGCCAAGTGATTTGGCCATTGAATAATCCTTTGTATTAAATGCCTGCACAATTCCCTTGCACGAAATTCGATATGATCTTGCTATGATGTAGAGCATGTTTTTACCACTCATTACACCCACATTCTTCCTTCATTACACCAAATAATACAATTGTTAACATATAAATGATTTTAATATAGGTTGCCACACATTACTAATCAATGACCAAGCTTGGATTACTTCATTAAACCATTACTTTACCAAATTAGGTTTCACCAATGTGTCACCCCAAGGTCATTCGAACATTGGTTTTAATAAAACAATAACATTCTAAACTTGTCATCACTATAACTTGTTTTGCCCACTTGATAGTGGAGTGTATTCATTACATACATTCCATTATATCACCACCCACATGCCATGATCAATCCCCTTGACCATGTTTGGACCACTCACATTACAAAGCCAACCCACCTTGTGTTTTCATTGTACAATGTTTTTGTAAACTTGTCATTCTTTTGGCGTACCTTGCCCACTTCATAGTGCAATGTATTGGTTCCATTCCATTTTGCTGTCTCCCATCACAAGTCAGTTTGACCCTGGTTGAACCACTTACATTACATGGTCACTCCATAATTATGTTCCACCCCAATATCACTTTAGACTTGTCATTGTTACAACCTAACAAGCTTTTTCTTTCATCAAATGCATTAAGACATTCCATTATGTTGCCACCCATATGCCACCACCAATCCCTTTAACCATGATTAAACCAGTCAAATTACATTTAGGTGTGTGGTTCCACTACAATACATCACTCCAAACCTATTATCATTAATTGACCTACCTTACATAGTTGACAACTTGGAATGTTTTGCCAAGCCATTTTAATATGCTAACACCCACCACAAATTCTTTTGACCATGCCTACACCCTTAATTGTGATCAATATGGTGGTCATGTAATGGATCAAAATTCAAAAATAATCACAAGTTTAGAACTTTTGGGTAGATTCATTATTTAGTAGATTAGAATTTTAAAACATTGACACTTGTAAGTTTTGGTTTGTGTCATGTTTTTAATTGTGTTGTGTAGATTTTAGGATACGAGTTTTTGTTTCTTTATTTTTTTGAAAACATTATGAAATATGTGGAAGTTAATGTAGAAATGTTTGAAAGAAATTAAGAGTCCAATTTGTAAATTATGTTTTTTGTAAATTCCTAACTACTGGGAGGAGTTATTTTAATTTTATGTCTATAAATAATGCAAGAACTTTTTAAAAACCTATTGATTTAAAAAGATATCAAAAGTAGTCACCATAAGTTTTAAAAATAATTAAAATAGGTTACACATCTACCTATTTAAGAACTTGCACAAATGCAAGACAAACAACAAGTACAACCTATGAAACATGAATGAGTGAATGCACCAAACATGGATGCAACACAAATAGTACAAACCAATGAACAACATCAAATTGTAGTTGAATTGGTTGTGTAAAAGGAAATCATAAATACCTCAACGACTCACCAAGTGACACCACAAACATATCAACCAACCACGGGCAATGAATATTCACAATGATGGTAATCATGAACATGTTCAACAATTTGATGAGGTTGTTTCCATACAACAACAATGGTGTTCAACAACTCCTGGATATTTCATACCCATAACATGTGTACATGCACCAACAATAATATTTGTTGGTTTACAAAATCCATAACCAAGCCCAAACATGGATTTGGTAGCCATTGATTTAAAGAATAGATCCAACATATTATTAGGCTAGAGCAACTTCATTGCATCGATCGAAGATTTTCAAATCAATTAGTTTCCATACCACATTTAGAACTTGTTGAACCTCAAACAACACTAATAGTTGTTCGACAAAAGACTACATATCAATTTGTCACGTGGTCAAATTGATTAATCCTTGGTCTAGGTGAAATTAAGGTTCCACATTCCACATTGGTTTCAAAAGGAAACTAGGGTGTTGGAATTGCAACTTGTTCTTATTGTTAACAAATGGGACATTAATTTAACTATTGCCCCTTTGTTAATGATAAGTTAAGACAATTATTTAGAAAAGAGGTGATGAACGTTCATCAACCTATTATGCCAACCATTACAAGAACATTACCCAATGTATATGTATTAGGAAATCGACCTGTGAACCCTAATATTGGTCATATGGCAGTATTTGTTAATCATCATCTTAAATTGTAACCACTTGTTACACCATTTGTACCAAGAAACATTAATACCTTACCTATACCTACATACCCAATGTGGTATAATGTCATACCCCTTTACATTCTTTTAGATCCTAATTTATATTCGACATATATTATTGGAGCAAAAGGATTCGATATTTTGATTTCAAGGAATTAAACAGGTTATGTACCTAAATATGTTCTAGTACTAATTGTGATACTACTAGTGCAAACACCAAAGATTATTGGTAATCAATTTACCACAATGGTTCAACTAGCCATCAATAAGGATAAAAGACTTGTTCAACAAGTTATTATTTTAATGACAACCACGACACATGTAAGTATTGAAAAACATAGGACTAGAACCAATTTATCATATCATTTATTTTAAGGATTAATTTTTAGCTTTCATTAGATGGCTTAACCTAGTGGTCTTTGATTATTTAATTTTTCAAATAACTAATGGAACTTGTTTCTTTTAACATTTGGAAACAAAGAACCACTGATTTTAATTTTATTGTCAATGTATGTTTATCATCCCAATTTTGTTTCCCATGTATATGTTTTCGAATACAAATTTTACAGTGTCATTATAAGATCCATGGTCCAATTTAAATTACATAAATTCCTTTCACATAAGTTCAATTTATTCAAGTTAAATTACATGTAGTGTGTCACAAGACAAGAGTCTACCAACAAACACAAGGTGAAGCACGGGCCCAAAAACTTTGTCTAACCAATTAATTAAAAACAATGCTACCAAGGACTTATTTCATAACACTGAAGATTGTACATGCAAGTGAGATCCTATCAAAATGAAATTTTATAACTATTATTTTAAAATTATTTTGTACAACAAACATTATAATAAACCAATACACACCACTACAAAACTTTAAATTGTAACCAAATCAAAAATCACACATGCATGGCATTTACAAACACTTACAAGTATGTTAGGAAGACTAATGAAGGGCATTTACAATTTTACACAAATACTTCTGCTACCTAAGAAAACTTGGAGAGTGAATTAATTTTAATTCTGTGATCACACAACAAATTTTTTTTATGATTGTCAAAATTTGTGGAGTTTTGGGCACACCATTAAAGCAAGGCCATGAAGTCAAAAACACCGACCTCAATGTTTAGTGAAATGTCGAAGAAAAACAATATATGTGGAAGTTCAATTGGTTAAAGGCAGTAAATGACATCAATACATTTCCATTTCCCAGCATCCCACACCAATTATCTTTAAGGTGGATCATAGTGATTGGCATGAGTAGATATTGAAATGGTGTCACAATAAAGTAATGTTTAAAATTCATGTTTGTTGGTGGGGTAGGGGAACATTTATATTTACATTGGATACTAATCTTAGCCCAAATGAGGGGGCATTGATGGAGGCATTCTTGTACAAGAGAAGATGATTTTCCATATGGTAATATGTGATGTAATAGAACCAACATAAAGTTGTAATATTGTGCAAAATTATAATTAATAAATATCACATATTTCACATGTTGGAATGGATGAATCCTCAAAATTTACTTTGCATATGTGTCATGAGCCATGGAAAATTTGAATTCATGTCATATTGCCGTGCATAACATGAATATCATTTTTTGTTCAATTATATCCAATTGTAATTTTTTATTGGTACACCATGAAGGAGATATGGTAATTGTTTGGGGTTTTCATTGGATCCCATGTTAGTTTCATGTTTTTGTAATCAACATTGGGTTAAAACATGATAAAGTATATATAAAAAGTAGTGTACACAACAAAATACTAGGGTTTCTACATAAAAGGACTAACAAGTAGATGATTTTATGGGGATAATAATATTAATTTTGGGTACATTATTTTTTAACTTTTGTTTGCATGGACTTCAAAAGCTAAATCATTATAATCATGTTTTTTAAAAACTATTTGCAAATATTTGAATTGGACTTAAAATTTGTGGCAATTTGAAAAATAAAGTTCAAGTATTTCAAAGTAAGTGAAATTTGTTGGTAAGTATTTAGTTTTCTTTTCAAGCACCTCAATATTGATGCGGTGGACACTCTAATGTATATTTTTTGGTTAATGAATTTTTAAAAATAGTAAAATCATCCCCAACCCTTGTAAAATGATGTAATTATTGGGGATACTTTTGGATACTATTTCAAGTCCAAATGATGTGACACAAATTGCTTTGTGAAGTTCGAAGGAGGCTATAGATGCTCAAGCAAAAAATTAAAAATTTCATTTGTTTTGAAACGCTAGAAGAAGGTTGGAAGTTTAAAAGATTTTAAAATCAAAATGGGAAAGAACACAGGTAGTCAAAAAAGGCAATTCTTGTTCACAATGAGGTGAACAGCACACATCAAGAGGGCCAGGTTCTTTTCTTTTTGGGGAGGGTGAGGATGTTGGATTTTTGGTTGTTCCCAGTGTGTTCTCACTTTGTTCTAATGAAGATCTCAATGTGTTCCCAACATGTTCATCAAGGGTCCCTTTAGTTCCTTCCTGTACCCATATCCTTTGCCCTAAGTTCAACTCTTTGTGACCTAGCTCAAAAGCAGAAGATTAGAACATATCTATTTTGGGATGTCCAAAGCTTGATTGTTTTTGGTGATGGGCCATCACAAAAGAAAAATATTGAACTTTGGGTCCCCACTACTAATTAATAAGAGTGAATATATTTACATACCTAACTACCCACCCTCTTAAAAAGGGGTATTAGTTCAGGCCAAGTATAGTGACAACCAATTTTAAGAATAGAAATTCCATGGCCAATGCAATGGCTGTACATGCCCTCAAGAGGGGTTATCTTTTTTTCCGTTGGGGATAGAGGAGGGGAAGGGGGGCGGGTGTGCATGGATGAAATTTCTTAAGTTTTGTGTTCTTAGCATGTTCCCAGTGTGTCGCTGCATGTTCGCAATTATGTTTCTCAATGTCCCAATGTGTTCCCAAGAGCAGCACACATTTTATCCCACATTCTTTGCCCCCAAAGTTCTCCATTCTCGCCTTCTCGCCCATGTATGGGGGCCCAAAGAGAAGGCACTCTATTTTCACACAGAAACCTCTATTTTGGGGAGCCTCCAAAAGGTCAGGTTTTTTTATACAAATGTTAATTAAAAAATCAAATAATTTCAACTACAGATTGCATGGTACCTTGGTATCTTCCACACGTCTGTCAAATACTTACCATTAGTACCTTTGTAGCTTCCACACGTCTGTCAAATACTTACCATTAGTACCTTTGTAGCTTCCACACGTCTGTCAAATACTTACCATAGTACCTTTGCAGCTTCCACACTAATTATATTATTTTCAGAATTTTATTTTTGAAAGAACGAAACTTTTCAAGGAAAATATCGAATCTTCAGGAATATTTTATTTGTTCAATTGAAAATTTCAAATTTTAATTAATTATTTGACAAACATGTGTCAAAGTTGCCAAGGTCATACTACAGTAATTACTTTTGAAATTTTCATTTCAACAAATAATATATTCCTGAAGATTCAATATTTTCCTTCACAATTTTTTTTAAGAATTTGTTTTTGGGTGAAAAGCTCAACATATCTGAAAATAATATAATTAGTATTGAAGCTGCCAAGGTAGTAGGGTAGTTGATCTGAACAATAAGATTGGACTGTCAACAATGAACATGATAGCTAGTTGTCATGTACTTTTCGTGAGTTTCTCTTGAGATTGGTGTCAGATCATTAGATTGAAAACCTTATCAAGTAGACAATGGATCTTGAATTTTCCTTGCGCCTTGTTTTTTTTTCTCTCCCTTTTTTTGGGTGCTTTCTTTTTTATAACAGTTCGGCAAGGTTTCATCATCATGACTCATATTGAGAATAAACATGGAGAGGAAGAGCATCAAGGTGTCATTGCTGCAATTGGTTCGGCAATGATGAACGCGAAATTGATGCAAGGGCAGCTTTATCCTCTCCTCTGCAGTTTATATGTGCTAGTGATGGCCACATTGCTGACAGGGGGTGGCCTGCAGTCAGCTGTTGCAGAGGCTGTGGACATCACCTTTTTCTACAACTCTGGCGCCTGTGAGGGAGTAGGATACACTTTTCCCGGCCTCCCTGTGCGCACTTGTGCTGAGTTCGAAAACGCAGGATCCGTTGAGATCAGAGATCTTTCTATTTCAGAGAGGTGTTTAGTGTACAGAAATGGGGGATGCACGACTCCGGTCTTCATTGGACAGGGACCAAGGGTTTGGTGCTTCGTTGGCGGCGCAATTACCGGCGTTACCTGCTACGTCAGCAACGCCGAGTCGATCACTTCAACGACGACCTCTCGCGAGGAAACCAGATCCAGCAACTGCTCTTCCGTGACGCCTCCCCATAACATTCTCTTCACCAAAGACAGCTCCAAAGGTGCATGGGTTCTCAAAGCTAACAGTGTTGCGGCCGAAGATTTGATGGCACAGCTTCGAAGCGTTGACGATGCTGCAAAAGTGTCTTGGCTCAAAGAACAGGGTGCACACTTTGAACCTGCATCAGGCGCCATCGCAACAACTATCGACACGTGACCCCATTTACATGCCACAATCAAGGTGGGTGGCGATCAGCGTACCCTCGTCAGCCCCCCAACCCCCAATGATCTGCTACGCCGTGAAGTATAGGGCTGTAACGTGTGAAAATATGAGCAGCAGTCGCTGGCCGTTGGAGGTAGTGATAATCAAGAGTTCTAGTTCGCGTACTTTATGTGATAGAATAAACCGGTGTTGGGCGGTTATGTGTGTCCTCGAGATAACCTTTGCACGGTTATATGAAACTAATGTATTGGACCCAAGTATCATACCGGTTAATTGAAACTTAAGAAACCAAATATAATATCTGGGATTTCAAAATTGGTTTTGCAGACATCATTTTTTTTCTATGCAAAAAATGTGTATGCATGATTACAATCCAACCCTCTCCCTAGATGCACTGAAAAGAAGTCTAATTTATGGAATGGATTGTAGAACTGAAACTAGAAGCAGATCGTCCTAAGAACCAGACCCCAAAGCCGGTTCTCAGTTCTATTTATGCATGGAACACAACCAAGACTTTCGAACAAAAAAAAAGTTTTGGAAAAGAACAACTATAACTGGGGGCTAATCTGAGGTTAAGTTGCAGTTAGTGTCTGGTTTTGGTCCCGATTATCAGAAACTGTATCTGATTTTCAGTACCAGAACTGCGACTAAGAACAGGATTTTGAAGAACTAGATCCTGAACCGGGTTCCCAGTTCAATTAATGTGCAAAACCAAAACCGAAACTGTTCTAATTTATTCCTTAGAACGAAAAGCGAAGGTTTTTTCTAAAAATCGAAGAACCATGCCCACACACCTCGGTTTCAGTCCCTAACATTTTTTAAGGGATTGATCCCTGGTTCGATTCTGGTTCTTTTTATTTCAAAGATGGCAACTGCTTTAGGGTTTATTAAAAAAAATTTGTAAGGATTCTTGCAATTGGTCCATAGGTGATAAGGTTGAGAAATAGAAATTACTTTCATGATATTATTTGGGCTCCAAGTTTAACCTTTGGCAAATAAGACAATCAAGCATGTGTACACAAATAATTTAAAACAAAATCAATCCAAAAAATATGAGAAAACCTTTTAACATTGGAATCAAAACCTAGGATAGAAAAGGACCAAAAAATCCTAAACTTCCGCACACTTCCCTTTCTCCAAGTGGATAAACAAAACAATAAATGTTGAGATTTAAGACTGTTAGTTCATTTAACGATCTCCACAATTTATACTCGCTTGGTTTTTATTTTCCCAACAAATCTAAAAATGTAAGATGTTTATTAGATTGATTAAAATCTTTTCCAAGTCTCTACAAGGGGTGAAGCTAGAGTAAACCCTCTCAAAATTGTAGTTCCAAGTATATTACTATTTTGTAATAAATTGTTTTTAATAATGTATGGACGTCACATTTTGAATTATTTTTGCTTGATTGAAGTATATATTATTAGTTTTCAACTTAATATAATCAATTATTTTGAAAAGATAAACAAATATTGAAAATTTTGAACATATGAAATATATCTGTGACAAAATAATCTTTGTCACAAAATTTAAAAATTTGAATATGTATTTCAAAACTAAAGTTGTGGATGGAATTCTTGGATGAACTTTTTTATGGTGCATAATATTGATATACATCAATTAAATATAGAAAAAATTTTAATTAATTTTTTTGGGGATGAAATTCCATTCAAAAATATGTTTTTTTTACATTCGTTTAGAATCGAATGCATAATAATACTTTCTTTTTAGGAAAAAGCCACTACCATATCAAATAGTAGGAAATTTCTAAATGGGCATAACATTGTTTTTTTAATTTTCTTTTGTTTGGTAATGTTTCATGAACCATAAACATGAGGCCTTGTGCCTAGTGAAAATTTGTAAATTATATACTCTATCTACATTGATTTTATCTAATCTTCATCATCTAATTGTTGGATCAAGATTAATTTTGAATCAAAATGAAATTTGAGTTCCAAAATGTTATGCAAATTTTAAAGTTTTTTGCTTGTGTTTATGATGGCCAAAAGATGTCATCAAGATTTTAATTTAATATGTAATATAATATTTGTTATACATCACCTTTTTGAACAAAAGTGGTTCACCCTTTGTGTGTTTTCACCCAAAGTCTAATGGGGAAACTACTAATAACAACCCAATTGGACCGATCAACATATCAAACCAATTAATAACTAAGACCAAGTAATTAATATGATTTGTGTTTACTATACATATCATGGGCCTTTCCTAGGCTTTACACTCATTAAGAGGGTACTAGGGAAACTAGTAAAAATAACTCACACGAATTAATCAAAATATCACACTAATCAAATGTTTGTTAGACTAATTAGGTCTTTTTCTAAAAACCCTAAAAACCCTATTCAATTTTACTTTACTTTAGGGCTAGAAAACCTTATCATTATTAGTGGGTAAACCTTGTCACTACAATTGTTTTTTAGGGTGTGTAAGTGCCTGGGACCTTGCCCCTGCGCCCATAGTGGTTAAATAAGTTGAACACTACAAATTACACTTAAGCATGTGGTTCCACTACAATACATCACTCCAAACCTATTATCATTAGCTGACCTACCTTGCATAGTTGACAATTTGGAATGTTTTGCTAAACCATTTTAATATGCTAACACCTACCACAAATTCTCTTGACCAAGCCTACACCCTTAATAGTGCATATTGATCACTCCACCATTACGTTCCACCCTAATATCGTTTCAAATTTATTATTGCCACAACTTAGTAAACCCACTTCAATGTGGAACATGTTTTGACATTCCATTATATTGCCACATTGGAGGCACCAAAAATCCCCTTAACCATCTTTGTACCACTTATAACATTGCACGCTCATTCCACCATTGGTTGCACTTGAATATCATTCCAAACTTGTCATTGCTACAACTTACATTGCACACTTGATAATGGAATGTATTGGTTACATTCCACTTGACCGCCACCCACCACCAATTGCCTTGACCACACTTGGACCATTTACACTAGAAGTCTATTACACCACAAGTTCATCCAATATCATTATAAACAAGCCATTAGGAAATGGACATGGGAAATCCTATACATTTCACCTTAAAACTTAGATTTGAATCAATATTGTACAAACTCACTCATGCACATTTACCTATGCATTCACAAAACATGAGTTGCTAATGGGTCCATAACATTGTGTTACCCAAAATTTTGTAACAAGTGACCTAATAGGTGATATAATTTAACTTGTTATAGAACTTGACATGTAGCATTATAACAAGTTAGTTGACAAGTTGACAAGTAGTTAATCAACCAATAGTCCACATAATAGGTCATTGGTAGAACATGTAGTTTGTTGGATAGGTAGTTAAACAAGTAGATTCATTAATTTTTTGGAATTCTTAATGTTTACATGGCTAGTGATTGTTTAAATGGTTTATTCATAGTTTTGAATTAGCTTGTATATAATTAAGAGGAATTCAAATTTTGATGACCACTTTTTTTTTCTTTTTACTTTGAGGAATGAAATAATTATTTTTCTCAATTTTGTTTTTCTTGAAGTTTTAGCAATTTGAGTACATGTTGTAGGAATTAAACTTAGACTTTTGATTTTCAAATGTACATGTTATTTTGAAAACCAATTGTTGGGAAACTTCGAAGTAAAAAATTAATGCGAATATAAAAACATTTGTTAGCATTTGGCGATCATGTAATGGATCAAAATTCAAAAGCAATCACAAGTTTAGTACTTTTGGGTAGATTCATTATTTACTAGATTAGAATTTAAAAACATTAGCAGGTATAAGTTTTGGTTTGTATCATGTTTTTAATTGTGTTGTGTAGATTTTAGGATACGAATTTTTGTTTCTTTATTTTTTTGAAAACATTATGAAATATGTGGAAGTTAGTGTAGAAATGTTTGAAAGAAATTAAGAGTCCAATTTGTAAATTATTTTTTTTGTAAATTCCTAACTATTGGGAGGAGGTTGTTTTATTTTATGTTTAGAAATAATGCAAGAACTCTTTAAAAGCCTATTGATTTAAAAAAATGTCAAAAGTAGTCACCATAAGTTTAAAAAATTTAAAACATGTTACACATCAACCTATTTAATAACTTGCACAAATGCAAGACAAACAACAAGTACAACCTATGAAACATGAATTAGTGAATGCACTAAACATGGATGCAACACAAATAATAAAAACCAATGAACAACATCAAGTTGTAGTTGCATTGGTTGTGTAAAAGGAAACCATTAATACTTCAACCACTCACCAAGTGACACCACAAACATATCAGACAACCACGAGCAATGAATATTCACAATGGTGGTAATCATGAACATGTTCAACAATTTGATGAGGTTGTCTCCATACAACAACAATGGTGTTCAACAACTCTTGGATATTTCATACCCATAACATGTGTACCTACACCAACAATAATTTTTGTTGGTTTACAAAATCCATAACCAAGCCCAAACATGGATTTGGTAGCGATTGATTTAGAGAATGGATCCAACATATTAATAGGTTAGAGCAATTTCATTGCATCGATCAAAGATTTTCAAATCAATCAGTTTCCATACCACATTTAGAACTTGTTGAAGCTCAAACAACACCAATAGTTGTTTGACAAAAAATAACATATCAACTTGTCACGTGGCCAAACTAATTAATCCTTGGTCTAGGTGAAAGATCACAAGGTTCCACATTCCACATTGGTTTCAAAAGGAAATTAAGGTGTTAGAATTGTAACTTGTTCTTATTGTTAACAAGTGGGACATTAGTTTAACTGTTGCCCCTTTAATGATAAGTTAAGACAATTATTTAGAGAAGAGGTGATGAATGTTCATCAACGTATTATTCCAACCATTACAACAACATTACCCAATGTATTTGTATTATGAAATCAACTTGTGAATCTTAGTATTGGTCATATGGTAGTACTTATTAGTCATCAGCTTAATTTGTAATGACGAGCCCCCAAGTTCTTTGTTAGACCCCAAAAAGGGTCGAACTATGCCAAAAAGCAGAAGTGGTTGGAACTTGGTGCCGCTCCCAACTTCTAGCACCAAAGGGGGGTGAAAGGGGCGTGCTGAAAGTTCAGGGATTAGACTAGGAAGAGGGACAGACTACTTAGTTATTTGGCCTTGCATCCAATACCAACCAACATGTTGGTTAGTATTCATTCGGGACACTTTTGGTGTTGGGACAAGCCATGGGCAACCTTGACTCACTGGACTCATCACGGCCCGAACTCGGGGGAAGCCACCACCTTCCCCCATATAGTATTCTCTGCATTGTTCCGCAGCACTTGCATCCAAATGGCTTTTATTCCCGAGACTCCCAAAGAGGAGTCCCAAAACTGTCCTGGTTTGGACTCCCGGGACTTTGGTAGTTCATAACTCCTAACTCAGACTTCGGATTGGGATGACGTCTTGAACAAACTTGTAACTCTCCTCAAGAGCTTTCCAACAATGTGTTGCACTTTGTCTGCACACACTAGGGTCGGGTTGATTCCTGACTTTTTGTGGTCGGGAATCAAACTGCCAGTTTGACTCCTGACCCTTCTTTTGACCATAACTTGTGCTGCAGATGTCCGAATGACTCATGCGAGGCCATTTTCGACATCTACACTTCATTTGTAACCACTTGTTACACCATTTGTACCAAGAAACATTAGTTTCTTACCTAAATCTACATACCCAATGTGGTATAATGTCATACCCCTTTACATTCTTTTAGATCTTAATTTATATCTGACATATATTATTGAAGCAAAAGGATTCGATCCTTTGATTTCAAGGAATTAAATAGGTTATGTACCTAAATATGTTCTTGTACCAATTGTGATACCACTAGTGCAAACACCAAAAATTATTGGTAATCAATTTACCACAATGGTTCAACCAGCCATCAATAAGGATAAAAGATTTGTTCAACAAGTTATTATTTTAATGACAACCATGACACATGTCAGTATTGAAAAACATAGGATTCGAACTAGTTTATAAGATCATTTATTTTAAGGATTAAGTTTTAGCTTTCATTAGATGGCCTAACCTAGTGGTCTTTGATTATTTAATTTTTCAAATAACTAATGGAACTGTTTCTTTTAACATTTGGAAACAAAGAACCACCAATTCTAATTTTATTGTCAATGTATGTTTATCATCCCAATTTTGTTTCCCATGTATATGTTTTCGAATACAAATTTTACAATGCCATTATAAAATCCATGGTCCATTTAAATTACATAAATTCTTATTTTTATTAGTTCAATTTATTCAAGTTAATTACATGTAGTGTGTCATAAGACAAGAGTCTACCAACAAGCACAAGGTGAAGCATGGCCCAAAAACTTTGTCTAACCAATTAATTAAAAACAATGCTACCAAGGTCTTATTTCATAACAATGAAGATTGTACATGCAAGTGAGATCCTATCAAAATGAATTTTTATAACTATTATTTTAAAATTATTTTTTACAACAAACATTGTAATAAACCAATACACACCACAACAAAACTTTAAATTGTAACCAAATTAAAAATCACACATGCATGGCATTTACAAACACTAACAAGTATGTTAGGAAGACTAATGAAGGGCATTTACAATTTTACACAAATACTTCTGCTACCTGAAAGACTTGGAGAGTGAATTAATTCTACTTTTGTGATCACACGACAAATTTTTTTTATGATTGTTAAAATTTGTGGAGTTTTGGGCACACCATTAAAGCAAGGCCATGAAGTCAAGAACACCAATCTCAATGTTTAGTGAAATGTCGAAGAAAAACAATATATGTGGAAGTTCAATTGGTTAAAGGCAGTAAATGACATCGATACATTTCCATTTGCCAACATCCCACACCAATTATCTTTAAGGTGGATCATAGTGATTGGCATGAGTAGATATTGAAATGGTGTCACAATAAAGTAATGTTTAAAATTCATGTTTGTTGGTGGGGTAGGGGAACATTTATATTTACATTGGATATTTATATTAGCCCAAATGAAGGGGCATTGATGGAGGCATTCTTGTACAAGAGAAGATGGTTTTCCATATGGTAATATGTGATGTAATAGAACCAATATAAAGTTATAATATTGTGCAAAATTATAATTAATAAATATCACATATTTCGCATGTTGTAATGGATGAATCCTCAAAATTTACTTTGCATATGTGTCATGAGCCATTGAAAATTTGAATTCATGTCATATTATCGTGCATAACATGAATATCATTTTTTGTTCAATTATATCCAAAGTGGGTACCCGTGACCTTCGGACACTGTGAAGTCCTCCAAAAGTGAGTGGGGGGGCGAGCAAAAAAAGACAAAATTATCAAAGAGTATTTTTGAGTTATAAATGTTATCAATGTTAGAATAAGACATATTATAGCCCATTCTAGAGTACCTTAGGCTTTGAATCGTTGGGATGAGCTTGCATGGTCACTTTATCTATAATCGATTACATGCCTGGAAATCCTATGGAGGGAATGTCTGCTAAAAGCCCCATTTTAGTGTAATGCAATCTAATCTAGCCCATCCCCTTAGACGAAAGCAAAGCCCACGCCTTGGAAAAAAAATGGGAGTCGAAAGGAGAACCCAAAGAGGACAGGGCTCTACTATGCCAGAACTGCGATCTGTCAATCCATACAACAAATGCCCTTTCTTCCAAACACAGGCGGTTTTTGGTCCCAGGCACTTGCATGTCACTTGATGCTATTCCGGTGGTGGAATCCATAGAGCCTTTGACCCTGGTAGCTTCTACTTGTTCAGCAGAAGTGAGTCCCTCTTTCCATGACCCCTGCATCCCCAAAGCAGTTACTCAAAGCCTAAAATCTGGTGAAAGATTGAAACCCTCTTCGCGTGCAGCCAATATGGCAACAGATCTGAATCCCAGTGCCACTTTTGGAGTCCCTTATTCAGCATCACATCACAGCAACAATGTGATTTTGCCTAGCAGGCTTCAGGGAGCATCTGCAGCAAACCTCATGTCAATGCCATCTCTGAGCACAACACACCAAAGCTCTGGTTTGTTGTTGCAGAAGAGCAGTATTGCAGAGTTTTTGACTGATCCTATACCTGGCTGGCAAGTGGATGAGCTTCTCAAGTTGCCAGACCTTGATGAAGGTTACAACATCAGTGACAGTGCTAAGGTATGATATGCTCTCTGTGTCCTCCTCAATTTCTTCACTATCTTGGTTTATACACCTGTGAAGTGACCGTGAAACGTATATGTCAATTGTATGGTTCTATTCAGCATTTCTATGTGACTTGCTAGCTTTGGTCCAGACTTATTCAATTGCTGGTCAGGTTCTGGATGGAGGATTGGTGATGGGAGAACGGATGGGCTTTCTGAGTTCGCATCAGCTTGCTTGAGATATAAAGCCAGGTTTGTGTTGATAGTCTATTTTGCTTGAAGGGAGCAGCAATGACTCTTGGAGAGGTTGACTGGATGCCAGGTTTCAGTCTACATCAGAAGCAATTGATTGCAGATGTGTTGTGTGAAATCCCACAGCTGCCATATCCACAAACACCAGCACTACCTGAGGTCATGCCCACCCCAGCAGGGCCAATAGTGGGACTCTGAAAGGAAAACAGAACCATTTGTGATGCATTGGTTGTCCCTGACCTTGATATCCATACGATCACAAGAAGCTGCACACAGCAATTTCTGCAAGCCCGAATCAAGCAGCAACCAATTTTGGTTCGACGTGAATCTGGCAGTCTCTGCCATGCACAGCCTATAGGCCCATCAGGCCCATCTCCATCCTTGAAGCCTCCTCCCACCTCGCCAAGCTTCATAGAAAGTAAGGAAACAACATATTTTCTAATCTTACATGGTTCCAGAGCCTGATATCAACAGGTAGGTAACTTCGGCACCCTGACCCAGAATGTGAAGCTGCACACAGCAATTTCTGCAAGCCCGAATCAAGCAGCAGCCAATTTTGGTTCGACGTGAATCTGGCAGTCTCTGCCATGCACAACCTACAGGCCCATCAGGCCCATCTCCATCCTTGAAGCCTCCTCCCACCAAGCTTCATAGAAAGTAAGGAAACAACATATTTTCTAATCTTACATGGTTCCAGAGCCTAATGTTCTAGAGCCTGATATCAACAGGTAGGTAACTTCGGCACCCTGACCCAGAATGTGAAGCTGCACACAACAATTTCTGCAAGCCCGAATCAAGCAGCAACCAATTTTGGTTCGACGTGAATCTGGCAGTCTCTGCCATGCACAGCCTACAGGCCCATCAGGCCCATCTCCATCCTTGAAGCCTCCTCCCACCTCGCCAAGCTTCATAGAAAGTAAGGAAACAACATATTTTCTAATCTTACATGGTTCCAGAGCCTGATATCAACAGGTAGGTAACTTCGGCACCCTGACCCAAAATGTAAGCATATAGCCCGGACGAAGGGACCTACCGACTACTGGAAGCAACCTCTCATCAATGAATTCTCTCTCGCGTCAATGCAGACGGCAAACAGAGCGGGGAGACAAACACAAAGGGAGAAACCCCCATGCTGTTTTTACTGCTGCATACATTTTGCCTCGAGAATTCGGTCCTCGAGAATTCCGTCCATTCATGGATGCTTTCTAAACTGCACTCTCCGGCACCCGTAATATACAGAGGCCGGTTCTGCCACAGAAAATGCAAAACCGACAGCATAACTGTCACGTCACAGACAGACAACGCACTTAATATATAAGATTGTAATTTTTAAAAAGTACACCATAAAGGAGATATGGTAACTGTTTGGGGTTTTCATTGGATCCCATGTTAGTTTCATGTTTTTGTAATAAAAAATGGGTTAAAACATGATAAAGTATATATAAAAAGTAGTGTAAACAACAAAATACTAGGGTTTTTACATAAAAAGACTAACAAGTAGATGATTTTATGGGGATAATAATATTATTTTTGGATACATTATTTCTTAGCTTTTTTCACATGGACTTCAAAAGCTAAATCATTATGATCATGTTTTTTTTAACTATTTGCAAATATTTGAATTGGACTTAAAATTTGTGGCAATTTGAAAAATAAAGTTCAAGTATTTGAAAATAAGTGAAATGTGTTGGTAAGTATTTAGTTTTCTTTTCGAGCACCTCAATATTGATGTGGCGAACACTTAATATATATTTTTTGGTTAATGAATTTTTAAAAGTAATAAAATCATCCCCAACCCTTGTAAAATGATGTAATTATTGGGGATACTTTTGATACTATTTCAAGTCCAAATGATGTGACACAAATTACTTTGAGAAGTTCGAAGGAGGCTATATAGATGCTCATGCAAAAAATTAAAAATTTCATTTGTTTTCAACAGGAAGGTTGGAAGTTTAAATTTTTTTTTAATCTAGGACAAAAATGGCAAAGAACACAGGTAGTCAAAACAGGCAATTCTTGTTCACAATGAGGTGAGCAGCACACATGGAGAGGGCCAGGTTCTTTTCTTTTTGGGGAGGGTGAGGATGTTGGATTTTTGGTTGTTCCCAGTGTGTTCTCACTTTGTTCTAATCAAGATCTCAATGAGTTCCCAACATGTTCATCAAGTTCCCTTTAGTTCCTTCCTGTACCCATATCCTTTGCCCTAAGTTCAACTCTTTGTGACCTAGCTCAAAAGCAGAAGATTACAACATATGTATTTTTGGGATGTCCAAAGCTTGATTGTTTTTGGTGATGGGCCCATCACAAAAGAAAGATATTGAACTTTGGGTCCCCACTACAAATTAATAAGAGTGAATATATATACAGACCTAACTACCCACCCTCTTAAAAAGGGGTATTAGTTCAGGCCAAGTATGGTGACAACCAACTTTAGGAAAAGAAATTCCATGGCCAATGCAATGGCTGTACATGCCCTCAAGAGGGGTCATGTTTTTTTCCCTTGGGGACAAAGGAGGGGAAGGGGGGCGGGTGTGGATGGATGGAATTTTTTAAGTTTTGTGTTCTTAACATGTTCCCAGTGTGTCCCTGCATGTTCCCAATTATGTTTCTCAATGTCCCAATGTGTTCCCAAGAGCAGCACACATTTATCCCACATTCTTTGACCCCAAAGTTCTCCATTCTCCCCTTCTCGCCTATATAAGGGGGCCCAAAGAGAAGGCACTCTATTTTCACACAGAATCCTCTATTTTGGGGAGCCTCCAAAAGGTCAGGTTTTTTGTACAAATGTTAATTAAAAAATCAAATAATTTCAATCACAGATTGCGTGGTACCTTGGTATCTTCCACACGTCTGTCAAATACTTACCATAGTACCTTTGCAGCTTCCACACGTCTATCAAATACTTACTACCATAGTACCTTTGCAGCTTCCACACGTCTGTCAAATACTTACTACCATAGTACCTTTGCAGGTTCTACACTAATTATATTATTTCAGAAATGTTGAAACTTTCAGATTATTTTTTTGAAAGAACGAAACTTTTCAAGGAAAATATTGGATCTTCAGGAATGTTTTATTTGTTCAAATGAAAATTTAAAAACTTCAAATTTAAAATAATTTTTTTGACAAACATGTCTCACAGTTGCCAAGGTACTACAGTAATTACTTTTGAAATTTTCATTTCAAAAAAAATAAAATTCCTGAAGATTCAATAGTTTCCTTCACAATTTCTTTTAAGAATTTTTTTTTATAGTGAAAAGCTCATCATTTCTGAAAATAATATAATTAGTATTGAATCTGCCAAGGTAGTAGGGTAGTTGATCTCAACACTAAGATTTGATTTTTTTTAGTGAAAAGCTCATCATTTCTGAAAATAATATAATTAGTATTGAATCTGCCAAGGTAGTAGGGTAGTTGATCTCAACACTAAGATTTGATTTTTTTAGTGAAAAGCTCATCATTTCTGAAAATAATATAATTAGTATTGAAGCTGCCAAGGTAGTAGGGTAGTTGATCTCAACACTAAGATTTGAATGTCAACAATGAACATGATATCTACTTCTCATCTACTTCTCTTGAGTTTGACTTGAGATTGGTGTTAGATCATTAGATTGAAAACCTTATCAAGTAGACAATGGATCTTGAACTTTCCTTGCCCCTTGTTTTTTGTTCTCTCCCTTTCTTTGGGTGCTTTCTTTTTTATGAGGGTTTGGCAGGTTTCATCATCATGACTCATATTGAGAATAAACATGGAGAGGAAGAGCATCAAGGTGTCATTGCTGCAATCGGCTATTTTAGATTTTTGGTCAGCTATAATTGCCAAACAATAAAAAAATTAAGAATAAATATAAACATATATAAATATATATAAACGATAAAAAAAAGTTAATAAAAATAAAATCCACGTCCCCCTCCTCTTTTCAAGAGTAAAAACAAAGTAAGAAAAAAACTTACAAATGAAAAAAAAAAACCAATAAGTTAATTTTTTATCAAAAAAACCCTCACATTCCATTTTCCTTCTCCAATTTTCTTTAGAAAAATGAAAAATGAAAACCCACAGCTCCATCCCTCTCCTCTTAAAAATAAAAATGAATTTAAAATAAATAAAGAAACCCACGTTCCCCTCCACCCTTCAAAAGTAAAAAATAAAAACAAAAAATGAACAAAAAAACTCATGGCCCCTTTCAAGAGTTAATTTTTAAAAAAATTAAAAATAATAAAAATGAAAAAAAAACTCATGCCCCCTTCTCCCCTGTAAGAGTAAAAAAATAAAAAATAAAAATAAAATGTAAATAAATCCATGCCCCCCTTCCCTTTCAAGAGTTTAAAAAATAATAATAAAATTTATAAATAATAAAAAATGAAAAAATAAAACCCATGCCTCCCTCCACTCTTCAAGTGAATTTATTCATCTTTTGAAAGAATAAAATAAAAAGTATAAAACTTTGATCAACAACTATGCTTTTCTTCTATCTCTTTCTTTCAAAACCTAACTGCACCGTAATAGAAAATTAAAAGTCTCTCAGTCTTACCTTTATTTTTCAATATCATATTGGACACTCCACTTGCACATAAAGTTGAATTGTACAACTATTGACACAATCAACTATGTTATTTAGTTTTACTCTATAACTCCGGGTCTACAGACTTTAAAACAATACAAAAATAGGTCTCATGTACCCTATTTCTCGATAGTCCCCTTGCCACTAAGGGAGGGGGGCGGGGAGCCTATAATAATACGATATTCTAAAAGCTAGTAAGGAAGATCTAGAGAATTAAAACAATACAAAAATAGTTGCTCACGTACCTTATTTTTGGGTAGGAAACCCTGCCACTAAAGCAGGCAGTTTATAATAATAATAATAATGGTACCATACCCTAAAGGCTATTAGGGAGAGAACGTCCAACCCATATAACGTGCCTGCAGATTATTTTTAAGGGGGTAGCTGCCGGGCACATCTCCAACATCATGTAAATAGGGCTCCTTGGCTCAACGCCACAACAATCTTTCCCACCCGTTATCCAACTACCATCTTTTCTTTCAAATTTGCAGGTGCGTACATCTCTCTCCCACACCAACGTGCCTCTTATGCATAACTTAGTATGTCCCAGTTCCAATAATGTAGCTTGTCTCCGTAAAACATATAGCAGTTTATCAGGATTCGGAGTGAAGTAATGTGAATAACAGCTCAGATAGAATTGCAGTGACTAGTGTACTAAGTTCTTCCATTTTGTGTCGAGCTGGGTTCACACGGTGCTATTCTTTGCCAAATTGCTCATATACAATTCACAAATCCAAATCAAAAGTACTGAACTTTGTTTGATGAAGGCATTAAGTAGTGAGTGATGAGAGCTTGATCAGCACAACGTTCTTCGTAGTTCAAATTGTGTTCAGCTAATATTACAGAGAAAACGCACACATCTTCCTGCTGCGACAAATGATCTATTCGGCTGTGTTTATAATTTATAAATTTTTTTGCAGGGTTTAATCATATTCGGCTGATAGAATATTGCAATAACAATGTGCCTTCTGATCGCTTTCTAAATATAGCCCTTCCTTTCCTGCCTTATTAATAGAGCAAGTGTTCGTGGGCAAAAGTGTTGCTGCACTTTAATCACCTTGGCTCCGGAGTCACCAGCCTTGCTTCTCTTTGCTGCCACACGGTACTGTGCACTATCCATTACAAAATTTTAATACATTGTAGTTGCATGTACAGGCGCACCATGGAGAACATGTCGAACGCCAAATTGATGCAAGGGCAGCTGCGTTATCCTCTCCTCTCCAGCTTATCTGTGCTAGTGATGGCCACATTGCTGACAGGGGGCGGCCTGCAGTCAGCTGTTGTAGAGGCTGTAGACGTCAACTTTTTCGACAACATTTACGCCTGTGAGGGAGTAGGATACACTTTTCCCGACCTCCCTGTGCGCACTTGTGCTGTGGTAAAAAACTATGGATCCGTTGAGATCAGCGGTCTTTCTAGTGCAGAGACGGGTTTAGTGTACAGAAATGGGGGATGCACGACTCAGGTCTTCAGTGGACAGGGACCAACGGTTTGGTGCATCATTGGCGGCGGTTTAACCGGCGCTTCCTGGTACGTCAGCGGCGACGAGTCGATCACTTCAACGACGACCTCTCGCGAGAAAACCAGATCCAGCAACTGCTCTTCCGTCATGCCTCCCCATAGCATTCTCTTCACCGAAGACAGCTCCAAAGGTGCATGGGTTCTCAAAGCTAACAGTATCGCGGCCGAAGATTTGATGGCACAGCTTCGAAGCGTTGACGATGCTACAAAAGTGTCTTGGCTCAAAGAACAGGGTTCTCACTTTGAACCTGCATCAGGGGCCGTCGCAACAACTATGGACGTTTGACGCCATTTACATGCCACAATGAGGGTGGGTGGCGATCAGCATACCCGCGTCACCCCCATCCCACCCCCAAATGATCTGCTACGCCGTGAAGTATAGGACTGTAGTACGTGCGAGAATAAGAGCACCACAGTCAGCAGCCGCTGACCGTTGGATGTAGTGATAATCGAGAGTTCTGGTTCGCGTACTTTATGTGATAGAATAAACCGGTGTTGGGCGGTTATGTGTGCACTCGAGATAACCTTTGCACCGTTATATGAAACTTTGGAAACAAAGAACCATTGATTCTAATTTTATAGTCACTCTATGTTTATGATCCAATTTTGTTTCCCATGTATATGTTTTTTGAATACAAATTTTACAGTGTCATTATAAGATCCACGGTCCATTTAAATTATATAAATTCCTTTCACATAAGTTCAATTTATTCAAGTTAAATTACATGTAGTGTGTCACAAGACAAGAGCCTACCAACAAGCACAAGGTGAAACATGGGCCCAAAAACTTTGTCTAACCAATTAATTAAAAACAATGCTCCCAAGGTCTTATCTCATAACACTGAGGATTGTACATGCAAGTGAGATCCTCTCGAAATGAATTTTTATAACTATTATTTTAGAATTATTTTTACAACAAACATTATAATAAACCAATACACACCACAACAAAACTTCAAATTGTAACCAAATTAAACATCACACATGCATGGCATTTACAAACACTTACAAGTATGTTAGGAAGATTAGTGAAGGGCATTTACAATTTTACACAAATATTTTTGCTACCTTGGAAGACTTGGAGAGTGAATTAACTTTGATATTGAGATCGCACAACAAAAAAAAATTATGATTGTCAAAATTTGTGGAGTTTTGGGCACACCATTAAAGCAAGGTCATGAAGTCAAGATCACCAACCTCAATGTTCAATGAAATGTCAAAGAAAAATAATATATGTGGAAGTTCAATTGGTTAAAGGTTGATGACATCGGTACATTTCCATTTCCCAGCCTCCCACACCAATTATCTTTAAGGTGGATCATAGTGATTGGCATGAGTAGATTTTAAAATGATGTCACAATAAATTTATGTCTAAAATTCATTTTTGTTCCTGGGGTAGGGGAACAATTATATTTACATTGGATACTAATACTAGGCCAAATGAAGGGTCATTGATTGAGGTGTTCTTGTACAAGAAAAGATGATTTTTCATTTGGTAATATGTGATGTAATAGAACCAACATAAAATTGTAATATTAATGCAAAATTAGAGTTAATAAATATCACATATTTCACATGTTGTAATGGATGAATCCACAATATTTACCTTGCATATGTGTCATGAGCTATGGAAAATTTGAATTCATGTCATATTGCCGTGCATAACATGAATATCATTTTTTGTTCAATTATATTCAATTGTAATTTTTTGAAAGTACACCAGGAGGGAGATATGGTAACTGTTTGGGGTTTTCTATAAATCCCATGTTAGTCTCATGTTTTTGTAATCAACATTGGGTTAAAACATGATAAAGTATATTTAGAAAGTAGTGTAAACAACAAAGTACTAAGGTTTCTATATAAAAGGACTAACAAGTAGATGATTTTATGAGGATAATAATATTATTTTTGGGTACATTATTTTTTAACTTTTGTTTGCATGGACTTCAAAAGCTAAATCATTATAATCATCTTTTTAAAAACTATTTGCAAATATTTGAATTGGACCTAAAATTTGTGGCAATTTGAAAAATAAAGTTCAAGTATTTGAAAATAGGTGAAATGTTTTGGTAAGTATTTGGTTTTCTTTTCAAGCACCTCAATATTGATGAGGCGAACATTCATATATATATAGTTTTTGGTTAATGATTTTTAAAAAATAAAATAAAAACATCCTCAACCCTTGTAAAATGATGTAATTATTGGGCATACTCTTCTATTTCAAGTCCAAATGATGTGACACAAATTGCTTTGAGAAGTTAGAAGGAGGCTATAGATACTCATGCAAAAAATTAAAAACTTCATTTGTTTTGAAACGCTAGAAGAAGGTTGGAAGTTTAGAAGATTTTTTAGTCTAGAACAAAAATGGCAAAAAAAACATGTAGTCAAGAAAGGCAATTGTTGTTCACAATTGGGTGAGCTACACACATCCAGAGGGCCAGGTTCTTTTCTTTTTGGAGAGGGTGGGGATGTTGAATTTTTGTTGTTCCCAATGTGTTCTCACTTTGTTCTAATCAAGATCTCAATGGGTTCCCAACATGTTCATCAAGGGCCCCTTTAGTTCCTTCCTGTACCCATATCCTTTGCCCTAAGTTCAACTCTTTGTGACCTAGCTTAAAAGCAGAAGATTACAACATATCTATTTTGGGATGTCCAAAGCTTGATTTTTTCAGGGTGATGGGCCCATCACAAAAGAAAAATATTGAACTTTGGGTCCCCACTACTAATTAACAAGAGTGAATATATATACATACCTACTACCCACCCTCTTACAAAGGGGTATTAGTTCAGGCCAAGTATGGTGACAACCAATTTCAGGAATAGAAATTCCATGGCCAATGCAATGGCTGTACATGCCCTCAAGAGGGGTCATGTTTTTTTCCCTTGGGGACAAAGGAGGGGAAGGGGGCCGGGTGTGCATGGATGAAATTTCTTAAGTTTTGTGTTCTTAGCATGTTCTCAGTGTGTCCCTGCATGTTCCCAATTATGTTTCTCAATGTCCCAATGTGTTCCCAAGAGCACCACACATTTATCCCACATTCTTTGCCCCCAAAGTTCTCCATTCTCCCCTTCTCGCTTATATAGGGGGCCAAAGAGAAGGCACTATATTTTCACACAGAAACCTCTATTTTGGGGAGCCTCCAAAAGATCAGGTTTTTTTAATACAAATGTTAATTAAAAAATCAAATAATTTCAATTACAGATTGCATGGTAGCTTGGTAGCTTCCACACGTCTGTCAAATACTTACCATTAGTACCTTTGCAGCTTCCACACGTCTGTCAAATACTTACTACCATAGTACCTTGCAGCTTCCACATGTCTGTCAAATACTTACCTTTGCAGCTTCTACACTAATTATATTATTTTCAGAAATTTCTTTTTTTAAGAACGAGAATTTTCAAGGAAAATATTGAATCTTCAGGAATACTTTATCTCTTCAATTTCAAATTTCAAATTTTAATTAATTATTTGACAAATATGTCTCAAAGTTGCCAAGGTACTACACTAATTACTTTTGAAATTTTCATTTCAAAAAAAAAAAAAATTCCTGAAGATTCAATATTTTCCTTCACAAATTTTTTAAAAATTTCTTTTTTTGGTGAAAAGGTCATCATTTCTGAAAATAATATAATTAGTATTGAAGCTGCCAAGGTAGTAGGGTAGTTGATCTCAACACTAAGATTTGACTGTCAACAATGAACATGATATCTAGTTCTCATCTACTTCTTGTGAGTTTGACTTGAGATTGGTGTCAGGTCATTAGATTGAAAACCTTATCAAGTAGACAATGGATCTTGAACTTTCCTTGCCCCTTGTTTTTTTTTTCCTCTCCCTTTCTTTGGGTGCTTTCTTTTTTATAACGGTTCAGCAAGGTTTCATCATCATGGCTCATGTTGAGGATAAACATGGAGACGAAGAGCGTCAAGGTGTCATAGCTGCAATCGGCTATTTTAAATTTTGGGTCCAAAAAATAAAATAAAATAAAATAAAATAATAATTATTTTTATTTTATCCATAATTATTTCACTCATGTTTATTTTATTAAAATTCATTTATTCATGGTTAGTAGTTTAACCATGGCTGGTTTTGCCATAATTATTTAAACCCTTTTCATTTTATCCATAATTCTTTCATTCATATTTATCGTAACCATACTTTTATTTTGCATAATTGTTTTTTCCATAAAATATTTATTCATTAGTTAATTTAGCCATACTAACTTTATTACCGGTTAATTTAACTAAACTTGTTTACTCATGGTTAGTTTAACGAATTTTAGTTTAGTCATGGTTAATTTTTCCATAATTATTTTATCCATTTTGATTTTAACTATAATTATTTCATTCATGTTTATTTCAAGCATAATTAATTTTTTCATAATTGGTTTTTCCATAAAATTTTGATACATTAGTTAATTTAATCATATTAACTTTATTAGTGGTTTATTTTGTCATAATTATTTAAACCATTCTATTTGAGGCATAATTATTTCATTCATGTTTATTTTAGCCATAAGTGATTTATGCATAGTTGGTTTAGGCATAAAATAATTATTTTATTCATGGTTAATTTAACAATTATTAATTTAGCCATGGTTGGTCTTGCCATAATTATTTTACCCAAAATTAGTTTAGTCACTATATATGTAACCATTATTTATTTAGATATGGTTAATTGAACCATAATTATTTTGAATCGTTGGTTGTTTAACCAGTATTAGTTTCATAATCATTAATTTAGTAATAATTACTTTATTCATGGCTAGTTTAATCATTGTTGGTTTTGCCACAATTAATTTAGTCATTTTCAGTTTTGCCATAATTATTTTAGTTGTGGTTGGTTTAAGTATTATTATTTTAACAATCATTAGTTGTATCATAATTAATTTTTCCTAGGTTAAATTTGTCACCTATTTAACTTATGTAATGTAAGCATGTGATTAAATAACCTAAATACAAGTAGCTTATATGTAGGTGTATTTATTTGTACATACCCTACCTATGCTCCACCTATTTACCTAAACTTTAACCTATAGGTAACCTAGTTATATAGGCTAGGGTAAGGCATTTATATACCTATTGTAAATTACTAGTTAGTTAACTAGTTATTTTACTAAAATACACTAATAAATGTGTAACTAAGTAGTTAAATATTATTTATTACAAATACATTGTTGATAATTTATAGTAAATTACAAAAAATTTGTAAAGATTAGTTATAATTTGGTTGTGATTATGAATCAATATTACAATACATTATAACTATCTTGATATTTTATATAATTCAAAGATTTATAATATGGTTGTTATTACTAATTAAATAATAGACATTAATTATTACAAATTTTTATTTTAACTTAATTAACATACATATTTATGTAATTTTTTATTTACTTATTTATTTAATTTATGTGTCTTACATAATCATCTAAGAATGATGATGTGTGAACTAAAAGGCTATAATGTTGTGTGGACATGAAAATGTTTCTTCTTCCCAAAAGTTTGTCCCATATTATTGGTTGTGAGCATATTGATCATCAAATTGTCAATTTGAGTTTGGTGTGATGATCACACCAGGCAGCCAAAGATGGAAAGCATTATGTTTTTTTTTCTTCTTGTCTGAATCCCCCTCTTTCTATATGTGCATTCAACCGTCCTGGAAATGTGTCTAATCAATGACCAGGCGTGGATTACTTTATTAAACCATTACTTTACCAAATTAGGTTTCACCAATGTGTCACCCCAAGGTCATTCGAACATTGGTTCTAGGAAGACAATAACACTCTAAACTTGTCATCACTATAGCTTGTTTTGCCCACTTGATAGTGGAGTGTATTCATCACATACATTCCATTTATATCACCACCCACATGCCATGATCAATCCCTTTGACCATGTTTGGACCACTCACATTACAAAGCCAACCCACCTTGTGTTTTCATTGTACAATGTTACTGTAAACTTGTCATTGTTTTGGCCTACCTTGCCCACTTCATAGTGCAATGTATTGGTTCCATTCCATTTTGCCATCTCCCATCATAAGTCAACTTGACCATGGTTGAACCAATTACATTACATGGTCACTCCATAATTATGTTCCACCCCAATATCACGTTAGACTTGTCATTGTTACAACCTAACAAGCCTTTTCTTTCAACGAATGCATTAGGACATTCCATTATGTTGCCACCAATATGCCACCACCAATCCCTTAACCATGACTAAACCACTCAAATTACACTTAAGCGTGTGGTTCCACTACAATACATCACTCCAAACCTATTATCATTAATTGACCTATCTTACATAGTTGACAACTTGGAATGTTTTCCCAAACCATTTTAATATGTTAACACCCACCACAAATTCTTTTGACCATGCCTACAACCTTAATAGTGATCAATATGGTGGTCATGTAATGGATCAAAATTCAAAAACAATCACAAGTTTAGAACTTTTGGGTAGATTCATTATTTAGTAGATTAGAATTTAAAAACATTAGCACTTGTAAGTTTTGGTTTGTGTCATGTTTTTAATTGTGTTGTGTAGATTTTAGGATACGAGTTTTTGTTTCTTTATTTTTTTGAAAACATTATGAAATATGTGGAAGTTAGTGTAGAAATGTTTGAAGGGAATTAAGAGTCCAATTTGTAAATGTTTTCTTTTGTAAATTCCTAACTACTGGGAGGATTTGTTTTAATTTTATGTCTAGAAATAATGCAAGAACTTTTTAAAAACCTATTGATTTTAAAAGATGTCAAAAGTAGTCACCATAAGTTTTAAAAATAATTGAAATAGGTTACACATCAACCTATTTAAGAACTTGCACAAATGCAAGACGAACAACAAGTACAACCTATGAAACATGAATGAGTGAATGCACCAAACATGGATGCAGCACAAATAGTACAAACCAATGAACAACATCAAATTGTAGTTGAATTGGTTGTGTAAAGGGAAACCATAAATACCTCAATGACTCACCAAGTGACACCACAAACATATCAACCAACCACGGGCAATGAATATTCACAATGGCGGTAATCACGAACATGTTCAACAATTTGATGAGGTTGTTTCCATACAACAAAAATGGTGTTCAACAACTCCTAGATATTTCATACCCATAACATGTGTACATGCACCAACAATAATATTTGTTGGTTTACAAAATCCATAACCAAGCCCAAACATGGATTTGGTAACCATTGATTTAGAGAGTAAATCCAACATATTAATAGGTTAGAGCAACTTCATTGCATCGATCGAAGATTTTCAAATCAATTGGTTTCCATACCACATTTAAAACTTGTTGAACCTCAAACAACACTAATGGTTGTTCGACAAAAGACAACATATCAACTTGTCACGTGGTCAAATTGCTTAATCCTTGGTCTAGGTGAAATATCATAAGGTTCCACATTCCACATTGGTTTCAAAAGGAAACTAGGGTGTTGGAATTGCAACTTGTTCTTATTGTTAACAAGTGGGACATTCATTTAACTGTTGCCCCTTTGTTAATGATAAGTTAAGACAATTATTTAGAAAAGAGGTGATGAATGTTCATCAACCTATTATGCCAACCATTACAACAACATTACCCAATGTATATGTATTAGGAAATTGACCTATGAACCCTAATATTGGTCATATGGCAGTACTTGTTAATCATCAACTTAAGTTGTAACCGCTTGTTACACCATTTGTACCAAGAAACATTAGTACCTTACGTATATCTACATACCCAATGTGGTATAATGTCATACCCCTTTACATTCTTTTAGATCCTAATTTATATCCAACATATATTACTGGAGCAAAAGGGTTTCGATCCTTTGATTTCAAGGAATTAAACAAGTTAGGTACGTAAATATGTTCTAGTACTAATTGTGATACCACTAGTGCAAACACCAAAGACTATTGGTAATCAATTTACCACAATGGTTCAACCAGCCATCAATAAGGATAAAAGACTTGTTCAACAAATTATTATTTTAATGACAAACATGACACATGTAAGTATTGAAAAACATAAGACTAAAACCAGTTTATTAGATCATTTATTTTAAGGATTAATTTTTAGCTTTCATTAGATGGTTTAACCTAGTGGTCTTTGATTATTTAATTTTTCAAATAACTAATGGAACTTGTTTCTTTTAACATTTGGAAACAAATAACCACCGATTCTAATTTTATTGTCAATTTATGTTTATCATCCCAATTTTGTTTCCCATGGATATGTTTTCGAATACAAATTTTATAGTGTCATTATAATAACCATGGTCCATTTAAATTACATAAATTCCTTTCACATAAGTTCAATTTATTCAAGTTAAATTACATGTAGTGTGTCATAAGACAAGAGTCTACCAACAAGCGCATGACGAAGTATGGGCCCAAAAACTTTGTCTAACCAATTAATTAAAAATAATGTTACCAAGGTCTTATCTCATAACATTGAAGATTGTACATGCAACTGAGATCCTATCAAAATGAAATTTTATAACTATTATTTTAAAATTATTTTTTACAACAAACATTGTAATAAACCAATACACACCACAACAAAACTTTAAATTGTAACCAAATTAAAAATCACACATGCATGGCATTTACAAACACTAACAAGTATGTTAGGAAGACTAATGAAGGGCATTTACAATTTTACACAAATACTTCTGCTACATGAGAAGACTTGGAGAGTGAATTAATTCTAATTTTGTGATCACACAACAAAAAAATTTTATGATTGTAAAAAATTGTGGAGTTTTCGGCACACCATGAAAGCAAGGCCATGAAGTCAAGAACACCAACCTCAATGTTTAGTGAAATGTCGAAGAAAAACAATATATGTGGAAGTTCAATTGGTTAAAGGTAGTAAATGACATCGATACATTTCCATTTCCCAACATCCCACACCAATTTTTGTACAAGAGAAGATGATTTTCCATATGGTAATATGTGATGTAATAGAACCAACATAAAGTTGTAATATTGTGCAAAATTATAATTAATAAATATCACAAATTTCACATGTTATAATGGATGAATCACAAAATTTACTTTGCATATGTGTCATGAGCCATGGAAAATTAGAATTCATGTCATATTGCCGTGCATAACATGAATATCATTTTTTGTTCAATTATATACAACTATAATTTTTTAAAGGTACACCATGAAGGAGATATGGTAACTGTTTGCGGTTTTCATTGGATCCCATGTTAGTTTCATGTTTTTGTATTCAACATTGGGTTAAAACATGATAAATTATATATAAAAAATAGTGTAAACAACAAAATACTAGGGTTTCTAAATAAAAGGACTAACAAGTAGATGATTTTATGGGGATAATAATATTATTTTTCGGTACATTATTTCTTAACTTTTGTTTGCATGGACTTCAAAAGCCAAATCATTATAATCATGTTTTTAAAAACTATTTGCAAATATTTGAATTGGACTTAAAATTTGTGACAATTTGACAAATAAAGTTCAAGTATTTGAAAGTAAGTGAAATGTGTTGGTAAGTATTTAGTTTTCTTTTCAAGCACCTCAATATTGATGCGGCAAACACTCTAATATATATATTTTTTGGTTAATGAATTTTTTAAAATAATAAAATCATCCCCAACCCTTGTAAAATGATGTACTTATTGGGGATACTTTTGGATACTATTTCAAGTCCAAATGATGTGACACAAATTCCTTTGAGAAGTTCGAAGAAGGCTATAGATGCTCATGCAAAAAATAAAAATTTTCATTTGTTTTGAAACGCTAGAAGAAGGTTAGAAGTTTAAAAGATTTTTAAATCTAGGACAAAAATGGCAAAGAACACAGGTAGTCGAAAAAGGGAATTCTTGTTCACAATGAGGTGAACAGCACACATCGAGAGGGCAAGGTTCTTTTCTTTTTGGGGAGGGTGAGGATGTTGGATTTTTGGTTGTTCCTAGTGTGTTCTGACTTTGTTCTAATCAAGATCTCAATGAGTTCCCAACATGTTCATCAAGTTCCCTTTAGTTCCTTCCTGTACCCATATCCTTTGCCCTAAGTTCAACTCTTTGTGACCTAGCTCAAAAGCAGAAGATTACAACATATCTATTTTGGGATGTCCGAAGCTTGATTGTTTTTGGTGATGGGCCCATCACAAAAGAAAAATATTGAACTTTGGGTCCCCACTACTAATTAATAAGAGTGAATATATATACATACCTAACTACCCACCCTCTTAAAAAGGGGTATTAGTTCAGGCCAAGTATGGTGACAACCAATTTTAGGAAAAGAAATTCCATGGCCAATGCAATGGCTGTACATGCCCTCAAGAGGGGTCATCTTTTTTTCCCTTGGGGACAAAGGAGGGGAAGGGGGGCGGGTGTGCATGGATGGAATTTTTTAAGTTTTGTGTTCTTAACATGTTCCCAGTGTGTCCCTGCATGTTCCCAATTATGTTTCTCAATCTCCCAATGTGTTCCCAAGAGCAGCACACATTTATCCCACATTCTTTGCCCCCAAAGTTCTCCATTCTCCCCTTCTCGCCCATATAAGGGGGCCCAAAGAGAAGGCACTCTTTTTTCACACAGAAACCTCTATTTTGGGGAACCTCCAAAAGGTCAGGTTTTTTTATACAAATGTTAATTAAAAAATTAAATAATTTCAATTACAGATTGCATGGTAGCTTGGTAGCTTCCACACGTCTGTCAAATACTTACCATAGTACCTTTGCAGCTTCCACACTAATTATATTATTTTTCAGAATTTGTTTTTCGAAAGAACGAAAATTTTCAAGGAAAATATTGAATCTTCAGGAATATTTTATTTGTTGAAATTTCAAATTTCAAATTTTAATTAATTATTTGACAAACATGTCTCAAAGTTGCCAAGGTCCTACTACAGTAATTACTTTTGAAATTTTCATTTCAACAAATAAAATATTCCTGAAGATTCAATATTTTCCTTCAGAATTTTTTTTAAGAATTTTTTTTTTGGGTGAAAAGCTCACCATTTCTGAAAATAATATAATTAGTATTGAAGCTGCCAAGGTAGTAGGGTAGTTGATCTCAACACTAAGATTGGACTGTCAACAATGAACATGATATCTACTTGTCATCTACTTCTCGTGAGTTTGACTTGAGATTGGTGTCAGGTCATTAGATTGAAAACCTTATCAAGTAGACAATGGATCTTGAACTTTCCTTGCCCCTTGTTTTTTTTTTCTCCCCCTTCTTTGGGTGCTTTTTTTTTAATAACGGTTCGGCAAGGTTTCATCATCATGGCTCATGTTGAGGATAAACATGGAGACGAAGAGCATCAAGGTGTCATAGCTGCAATCGGCTATTATAAATTTTGGGTCCAAAAAATAAAATCAAATAAAATAATAAATAATAAAAAGTTAATAAAAAATAACACCCAGGTCCCCCTCCCCTTTTCAAGAGTAAAAACAAAGTAACAAAAAACTTAACAAAAAGTGAAATTTTTATCAAAAAAACCTCACATTCCATTTTCCTTCTGCAAGTTTTCTAGAAAAAATGAAAAAAATAAAACCCACAGCCCCATCCCCCTCCTCTTAAAAATAGAAATGAATTAAAAATAGATAAATAAACCCACGTTCCCCTCCCCCCTTCAAAAGTAAAAAATAAAAACAAAAAATGAACAGAAAAACTCATGGCCCCCTTCAAGAGTTAGAAACATTTTAAAATTATAAATAATAAAAATATAACACAAAATGAAAAAATAAAACCCATGCCCCCCTTCCCTTTCAAGAGTTATATATATAATCATAAATGAAAAAATAAAACCCATGCCTCCCTCCGCTCGTCAAGTGAATTATTCATCTTTTGAAAGAATAAAATAAAAAGTATAAAACTTTGGTCAACAACTATGCTTTTCTTCTATCTCTTTCTTTCAAAACCTAACTGCACCTTAATAGAAAATTAAAAGTCTCTCAGTCTTACCTTTATTTTTCAATATCATCTTGGACACTCCACTTGCACATAAAGTTGAATTGTACAACTATTGACACAATAAACTATACTATTTAGTTTTACTCTATAACTCCATGTCTACAGAATTTTAAAAAAAATACAAAAATAGGTCTCATGTACCCTATTTCTGGATAGTCCCCTTGCCACTAGGGGGGGAGGGGGGGCAGTCTATAATAATACGATATTCTAAAATCTATTAAGGAAGATCTAGAGACTTAAAACAATACAAAAATAGTTGCTCACGTACCTTATTTTTTGGTAGGAAACCCTGCCACTAAAGCAGGCAGTTTATAATAATAATAATAATGGTACCATACCCTATAGGCTAATAGGGAGAGAAGGTCCAACCCCTATAACGTGCCTGCAGATTATTTTTAAGGGGGTAGCTGCCGGGCACATCTCCAACATCATATAAATAGGGCTCCTTGGCTCAACCCCACAACAATCTTTCCCACCCATTATCCAACTACCATCTTTTTTTCAAATTTGCAGCCGGTGCGTACATCTCTCTCGCACACCAACGTGCCTCTTATGCATAACTTAGTATGTCCGAGTTCTAATAATGTAGCTTGTCTCTGTAAAACATATAGCAGTTTATCAGGATTGGGTGTGAAGTAATGTGAATAACAACTCAGATAGAATTGCAGTGACTAGTGTACTAAGTTCTTTCATTTTGTGTTGAGCTGGGTTCACACGGTGCTATTCTTTGCCAAACTGCTGCACATACAACTCACAAATCCCAATCAAAAGTACTGAACTTTGTTTGATGAAGGCATTAAGTAGTGAGTGATTAGAGCTTGATCATCACAACGTTGTTCGCAGTTCAAATTGGGTGCTAATAGGGCGCTGACATCAGCTAATATACCCACACATCTTCCTGCTGCGACAAATTATCTATTCCGCTGTGTTTATAATTATTATTTTTTGGCAGGGTTTCATCATATTCGGCTGATAGAATATTGCAATAACAATGTGCCTTCTGATCCCTTTCTAAACATAGCCCTTCCTTTCCTCCCTTATTATTAATAGGGAAATTGTTCGTGGGCAAAAGTGTTGCTGCACTTTAATCACCTTGGCTCCGGAGTCACCAGCCTTGCTTCTCTTTGCTGCCACACGGTACTGTGCACTATCCATCACAAAAGTTTAATACGTTGTAGTTGCATGTACAGGCGCACCATGGAGAACATGTCGAACGCCAAATTGATGCAAGGGCAGCTGCGTTATCCTCTCCTCTCCAGCTTATCTGTGCTAGTGATGGCCACATTGCTGACAGGGGGCGGCCTGCAGTCTGCTGTCGTAGAGGCTGTAGACGTCGTCTTTTTCGTCAACCCTGGCTGTCAGCAGGGACCAGGATACCTTTTTTCCGGCCTCCCTCCGCGCACTTGTGCTGCGGTCACTAACGCAGGATCCGTTGGGATCGTCGGTCTTTCTCCTATAGAGACGGGTATAGTCTACAGGAATGGGGGATGCACGACTCCGGTCTTCGCTGGACGTGGACCAACGGTTTGGTGCATCACTGGCGGCGCTTTTACCGGCGCTTCCTGGTACGTCAGCGGCGCCGAGTCGATGACTTCAACGACGAACTCTCTCGAGGAAACCAGCTCCAGCAAATGCTCTTCCGTCATGCCTCCCCATAGCATTCTCTTCACCGAAGACAGCTCCAAAGGTGCATGGGTTCTCAAAGCTAACAGTATCGCGGCCGAAGATTTGATGGCACAGCTTCGAAGCGTTGACGATGCTACAAAAGTGTCTTGGCTCAAAGAACAGGGTTCTCACTTTGAACCTGCATCAGGGGCCGTCGCAACAACTATGCACGTTTGACGCCATTTACATGCCACAATCAGGGTGGGTGGCGATCAGCGTACCCGCGTCACCCCCATCCCACCCCCAAATGATCTGCTACGCCGTGAAGTATAGGACTGTAGTACGTGTGAGAATAAGAGCACCACAGTCAGCAGCCGCTGACCGTTGGATGTAGTGATAATCAAGAGTTCTAGTTCGCGTACTTTATGTGATAGAATAAACCGGTGTTGGGCGGTTATGTGTGCACTCGAGATAACCTTTGCACGGGTATATGAAACTAATAGAATAAACCAGTGTTGGGCGGTTATGTGTGTACTCGAGATAACCTTTGCACGGTTATATGAAACTAATTAATGTGTTTGACGTAATTATGATGCCGGTTAATTGAAACTTATGAAACCAAATATATCTGGGATTTCAAAATTGGTTTTGCAGAAATCATTTTTTTCTATGCAAAAAATGTGTATGTATGATTACAATCCAACCCTCTCCCTAGATGCACAATGGAACTGCATGGTGTTTTTTTTTCTTGGGGGGGGGGGGTGGGGGGTTCTTATGACCAAGGGGCAAACATAAAAAAAAGTAACCGATTCTTGCATACAGTGGTTTTAAGGGATAGGTGGACCATATAGACATGGTAATTGAACAATATAACTAGATCCAATATAACTATTAAAAGAACTTTTTAACATGTTCCAGTTATGGTTAAATACTATTTGAAACGTGAAGACAAAAATGTTAAAATGTTAATATCAAAACCACCAGTCAATTGTAAATTCCAGTTACAGGATTTTGCAAACTTAGATTATATACTCAATTATGATAACCTAATAAGTTATAAAATTTTGTCAAAGTTATGTTAAAGTTTTGAAATTTTGTCAAAGTTATACTAGAAGATTTAAAAATTTGCCAGAATTATGCTAATGATTTTAAGTTATGCCAATGATTTCAAGTTTTGCCATAGTTTTGTCAAAGATTTGAAATTTTGTCAAAGTTATGCTAAAGGTTTTAAGTTTTTGCTAAAGTTATGCAAAAAAAATTAAGTTGTTAAATTTTGTTAAATTGCCTACTTATGAATTGCATTTTGCATTCACCATATTTTTTTAAATGGATGTAGAAAGACTTGAGAAGACTCACATTTATATTTCAATGGGTTATTGATTAGGTGAAAATGTGCATGCATGCAAAGTATAGGATGCATATAAACCTTTAAATTTTATTTTTTTTCATATATTAAATTCTTGTACATTTACGTAAAGTAGAATGTATGTTTTTCCTCTAGTTTGTTTTAGGGATCATGGACAAGTCTATTATTATGAATGTTCATGATGCTACACCATAAAAACTTCAAAATTAATTGTTAATTTTTTTCCCATTTTTTTTCTTGGTGTATTAAAAAGCAATCCGTGTAAAGAACAATGATTAATTTTTTAAATTATCTACTATTATAACTATTATTATTATTACTATTATGAAAAATTATCAATATTTTACAAGTTCTATGATCAAATATTTAAAGGTGAATTTTAAATTTTAATTTATAAAAAAAAAATAATGAATTATAAATGGTGATAATAATAATGGCATCAGTGAATTTTTTAACCTTTTTATTTTTTCAATTTTGTAATCTTCTTCAAGATCGTCCATAAAACAATTTAACCATGTTTTAGTTATAAACCACATATGGAGGTACAAATTTGTTAAAATATTTTTATATTCTTGGTACAAGTCTCAAAAAGAAATATAAAATTATGTCATGTAAAAATATTTTAAAATATTTTTTAAGTTTTAAAATCTTTTGTTGATGTTCATGTCCTTTCTTATTTTTGCAAAATTGTGAAAACTCACCACAAAAAAAAAAGAAAAAAAAAACTCAGTTATATCATTAATATTTAATTTAAATTTTCAAAAAACTTGGGTTAGGTTTATAATGATTTCAAAGACTAATCTTTAAAAAAATTCTAATAAATTTGATGTTATAATTGTCTACGTGATTGATTAAAGTGGTCAATTTTTTGTCGAATTTGATTAAATGTTCAAGTTGACAAATAGTCAAATATGTCATGTCAATAAAGTTGATTGGTCAAAAGATAAGCATGTCATTCAAGCCCCTAGCCTGTCGCAACCCCACTTTGAGGCAAATGTGAAGATGAGACTCGCACTCCCAAAAGTGGGAATTTGGAGTCCTCTGGGATTCATGAAACTTTAGGGCTCCATTACAAGGGTCAAAACACCTCATCTTGAGGTGTTTTTTATATTGTTGAAAAGGTATTGAAGTGTAAATGTCGAAAATGGCCTTGCATGAGCCATTTGGACATGTGCAACACAAGTTATGGTCGAAAGAAGGGCCGGGAGTCAAATTGCCAGTTTGACTCCCGACCATTAAAAGTCGGGAATCGACCCGACCTTGGTGTGTCCAGGTGGAGTGCAACACATTGTTGGAAAGCTCCTGAGAAGAAATATAAGTTTGCTTTAAACCTCATCCCAATCAAAGGTCTGAGCTGAAGGTTATGAACTCCCAAAGTCCCGAGAGTCCAATTCGGGACAGTTTAAAGACTCCTCCTTGGGAGTCTCGAGATTAAAAGCCATTCGGATGCGGGTGCGGCGGAGCAACGTAGAAAATGTTATATGGGGGAAGGTGGTGCCTTCCCCCAAGTCCGAGTCGTGGTGAGTCAAGTGAGTTTGTGTTGCCCGTGGCTTGTCCCAACATCAAAAGTGATTTCGAACGTGAACTAACCAACTTGTTGGTTAGTTTTGATGTAGGACCGAATAACTAAATAAGTTGTCCTTCTTCCTAGTCTAATCCCGGAGCTTTTAGCACACCCCTCTCACCCCCTTTAGTGTTGAATGCTAGGAGCGACACCGAGTCCCAACTACTTCTGCTCTTTAATATAGTTGGACCCTTTTTGGGTCTAACAAGGACCTTTGGGGTGGGTCATAGCCTCTAATCAAAATGTACATGTTCATTAATAAAAAAAAGACCAATTAATCAATTGGACTATTTGAAAAACAAATAATTCTAATAATGCACCCAAACCCATTATATTAATGTTTCATGGGATTGTTAGGAACATTTAGTTACACTAATAAGTTTTACATTGCCATGTATTTTGTCATGGGGTGGCCATGATTAAATGAAATATTAATGCAAACTACACAATCTTCTTCTTCTTGTCAAAAAATTGAGCTACACCATGAATGATTTATATCAAACATTGTTTTTAAACCCTTTGCAACATAGAATTTCTCATTAACAACATGGGCATTAAATTTCAAAAAGTAATGTTGCCCCACCTTTACCCCGAGCATAGTTACTAAAGTTAGTCAACAAGTGTAAAATACATTGTTTTTAATCATTTTTACAAACTATAACAAATTTCATATGCACTAACTACAAAGAATCTATGGTTGCTTTCAATAACATTCTTCAGGTGGAATCTAATTATATGAAGGTCTAATCAATGTGTGCATGGCATATTGGATGATTTTTCACATCTCTAGATTCATATGATGCATATCATGAATTATTTTAGCAAATGACATCCTAGTTGAATTAATGAAGAAGTATTATGCATTCCAATTTTCACCCCATATGACATTTGTAAGCTTGTTGACCAAGAGTTTTTGGTGTCATTTTGCCATACACTCAAGAGAATTTGCAGTTTTCAACTTGCCATGAACAAAAAAAGTTCTAAGGCACCCACCAATTTGCTTTTTTGCATTAATAACATCTTGTTCCTTGGAAAAACCATTAAAAAATGGAATCACCTATTGCAAACATCTAGTTTCACCCCAAACACACACACCAATGTATGCAACATCTAGTTTGTTGGGTGGAAAATGCAATATGATATTGTCCTTTGCCAAATTACACTGCAAAATCTCAGTACGCATCTCAAATTACTAACTTCATTGGTTCATTCAAAATTCACATGAAATTTATTATTTCATGAATTCATATTTTTTTCCACATAACTGTCTCAAATTTCAGCATGAAATAAACCACTAAAATTCCTATTTTTTCAAACTAACCAAGTCGACTGGATGGGTTTTTTTATTAGAGGACATGTTTTTTTTACGAGAAGCTAAGGGCTTGAATGACAATGGGTATATTTTTATTAATCAATTTGATTATAATGATTAATTTAACAATTAATCAAATTGAACATCTACTCAAATTGAACATATAATCAATAAAATCACATGTTATATTCAATCAATAAAGTTAACTAAGTAGGCTTGGTCAAAATGGCCTAGTAAAAAAGGCCAATTACAAATTTCAATATTAATTAAATATCTTAAAATTACATGTAACATTTTGATTATGTTTGACCAATTAAAAAAAAGTTGGAAAATGTAAAAGTTAGTTAATCATATCTACATGAATCATGACCAAATTATATATGTGTGTAAATGTGTGTGTGTGTTTGATTTAACCATGGTGAAAGGCACTATATTGAATTAATTCTAGCACAACTACCTATGAAAAAAATAATTAAAGTTAAAACTAACCATAACTAATTTTACCATATTCAATTGTACCGCGAAAGGAGGTGGTTCGAACTCCAATCTAATCTAGAGTTCTGGATATGAGTGTAGCAACTAACGGCGCCCCATCAGTATTGCATGAAGATTGCATGGCTTTGTGTTGAGCTATGTGCAGGGTTGGAGATGGCAGCGGCTAGCATTGATGAAGCATGCTCAATTAAGGTGGCAAGACGGCGGATTCTGGATCGGATTAGATCGGGCCTGAACCTTTTGGAGAAGCTTCTGGAAGAAGCAACGGAACTTTTGAGGATGAAGGATCAGAAGTCTGAAGGAGGGAAGGAGAGACAAATTTTGGGGGCAATGTAGGAGATAGAACAAATAGTAAGGAGGTAGATCAGACAGCTGGGGGGGGCTGTAGTTTGAGAAGAATGAGATAATTTTGGAGAGATAGAAGAACTTGAGAAGAGAAGAACTCTGTAGCTCAGAGCTTCGGCTATGTCTTGGATTTCCGCTGCGTCTAATAGGTAGCTGGGTTCATGCTGCAGAAGAATAGAGAACAAGAAAAGGAGCAAGGACTTGTTGTTTTGTTGAAGGACATGCTTGTGCTATCGGGGTGTAAAAACTCAGTAAATATGATGCTAGAACTCTCATTTTGAACCTTCATTTGTGTGCAAGTGGTTTAGAGAATGTTGTGCTGTTATGTCCGGCAGTCTGTTGAAGCATGGTGTGTCAAAGAAGAAAATGCAGTAAGATTAAGCATGAGAGGTTCAATGCTTAATGAGCATCAGAGAGATTTGTAGAACGTAGGCGCCGGGGGTCTAGGGCAGGTGGTGTATGCGTTGTCTGCTTTTCTGGGTCCCTCTCTTTTGGTATCAGAGCATGGTGCCGAGTGTACAACCTTGGTAGAACCTGTGTGTAGTTAGGTAGTATGATGATTAGAGATCATGTCTTCATCTAGTGGTGAGGAGATCCCTAAAGAACTTGTGACTCAGGAAAATCAAGAGCTTATTCTTGTTAGAAGATTCGATTTCTGGACATTGCAGAATGGACCACAAAGAGGAGCTGTGATCTTGAGGTTTTTAGGTTTCGGTCTTGTTAGTCTTGTAGGCCTAAACCCTGACCGAGCTCGCGTTGGGGACATTGCGGTAGAAGTATCTCATAGTGGATTTTATACTAGTGCAAGGATCTGGTTGAGGGTGACCGATGGAACAAGAGGCTGGGTATGGATCTCGGAGTTACAGGACAGCTTCTATTTCACCTCCTACCTTGCATAGAATAGCGCCACATAGAGCAAAGAGGCAGGCTAGCGTTCCAAGATTAGGGGATATTTGGGTACCTAAGTTTGTCGTGTCCCCTAATCATTTTGCAAGGTTCTATATTCCGGGAGTAGAAGACTTATATCAAGAAGGAGACCGAGTACTGCACGTACAGCATAGCGGATCTCGCTCGCGACTCATCAACTGCCGAATCTGGAAAAATCAGGATGGTGGATGGAGATTCCAACAGGAATCTACAGATGAACAGGGATTCACTACTGTTCCGTCGAATTTCGAACCTCTGAAGCCAATACATGAAGGAGCACAATCTGAATTTGCTCCATGATGTGGAACGTGTTCCAATAGTCAGAATGGTAATACAAAAGTGAAAATTTTTGATTGGTTTTGGCTTTCACCTGTAACTTTTGTCTGAAGGATTTTTCTTTGTGGAGGGGACTGTGGCATTCAGGTGGTGTTACAGAGCTTCTGAGAAATGACAAGTCCATAAGGATTGGACGATCTGTTTTGGGGGCGTGACTGTGAGGATGTCACCGATTGGGCTGAGCGATTGACAATGGCGGCCGAGGTCCTAGACCTGACGCCTGACAAGTTGTTCAAGATTGCCAAACTAAACCTTCGAGGGCGTGCGAAGGAATGGTTTCGGAGATTGCAGCCAGCACCTGCTGACTGGGCGGGACTACGCACGCTCATGATACAAAAATATGGGAACATTGATGCAGATGACATCCGCATGAAGCTGGATGCCATCAAGCAAGAGCCCAGAGAGCGGGTTCAAAAGTACTTCGAGAGACAGGACAAACTGTTTCGAAAAGGTCAGATTCAAGATGTGGAGCAACGCAGGAGATTTCTGGCCAGGTTAAGGCCAGAAATTCGAAAATTATGTATTGTGCGAACCTTTGTAGACATCGAAGAACTGGTCGGAGCTGCTGTGGAAGTGGAAGGAGTTCTGGCTGAACTCAGAGAGACGCCGTACGAACCTCTCTGAGAGGAACAGGAGGAGAATACATCAAAAAGCAATGTAGAGAAACAGGTTGCTGCACTGAACAATACCCTCATCAACTTCTTTAAAGGAAATTCACCTGACGCATCATCATCATCATCTTCAGCATCATCATTATCATCATCTTGCGTTGGCTTTGGAGGATGCCAAATCTGTAAAGGTAAGGACCATATGGCCACGGCCTGTCCGAGGCAAAATGAAGCACGGCCGAAATGTGCAAAGTGCAGCCTGCCGCATAGGACAGAGAACTGTGGTGTAAAATGTACCTTCTGTACAGGACTTGGACACTCCGAGGATAAGTGCTGGAAGAAGCCTAAGGACGGGAAATCAGCATCAGGGACGGCGAATTTCTTGGAGGTAATGCTTAATGACGAGGCGGCAACCGAACAACAACTCAACAGACTGTGTGGGAATGAGAATGCATTTTCCTACACCAGGGTACCGAGAAGAAGAACTCTTGTCGAAGTGACGCCAAGAGGGATTGCACCAGTCCCTGAAGCAGAAAGGGAGGGAGCTGGCATGAGCAGGGAAACTCCTGTCAAGTCCAAAATCCTTTCGCACTTTATAAAGGGGAAAGTTTCTTTGTCCCCCATGGAAACTGTTTTGATGATACCTAGTGAGCTTGAGCATCTAGAAAACCTGGTGAAGCTCGCAAGAAGAAAGAGAGATTCGGAGACCACCGAAAATCAGGCTTCAGTGGTCTCTGCATCTCCATCAATCCGAAGAATTTGCGTCAGCAAGACGCACCGCAGTAAGACTCTGCACTTACCTGTAGAGATCAGCAATTGCATTATTGAAGGGCTTGTGGATAAAGGGGCGTCGATGTCGGTTCTGGCGGCCGCTGTAGTAAGGGAATTAGGAATGATGCACCTTGTGACTGGCAATGAAAGCTACAAGACAGCATCCGGGGTAGTCACTCGGGCACTGGGCCAAGTAGAGGAGGTGCAGGTGAAAATTGGGGAAGTCAAATGCTCCATGACTTTTATGGTCGTGGATACGGATGGGTATAATGTGTTACTGGGTCTGGATTTTCTGATGAAAATTGGAGCTGTAGTGGATGTGGAGCGGGGACTGATTCAAGTGAGATACGGACTTGGTGCCCACATGGAAGTTTTGCCATTCACCGTGGTCAATTTTCTACAGAAAGTCAACGCGGGTCAAGGCAGGAATGGGGCAGCGATCTCTGTGAAGGATGGACCTGCTGATTAGGATCCTGAAGTAGGATCTGATCGAGATCAGAAGGCGGACGAGGGAGAAGAAGATGCGTCGGTCTCAGATGATGAAAATGACGATGATGAGTTTCATGACTCCGAATCCAATCCTCTGGAACAAAGCGATTCGGACGATGAATTTGTGGACCCTGAGCTTGAGGAATTGGTCAACTCAGAAGGACCAGAGGGAATGCTGCAACTAATGTTGCAAGAACGGACTGATAGGATCATGGCTGAGGAGGACTCGGATGGAGATGACTATGCTGACTGGATTAAATGGTCATCTGATGCAGAAGAGAACAGGTTGTCCGAGTATGGATCCGCACGCAGTGAACTCGGGACAGTGCTGCTACAGCAGCATAAGCTCGAGCATGACTTTGTGATTCTTGAAATACTTCAGACCGCTCAAGTGGTGACTGATGAACCCGATCACAAACCAGGAGAAGGGTGCAAATCGTGCAGTCATTCCAAGTCGGAGGTAAGGTGGAAAGAGATCTATGAACGGATCAAGGTGGATACAAATTTGGAGAAACATGGACAGCAACAGCTTTGGGCGACACTGGAACGATACAAGGACGTCTTCGCTTGGAACAAAAGCGAGCTAGGCTACTGTACCATTGGTGAGCATAGCATTGATACGCAGGGCTTCCCGCCTTGCAATGCATCTCCGGGACGACTGTCTTCTTGGGAAGAGGCTGAAGTCGAACGGTAGATTGATGCTTTGGTTGAGCTAGGCAAGATGCGACCTAGCAATTCAGAATATGCATGTAGGGTGACACTGCCAGTGAAGAGAGATGGGAGTAGGCGTTTTTGTGGGGATTATAGACCTCTCAACGCTCAAACGCGTCGAGACATGTTCCCGATGCCACTCGTCGAGGACGTGATTGATTAGTTAGGAAAGTCAATGTGGTTTACTGCCCTTGACTTACAATCTGGCTTTTGGCAAATACGCATGGCTCTAAAGGATATGAAGAAGACGGCACTAATTACAAAAACAGGGTTGTATGATTGGACTGTGATGCCGTTTGGGCTCAAGAACGCGATGAGTACGTTCACACAGACCATGTCAGAAGTATTCAAAGATCTGGGGAGCACATTCCTGAAGGTATTCGTGGACGACCTCAATGTCCACAGTGAAACATGGGATGACCACATTCAACACTTAGATGCAGTACTCTGTAGACTAAGGGAAGTCAATCTGCAACTCAATCCTAACAAGTGTTGTTTCGCTGCTAAAAGTATCACCTTCTTAGGTCACATTGTGAGTAGAGATGGCATACAACCTGATCCTGGAAAGGTGGGGGCTGTCTTGCATTTTCCGACTCCGAAAAATGTTACAGGTGTCAGATCTTTCTTACGACTGACTGGTTATTACCGAAAGTACATTAACGGCTATTCAAATCTAGCAGGTCCTTTGTTTGAGCTAACAAGGAAGGACGTTGCATTTGCATGGAGTGAGAATTGTGAGCAGGCATACCAGGCACTGAAGGCAGCGCTGGTGGATGCGCCTGTTCTCACACGACCAGATTTCAGACGAACTTTCTGGCTGGACGTGGACTGGTCACCCAAAGGGGTTGGAGTCGTCCTGTCCCAGAAGGAAGGAAAATTGGAGAGGGTGGTGGCATATGCCAGCAAAGGTCTGACTGACACCCAAAAGAAGTTTCATCCGATGGAAGGAGAATGTTATGCTCTGATCTGGGGCATAATGCACTTCAGACAGTACTTGCATATGAAGCATTTTATCTTGCGAACAAATCATAAACCATTGGAATGGCTCGCGACTGTCTCTGTACGCATGGTCGAAGAGGCAGGTGGGTCGGGATGTTACAGGATTTTAGTTTCAAGATAGTGCATCGACCAGGGTTGAGGCACACGAATGCTAATGCTCTCAGTAGGAACCCGGTCGAATTAACTGTGGAAGACGAGGATTTCGGTGAAGAAATCCGAGATATTACAGATGCTCACCCTGATGCATTTCAGGAAGGAGCAGAACTTCTTTGTGCCTTGGCGGGCGAGGATACGGAATGGATGGGCAGCAGAAGAAAGGACAGGAGGTGCGTGCAGCACAATGCCTGTTGTTTTGGCATCAATCACCAGGTGAATGACCACAGCCATCATTTGTTCATGCTGGAAGTTCATGAAGAGGAGGAGGGTTCGGAGGAATCTGCTCCGGATGAAGAAGTGGCACCAACACGTGATACGCCTGTGCGAGAGCATGAAGGACAGGTGATGCTGAAGAGGAGGAGGCCATGGTATTACGACAGAAAACAACAGTTGGAATTAGTACTGGCAGCTCAGGAGCTGTCTAAATTTGGGGACCCTGAACTGAGTCCCACAGAGCTCGATGAGGAGGACGGACGTGATGAGAAGCACAATTGTGCTGACATCTGGCAAGATGTGGACTGTCTGAGACTGATAAGGGAAGGTGTACTATCAGATGCAGTAGACCCTGATGAGTGCAGAAGGATTCGCAAAAGGGCGAGCAATTATTGTTGGAAGGAGCAAAAGCTCTTCTTCAAAACTTTTCTTGTGCCCCAACCCGAGGAGAGGTTGCCTCTGGTGAAACAGATGCACGAAGATCTAGGACATTTTTGTGAACAACGAACGTTGACAGAAATTCGACGTAGGTATTTCTGGCATAGTCGGACTATGGATGTGAAGGCAATGGTCAAAGGTTGCCAACAATGCCAATTAGTGAGGAGTTCAGGGAGCATCCGATCAGGGGATGAACAATTGAAGAGCATTCCCATTTGTGATCTTTTTCATCCAGTTGCCCTAGACACTGCAGGATCGCTGCCCGAAACTCGGTCGGGCAACAAATACATATTGGTGGCCATTGACCACTATTCCAAGTGGTGTGAAGCGAAGGCAGTGGCCGATCATGGGGCCAAAACAGCGGCCAAGTTCTTGAAGGATGACATAATCTGTAGGTTCGGCGTCCCGAAGTTCATACTGACCGATAATGGGGGGGAGTGGGCTGCAGAGTTCGATGTGATGTGCAAGGACTATGCGATCCAACACCAACGCACTGCACCCCAGTGGCCTCAGTGCAATGGGATGGCCGAGCGTATGATCAAGACCATCAAGCATGGCATAACCGTGCTTGCAACTATTCCGGCCAATACAGAATGTTGGGATGAGCAATTAGCCAAGGTTTTGTTTGAATACCGATGTGGGGTCCAAGCAAGTACTAAATTTTCTCCGTTTATGATTCTTACTGGCCGCACACCTCGTTTGCGGGCAGACAAGTACTTGCACGCATTGACGGCTGAGACTGATGAAGGAGGCAGCATTGAGGATGCTGTAGCTCGGTTTCTGGAAAAGGTCGAACTTATTGGAAGCATCCACAACAATGTCCTGTGCAATGTAGAACATGTGCAAAAACAACAGAAGAAGGTCTATGCTGCCAGGAAAGGTAAGCATTTGTTTGAAGGACTAGTTGCAGGTTAAACCATGGTCAAGATGAAGAAGCCAGGAAAAAGAAGGGCTTTGAGTGCAAGTTGGGAGGGACCCTACCACTTTGTTGGTCACTCTGACGGGAAAGGGAACCTCGATTTTGAAGAAGGATGTCGACTGTGCATCGTCCGAGATGGCGAGGGTCACCAATGGGAGAGGTCTCGTCATGACCTCCAAATCTTCTACATACCACCAGACTAGTTTGAGCTGAGGGACTCAGCTGCTTAAGAAGGGAGGGGTTACATATGTAACGCGAAAGGAGGTGGTTCGAACTTCAATCTAATCTAGAGGGTTGGATATGAGTGTAGCAACTGACGGCGCCCCATCAGTATTGCATGAAGATTGCATGGCTTTATGTTGAGCTATGTGCAGGGTTGGAGATGGCGGCGACTAGCATTGATGAAGCATGTTCAATTAAGGTGGCGAGACGGCGGCTTCTGGATCGGATTAGATCGGGCCTGAACGTTTGGAGAAGCTTCTAGAAGAAGCAACGGAACTTTTGAGGATGAAGGATTAGAAGTCTGAAGGAGGGAAGGAGAGACAAATTTTGGGGGCAATGTAGGATGACGCGCTCCCAAGTCACGGGGTGAAACCCACTTGAGGGTCTCACAAAGTCAAGTTGCGGAATTGAGACTTGGTAGCACGCTCCCGGCTTCCAACTCTAGAAAGGGGTAGAGGGTCGAGTTGGGAGCCCCGAGATTAGACTAGGAAGAGTAACTTAGTTGATCAAGCTTTTAGTTCACACGAACCTGCATCACAAACCAACACAAGTTGGTTAGAATCCATTCTGGGTCCTTTTTGGTGTGGGACAAGCCACGGGCACTCGGACTCATTTGGACACACCACACCCCGGGCTCGGGAGTATGCCACCACCATACTCCCTATAGTATACTCTGCGCCGCTCCGCCGCACCTACATCCAAATGGCACAAATTCCCGAGACTCCCGAAAAGGAGTCCCGAAGTTGTCCCGAAATCGTCCCGGGTGGAGTCCTGGGACTTTGGGAGGTCATAACTCCCGGCTGCAAGATCGGATCGCAACGAGGTCTAAACTAAACTTGTAGCCCTTGTCAAGATCTTTTCAACGACGTATTGCACTCCCAATTCGGACTTCGGGAAGAGGTCGATTCCCGACGTTTAGTGGTCGGGAGTCAAACTGCCATTTTGACTCCCGGCCCTTCTTTTGCCCAAAACTTGGGTTACATATGTCCAAATCGAAAATGCGAGGGCATTTTCGATATCTACGTTTCAAGACCTTTCCAACGACACCAAGAACACCCCAATGCAAGGTGTTTTGCCCGTTGCTGTTGAGCTCTGAACCTTTGGGAGTCCCGGAGGACTCCAAATCCCAACTTTTCCAAGTGTTGGGCTTCACCCCCACACTTGGCCAAGTTAGGGTTGCGACATAGGAGATAGAACAGATAGTAAGGAGGTAGATTAGATAGCTGGGGGGGGCTGTAGTTTGAGAAGAGTGAGATAATTTTGGAAAGATAGAAGAACTTGAGAAGAGAAGAACTCTGTAGCTCACAGCTTCGGCTATGTCTTGGATTTCCGCTGCGTCTGATAGGTAGCTGGGTTCATGCTGCAGAAGAATAGAGAACAAGAGAAGGAGCAAGGACTTGTTGTTTTGTTGAAGGACATGCTTGTGCTGTCGGGGTGTAAATACTCAGTAAATATGATGCCAGAACTCTCATTTTGAACCTTCATTTGTGTGCAAGTGGTTTAGAAAATGTTGTGTTGTTGTGTCCGGCAGTCTGTTGAAGCATGGTGTGTCAGAGAAGAGAATGTAGGAAGATGAGCATGAGAGGTTCAATGCTTAATGAGCATCAAAGAGATCTATAGAACGTAGGCGCTGGGGGTCTAGGGCAGGTGGTGTATGCGTTGTCTGCTTTTCTGGGCCCCTCTCTTTTGGGTTACACAATAACTATAGTTAGTTTCACCATAGTTTGTTTAGTTGTATATGTTTAAACAATGGTTAGTTTAGCCATATTTAATTTCACTATGATTCATTTATCCATAATTAATTATTCCATCATTTTTTTTCCACATTTAATTTAATTATGGCTAATTTAGCCATAAGTAATTTAACAGTTATAAATAGTTTAAGTATGGCCAATTTAATAATAGTTGGTTTAACCTTAGGAAATTTAGTCATGATAATTAGTTTATCATAATGAATTTAACCACAGTTACTATAAACATAACTAAAATAGCTATATTTATTTGTCACATATTAGTTATTTTACTCCAATAAATTTGACCATAATAAATAGACCTATAATCAATTTTAAAATATTATTAATTTAATCATGGTAAAGTTTTCCGTAATTATTTTTAACATTTTTATTTTATCCATAATTATTTCACTCATGTTTATTTTATTAAAATTCATTTAATCATGGTTAGTAGTTTAACCATGGCTAGTTTTGCCATAATTATTTAAACCCTTTTCATTTTATCCATAATTCTTTCATTCATATTTATCCTAGCCATAATTTTTTTTTCCATAAAATATTTATTCATTAGTTAATTTAGCCATACTAACTTTATTACTTGTTAATTTAACTAAAATTATTTACTCATGGTTAGTTTAACCAATTTCAGTTTAGTCATGGTTAATTTTTCCATAATTATTTTATCCATTTTGATTTTAACCATAATTATTTCATTCATGTTTATTTCAAGCATAATTAATTTTTCATAATTGGTTTTTCCATAAAATTTTGATACATTAGTTAATTTAATCATATTAACTTTATTAGTTGTTTATTTTGTCATAATTATTTCAACCATTCTATTTGAGGCATAATTATTTCATTCATGTTTATTTTAGCCATAAGTGATTTATACATAGTTGGTTTAGGCATAAAATATTTATTGTATTCATGGTAATTTAACAATTTTTCATTTAGCCATGGTTGGTCTTGCCATAATTATTTTACCCAAAGTTAGTTTAGTCATTATATATGTAACTATTATTTATTTAGATATGGTTAATTGAACCATAATTATTTTGAATCGTTGGTTGTTTAACCAGCATTAGTTTCATAATCATTAATTTTGTAATAATTACTTTATTCATGGTTAGTTTAATCATTGTTGGTTTTCCCACAATTGATTTAGTCATTTTCAGTTTTGCCATAATTACTTTAGTTGTGGTTGGTTTAAGTATTATTATTTTAACAATATTAGTTGTATCATAATTAAATTTTCCTAGGTTAAATTTGTCACCTATTTAACTTATGTAATGTAAGTATGTGATTAAATAACCTAAATATAAGTAGTTTACATGTAGGTGTATTTATTTGTACATACCCTACCTATGCTCCACTTATTTACCTATACTTTAACCTATAGGTAACCTAGTTATATAGGCTAGGGTAGGGCATTTATAAACCTATTGTAAATTACTAGTTAATTATCTAGTTATTTACCTAAAATACACTAATGAATGTGTAACTAAGTAGTTAAATATTATTTATTACAAATACATTGTTGATAATTTATAGTAAATTACAACAAATTTGTAAAGATTAGTTATAATTTGGTTGTAATTATGAATCAATAATACAATACATTATAACTATCTTGATATTTTATATAATTCAAAGATTTATAATATGGTTGTTATTACTAATTAAATAATAGACATTAACTATTACAAACTTTTATTTTAATTTAATTAACATACATATTTATGTAATTATTTATTTATTTATTTATTTAATTTATGTGTCTTACATAATCATCTAAAAATAATGATGTGTGAACTAAAAGGCTATAATGTTGTGTGGACATGAAAATGTTTCTTCTTCCCAAAAGTTTGTCCCATATTATTGGTTGTGAACATATTGATCATCAAATTGTCAGTTTGAGTCTAGTGTGATGATCACACCAGGCAGCCAAAGATGGAAAGGATTATGTTTTTTTTTTCTGGTCTGAATCCCCTCTTTCTATATGTGCATTCAACCGTCCTGGAAATGTGATTCTTCATATGTAGGATATTGCACTAACACAACTGGCTCCCACACATTTCGTCAGATTGGGGTTGGCATTGAATTTCTCAGTCTTCCACCGTCGCAACCCACACTTGGCCAAGTGTGGGGGTGAAGCCCAACACTTGGAAAAGTTGGGGATTTGGAGTCCTCCGGGACTCCCGAATGTTCAGAGCTCAACAGCAAGGGGCAAAACACCTCGCATTGAAGTGTTCTTGGTGTCGTTGGAAAGGTCTTGAAACGTAAATATCGAAAATGCCCTCGCATTCTCGATTTGGACATCTGTAGCTCAAGTTATGGGCAAAAGAAGGGCCGGGAGTCAAACTGGCAATTTGACTCCTGACCACTAAAAGTCGGAATCGACCAGCTCCCGATGTCCGATTCGAGAGTGCAATATGTCGTTAAAAAAATCTCAACAAGGGCTACAACTTTGGTTGAGACCTTGTTACGATCAGAGGTCAAGGCGAGGAGCTATGACCTCTCAAAGTCCCGGGAGTCCAAAACCGGGACACTTGGTTGGATTTCGGGACTCCAACTTGGGAGTCCCGGGAAAAAGAGCCACTTGGATGTAGGTGCGGCCGAGCGTTGCAGGGTGAACCCCTTACGGGGAGGGAGGCAACAGCCCCATCAATCATTAGAAAAATTGAGAAAGTACAGGGGGGGGAGCAGGCGCCAAGAAATGGCAGCCTCGCCCTCCCCAAAGATGCGGCCATGAAGCCACTCAGTCCTAAAGGCATACTCAATGCTATTCTGATTGTCCAGGGTTCTATCCTGGCTAGAGGATCTAATGGCCTTCCAGGTGGCCATGCCCACCTCCGCCGTAGCCTCCCATGATTGGAGCAGGACCCTTTTGAGGGAGTACTGGCCATCAAAGTGCCTTCGGCATCTTTCGGACCAGAAATAATAGAGCAGAAAGCTCCTGAGAATGTCGAGGGGTTGTCTTCGGTAGGAGAAGCCTCCCGGGTGGTAGCAATGAAGGTCCGGGGGGTCGTCCTCTTCTTCGAACACGGACTCCCCAAGAAGAACGAAGGGCCAGGTAATGGAGAGGTGGTTGGGCGCCTCCCATTCGCCCCAGACCCTGAGGAAAGCACTTCAGGCCTTCTGGGCCGGGGTGCATTCCATGAGGTAGTGTCGAGCAGACTCCTGGAGCCCTTGGTCGCAGCCTTTGCAGGGGGCCTGAATTCCCATGGTTTGAAGCCAGGTGCCCACCGACAGCCCGTTGTTGAGGGTCAGCCAGGTGAGCGCTCCAACTTTGCGGGGACGCGCATTGTGCCACATTCTGGCAACGATCTGGGCAACCGTCGAGTTATGCAGACCCAGGCCCTAGATGAAGGTGATGATGCTGGGGGGGTGGTGTTTTTTCCTAGCATTCTGGTACCCTCTCTTGGAGGAGTAACCAAAGAAAAGAGCGTCACCCATGTTGTGCGTCGACTGCCATATCTAGTCCCCCGGATCCCACGGGAGACCAGAAATGAATCCAGATTCAAAGATCTAGTAGATCGGAGGTTTCTTACCTAGCGGGAGCAGATCCTTGGCGAGCCTGAGCGTGGTTCCATGACCGTCTTGGGCGAAAACTCTGACAGGTTCGTACCCCTCAAAGGGAATGGTGGTACAGTGTGAGCTGGTAGCTTGAACTCGGCCAGCACTGGACGATTTCCTGAACTCCTTGGCGCTGGCGGTGGTAAGGTTTGTGTCGGTGATCTGGTACACCCACTCCGGTGGGGCGGTCTGGTCTGCTTCCTTCTTGCTGACCCAGTCTCCTATGAGTGGTTTGCTGCTAGAGGTGGCCGGGTTCCAGGGAATGCTGGCAACGATGAGGTCCCTGTTGAGTGTATTGCTGGCGTGGGAGCTCATTCCGAGAGCTGAGAGATTTTTCCAAGAGTTCGTCTCTGGGTCCCAGAAGTCTCCAACTCTGGAGCGGCCAGCATTCACAAGAGCATTGCCCTCACTCCTGCCACTAAGCCCTAGGGGTTTGCTGTCCTGGTTTGTTATGAGAGGATTGCCAAAGACCGGTTGTCTGAGCATTTCGGCAGCGTTGCTCGGCTCCATCTTGCTTAAACCCGATCTGACATTCATCCAAGCACTGAGGATGCTCTTCCATAGAGAGGTCGGAGGTCTCTTGAGCTTCTTGGCTGCAAACAGCCAGTTGATGTCTTGCGTGGCTGGGCCCAGCCCGTGCACCGGAAGCATGACCTGGTTGGCCTTATGCCTCAGGAGTTCTTTCCAGGGCTCTCCTCCCAGTTCAAGACCCCTCATGAGGAGCTTCGCTAGGAGAGCCTCGGATTGAGTTTTTGGGTCGATGATCCCGATACCTCCCTATGAGGTCGGGAGGACGAGAGTCTCCCACTTGACTTTGGCCCTCGCGTTAGTGGCTTTTCCATTCCAAATAAAATTCCTCACTACACCTCGAACGTGGTAGCACATCCTGGGGTTCGGGTTCCAGGAGGCTGCCAGGTACCACATGGAGGCGAGGAGTACCTGGTTTGCGACGGTGGAGCGTCGCAGAGTATACTATATGGGGCATGGTGGTGGCATCCCCCGAGTCCGGGCCGTGGTGAGTCTTGTGGTCCGAAGTGCTCGTGGCTTGTCCCAACACCAAAGGGTGTCCCGGAATGTGAACTAACCACGTGGGTGGTTTGTTTTGATGCAAATTCACGCTTGAACAACTAAGTCCTCTTCCTAGTCTAATCCATGGGCTCCCAACTCGACCCTCTACCCCTTTCTAGAGTTGGAAGCCGGGAGCACCTTCCGAGTCCCAACTTTCCGCAACTACACTTTGGTGAGCCCTCAAGTGGGTTCACCTCGGGACTTGGGAGTGCGTCATCCACTATGAGATTGTGAACTCACCTGACCGTGCCTACACTCTTGCAAAGCAGGTGTGATTCCCCTCCTCTTTTTTTCTGGGGTAGAAAGCAGTTTTTGTATTTTGGTTACTACAATCTTGTGTTTCTTTGTTTCAACCAATTTGGATACTAGCAATAAAATCTCTTTATGCTGGTTGGTGTTGGTGGTGGAAGAAGATGCCTTTAGATAGAGCATGTCTAACAGGTCATTCCTTGGATTACAGGCATTTGATGAGGCTATTGCAGAGCTTGACACATTGGGGGAAGAATCTTATAAAGACAACACTCTTATCGTGCAATTGCTGTAGGACAACCTTACACTTTGGACATCAGTATGCAGGTATGCATCCACTACTGTATAGATGTCTGCTTTATGGATTCTGCTGGTTTGCTGCTTGTTGATTTCCTTGTTTTAAAGCAATAGCAAAATAACCCTATTAATTGTTTTTGGGTTTTTTTTATTGTGTGTAAAACTAAGAAGAGGTTGGTGAAGAACACAAAGAAGGTGTACTGGACTAGTACCAGCTAGTGGACTGGACCCCTGGGGATTTGAAAACAGGGTGGGAATGGGGTTCATTTTAATCCTTTGTTGTTGCCTGTTCGTAGATTACTTGCATTTGCAAGCCTGTCTTTTGCCAAGACATGATAGAATTGCTGCACATTGGATCCACTTTTAATGTGTATCTGCAGCTTAACTGGATCTTGCATTTTTTCGGTTACACAACAATGTGCCGATAGTCTTTTTCCGGTATTGAATAGGCAGAATATCTTACATTCTGTGTTTCTTGGTATTTTTGCTCAACTTTTGGAATTTGATTAAATTATGATAAATCTATGTGTTGAAGAGACTTTGACAACTTGCAGTCAGAGTAGACCTCTGGTGAGAATATACCTCCTCTTCGGTGGAGGTATGAGGTTCGTCTTTCTGTTTCACATTGTGATAATTGCTCTCATATTTGAACACTGAGTCTAAATCTTAAATGCCCAGCTGTGATGAAAGACTCTGATCATGGGACAAAGCTTTTTACTTCCTTGCATTGAAGAGTATACTCAGAGGGACTTCCTTGAAACTGTTTTCCATGGGGATTTTCTTGTTTGTGGTTGTTGTAGCAGTTCTTGCAACTCTCACACTGTTTTTGGCAAGTATTCTTCATTTGCACTCTCGACTGTTTTTGTTTGTATCAATTTCTACTTCACATCAAAGCTCAGTACTTTTGTTTCTTTGCATACTCCTAGAATGGCAGTTCCATCATCTGACACATTTGATGGATCACGAAAAAAAACAGGAAAGGGAGCAAAATATGGCGAGCATTAAGAAGCTGAGGAGAAAAATTCTAGGAAGAGAGGAGGGGGGCAGACCACAGAGAGTCACAAGAAAGCCTAACATTGTTGGACCATCTCCACATGGGTTTAGGGCACAAGGACATGGGGCAAGGCCTTGACTTACCAAAATGTTAATTAATAAGGCATCATTTCACTAGTTCCCTAAAAGTTTCAATAATTTAAGAAACATAATGATCAATAGCAAGTCAATGCAGGTTAATAAAACATTTGACAATCTCAATTTGCTAGTTCTTGGAGGTTATGAAAAATAATTTAAAAAACCTTACAATATAATAACTATCAATAGTCATTATTAAAATAGGCACCAATAATTATTAATATAATATAAATTAATAATCACAAATATTTATGAATCAACATTAATAATCACCAATAAAATAAACACCAATAGTCATTATTAGAACATGCACCAATAACCATCAATAGTCACCAATATAATAAGCACCAATCAAATAATTACTAATGATCATTAATAAAACAATCAATAGCTATATACTAGAATTGTTTAAGATTAATATGATGTGAAATAATTTATGGTAGACAAAAAATCTTAAGGTGAAATAGCTTACAATAATTTAGAATTGCCAATAATAACATAAAGTGAAATAGTCTTCAATAGCTAAAAACAACTTATAATAGTTGAAAGTAGTTTAAACTTATATAATTTATAATAGCAAAAAAAATAAATAACAAAAAAAACCTACAATAATTGAAAATAACATAAGGTGATATTAGTTAAAATAGTTAAAAGTAATTTAAAATAACCAAAAGTAGCCATGAGCGAAATAATTTAAATTAATAAAAAATCATATAATAATTGAAAGTAACTTAACATAGTTAATATTATTATATTAACAAAAAAAATCCATTTATTAAATTTCATTTTTTAAAAAGAATGATCATTGAAATGTTATTGAATAATGATATTCAACTTTATTTTTTGGTTCAAATGATTTTAAACTTTCAAAAAAGAAGAAGTAATTATGTACATTATTAAAAACATTTAAAAATAAATTCGAATCAATTCATTTGAACAAAATTTCAATAAAATATGAATTTTCAAAGTTTATGTTTTTTGTAATGTTTAAAATAAAACATTTCATAAATAGAATGGAATGCAACGTATTATCACAACAAATGGGATGTTTGATGATAAGGGTTTTTAAAATCATGAAATTATCAATAATATTATATATTAAATAATTAAAATTTAATTGATTTCCATGTTGGTTAAAAACTGTTGCCTACTAAAAAAATGGGTAAAGTGCTTTTGTGACGAAGTGTTGGAATAAAATCAAAGTGGAATGGAACTCCACGCCCCATGTACTTTTGTTTAATGTATGGCTTTTCCATAATGCGATCGTCCACTACTATAATGCCACTATGGTTATTTTCTTACATTCATAAATTAATCACAACATCTAAACATTTATTGACTCTTTTGATTAAATATGTGGTAACTTTAATCATTGTCCATAATCATTTTGTCAAAACACTCTCTATATTTTGATTACCAAAATGATAGGGATACATGTTGGAAAAATTCATGCCTACATGTTAACCCATGAATTTTATCTCACATAATTATGGAAACACCTAGGTATCTAGAACACATTATTAGTATCACCTATGTAGAAGTGCTATGTAGGCCATATATATTTATAAAATCTCATAAACATATAATGAACTTGTGAAATCTTCTAAGAGCTTCACAATCATTTTCCAACATCTTAGTTTCAATGATATTAGCCTCCACCCATTTGATATATGTTATAGCACATGGTTTTGGTAAAACATTATAATACGTATCATTACCAAAATAATGGGGTCGATACATGATGGAATGTGTATCCAAAATATTGCATTTGGATTTACCTAACCCAAAGTTCATACTAGTGGGACACCTTATAACATACATAATTGTTGTCACCCATCAAGAAACCTTTTGTTTAATTAAACATTATATCAAGTTCAAATCCCTAGTTGTACCAAATTGGTCAAGTTTTCCAAAAGCTTCAAGTCATTTTCCAACACCTTGGTTCAATAATATTGGCTTCCATACATTCCACTTTTGCTACCAACATTTTTTCCCCTTCTTCAAACCTTGCAGCACCTCTTATTACATCAGTTTCATGCATGTCCACAAACACCCCTTCTATACATGTCCCAATCATTAAATCCACAACTTTAACCACCACCTATCCGAGTGTATGTTTCTTTTTGCACAACTATTTGCCAATTTCCACCAACCACCTTGTCCGAAACAAAAAAAACCTTTCACATTACTAGTTGCATGTTCAAATCAATAATGATCAAGTTTAGGCAATTGTGCAAACCAATTAACATTTTTCTATAATCAAGGGTCACTATAGTAGTTTGTGCATCTATTTCATGCATTCTAGTTTATTTCCACCAAATTGCACCAATTTCATTATAGTGGAAAATGACATTTTGAGTGGAATGCACTAGTGAAATAGGTTGCGTTGTTAATTAATGAAGTGGAGGTGATATATATGTGGCCAGTGTTGCCACAAATAAGACAAAGTATCATAACCCCATCCAACCCCTAATGTTAATTAAAAACCTAAGCTTAATTTTGACCTTGTCATTATGGCTACTACACAATCCATTTTCTTGGATTGAAAATGCATGTGGTAGGTACTTCATTACTCGCTATTCACTAAGTTTTACAATTATAACAAGGGCTTACATGTGAGACCATTGATGGAAAAACATATGGTTCCACATGTGCCAATATCGAAAACCCATATTCATCTTATCTCACAATGGCGTTGCCATGAATGTTGACAGGAATCCATGAACATTTCATCAACATTAATTATAATCCTCCATATGACACTACAATTATTTCCTTCAACACATCAACATAGTGCAAATTTTTGATAACAATGTTCCTATCTCGAATAGAACATTGGCTACCTTGCTTGAATATGCAAGCCATTTCACTATCGTAGGTTGCATGCACCATGCATCCCTCATGCTCATTGACCCATTAATGGTTTCCATATGCTCACATGTTTTTGTAAATATAAGCAATAAGGTTTTGAGGGCAAGAAAAATGTATCACATTAGGGTCAACATACACCCCATTAATAGTTTGCACTTTTATAATGTTCAAGAACCAAGTTGCAAATGGGGGATATTTTGTGCCAAGTGATTTGGCCATTGAATAATCCCTTGTATTAAATGCCCATCCATTTCCCTTGCACAAAACTCGATATGATCTTGCTATGATGTAGAGCATGTTTTTACCATTCATTACACCCATTCTTCCCTCATTACACCAAATAAGACAATTGTTAACATATAAACGATTCTAATATAGGTTGCCACACATTATTATTCAATGACCAAGCTTGGATTACTTCATTAAACCATTACTTTACCAAATTAGGTTTCGCCAATGTGTCACCCCAAGGTCATTCGAACATTGGTTCTAGTAATACAATAACACTCTAAACTTGTCATCAGTATAGTTTGTTTTGCCCACTTGATAGTGGAGTGTATTCATTACATACATTCCATTTTATCACCGCCCACATGCCATGATCAATCCCTTTGACCATGTTTGGACCACTCACATTACAAAGCCAACCCACCTTGTGTTTTCATTGTAGAATGTTACTATAAACTTGTCATTGTTTTGGCCTACCTTGCCCACTTCATAGTGCAACGTATTGATTCCATTCCATTTTGCCGTCTCCCATCACAAGTCAGCTTGACCATGGTTGAACCAATTACATTACATGGTCACTCCATAATTATGTTCCACCCCAATATCACTTTAGACTTGTCATTGTTACAACCTAACAAGCCTTTTCTTTCATCGAATGCATTAGGACATTCCATTATGTTGCCACCCATATGCCACCACCAATCCCCTTAACCATGACTAAACCATTCAAATTACACTTAGGCTTGTGGTTCCACTACAATACATCACTCCAAACCTATTATCATTAATTGACCTACTTTACATAGTTGACAACTTGGAATGTTTTCCCAAACCATTTTAATTTGCTAACGCCCACCACAAATTCTTTTGACCACGCCTACAACCTTAATAGTGATCAATATGGTGGTCATGTAATGGATCAAAATTCAAAAACAATCACAAGTTTAGAACTTTTGGGTAGATTCATTATTTAGTAGATTAGAATTTTAAAACATTAACGCCTGTAAGTTTTGGTTTGTGTCATGTTTTTAATTTTGTTGTGTAGATTTTAGGATACGAGTTTTTGTTTCTTTATTTTTTTGAAAACATTATGAAATATGTGGAAGTTAGTGTAGAAATGTTTGAAGGGAATTAAGAGTCCAATTTGTAAATGTTTGTTTTTTGTAAATTTCCAACTACTGGGAGGATTTGTTTTAATTTTATGTCTAGAAATAATGCAAGAACTTTTTAAAAACCTATTGATTTTAAAAGATGTCAAAAGTAGTCACCATAAGTTTTAAAAGTAATTAAAATAGGTTACACATCAACCTATTTAAGAACTTGCACAAATGCAAGACAAACAACAAGTACAACCTATGAAACATGAATGAGTGAATGCACCAAACATGGATGCAGCACAAATAGTACAAACCAATGAACAACATCAAATTGTATTTGAATTGGTTGTGTAAAAGGAAACCATAAATACCTCAACGACTCACCAAGTGACACCACAAACATATCAACCAACCACGGGCAATGAATATTCACAATGTCGGTAATCATGAACATGTTCAACAATTTGATGAGGTTGTTTCCATACAACAAAAATGGTGTTCAACAACTCCTAGATATTTCATACCCATAACATGTGTACATGCACCAACAATAATTTTTGTTGGTTTACAAAATCCATAACCAAGCCCAAACATGGATTTGGTAACCATTGATTTAGAGAGTAAATCCAACATATTAATAGGTTAGAGCAACTTCATTGCATCGATCGAAGATTTTCAAATCAATTGGTTTCCATACCACATTTAAAACTTGTTGAACCTCAAACAACACTAATGGTTGTTCGACAAAAGACAACATATCAACTTGTCACGTGGTCAAATTGCTTAATCCTTGGTCTAGGTGAAATATCATAAGGTTCCACATTCCACATTGGTTTCAAAAGGAAACTAGGGTGTTGGAATTGCAACTTGTTCTTATTGTTAACAAGTGGGACATTCATTTAACTGTTGCCCCTTTGTTAATGATAAGTTAAGACAATTATTTAGAAAAGAGGTGATGAATGTTCATCAACCTATTATGCCAACCATTACAACAACATTACCCAATGTATATGTATTAGGAAATTGACCTATGAACCCTAATATTGGTCATATGGCAGTACTTGTTAATCATCAACTTAAGTTGTAACCGCTTGTTACACCATTTGTACCAAGAAACATTAGTACCTTACGTATATCTACATACCCAATGTGGTATAATGTCATACCCCTTTACATTCTTTTAGATCCTAATTTATATCCAACATATATTACTGGAGCAAAAGGGTTTCGATCCTTTGATTTCAAGGAATTAAACAAGTTAGGTACGTAAATATGTTCTAGTACTAATTGTGATACCACTAGTGCAAACACCAAAGACTATTGGTAATCAATTTACCACAATGGTTCAACCAGCCATCAATAAGGATAAAAGACTTGTTCAACAAATTATTATTTTAATGACAAACATGACACATGTAAGTATTGAAAAACATAAGACTAAAACCAGTTTATTAGATCATTTATTTTAAGGATTAATTTTTAGCTTTCATTAGATGGTTTAACCTAGTGGTCTTTGATTATTTAATTTTTCAAATAACTAATGGAACTTATTTCTTTTAACATTTGGAAACAAATAACCACCGATTCTAATTTTATTGTCAATTTATGTTTATCATCCCAATTTTGTTTCCCATGGATATGTTTTCGAATACAAATTTTATAGTGTCATTATAATAACCATGGTCCATTTAAATTACATAAATTCCTTTCACATAAGTTCAATTTATTCAAGTTAAATTACATGTAGTGTGTCATAAGACAAGAGTCTACCAACAAGCGCATGACGAAGTATGGGCCCAAAAACTTTGTCTAACCAATTAATTAAAAATAATGTTACCAAGGTCTTATCTCATAACATTGAAGATTGTACATGCAACTGAGATCCTATCAAAATGAAATTTTATAACTATTATTTTAAAATTATTTTTTACAACAAACATTGTAATAAACCAATACACACCACAACAAAACTTTAAATTGTAACCAAATTAAAAATCACACATGCATGGCATTTACAAACACTAACAAGTATGTTAGGAAGACTAATGAAGGGCATTTACAATTTTACACAAATACTTCTGCTACATGAGAAGACTTGGAGAGTGAATTAATTCTAATTTTGTGATCACACAACAAAAAAATTTTATGATTGTAAAAAATTGTGGAGTTTTCGGCACACCATGAAAGCAAGGCCATGAAGTCAAGAACACCAACCTCAATGTTTAGTGAAATGTCGAAGAAAAACAATATATGTGGAAGTTCAATTGGTTAAAGGTAGTAAATGACATCGATACATTTCCATTTCCCAACATCCCACACCAATTTTTGTACAAGAGAAGATGATTTTCCATATGGTAATATGTGATGTAATAGAACCAACATAAAGTTGTAATATTGTGCAAAATTATAATTAATAAATATCACAAATTTCACATGTTATAATGGATGAATCACAAAATTTACTTTGCATATGTGTCATGAGCCATGGAAAATTAGAATTCATGTCATATTGCCGTGCATAACATGAATATCATTTTTTGTTCAATTATATACAACTATAATTTTTTAAAGGTACACCATGAAGGAGATATGGTAACTGTTTGCGGTTTTCATTGGATCCCATGTTAGTTTCATGTTTTTGTATTCAACATTGGGTTAAAACATGATAAATTATATATAAAAAATAGTGTAAACAACAAAATACTAGGGTTTCTAAATAAAAGGACTAACAAGTAGATGATTTTATGGGGATAATAATATTATTTTTCGGTACATTATTTCTTAACTTTTGTTTGCATGGACTTCAAAAGCCAAATCATTATAATCATGTTTTTAAAAACTATTTGCAAATATTTGAATTGGACTTAAAATTTGTGACAATTTGACAAATAAAGTTCAAGTATTTGAAAGTAAGTGAAATGTGTTGGTAAGTATTTAGTTTTCTTTTCAAGCACCTCAATATTGATGCGGCAAACACTCTAATATATATATTTTTTGGTTAATGAATTTTTTAAAATAATAAAATCATCCCCAACCCTTGTAAAATGATGTACTTATTGGGGATACTTTTGGATACTATTTCAAGTCCAAATGATGTGACACAAATTCCTTTGAGAAGTTCGAAGAAGGCTATAGATGCTCATGCAAAAAATAAAAATTTTCATTTGTTTTGAAACGCTAGAAGAAGGTTAGAAGTTTAAAAGATTTTTAAATCTAGGACAAAAATGGCAAAGAACACAGGTAGTCGAAAAAGGGAATTCTTGTTCACAATGAGGTGAACAGCACACATCGAGAGGGCAAGGTTCTTTTCTTTTTGGGGAGGGTGAGGATGTTGGATTTTTGGTTGTTCCTAGTGTGTTCTGACTTTGTTCTAATCAAGATCTCAATGAGTTCCCAACATGTTCATCAAGTTCCCTTTAGTTCCTTCCTGTACCCATATCCTTTGCCCTAAGTTCAACTCTTTGTGACCTAGCTCAAAAGCAGAAGATTACAACATATCTATTTTGGGATGTCCGAAGCTTGATTGTTTTTGGTGATGGGCCCATCACAAAAGAAAAATATTGAACTTTGGGTCCCCACTACTAATTAATAAGAGTGAATATATATACATACCTAACTACCCACCCTCTTAAAAAGGGGTATTAGTTCAGGCCAAGTATGGTGACAACCAATTTTAGGAAAAGAAATTCCATGGCCAATGCAATGGCTGTACATGCCCTCAAGAGGGGTCATCTTTTTTTCCCTTGGGGACAAAGGAGGGGAAGGGGGGCGGGTGTGCATGGATGGAATTTTTTAAGTTTTGTGTTCTTAACATGTTCCCAGTGTGTCCCTGCATGTTCCCAATTATGTTTCTCAATCTCCCAATGTGTTCCCAAGAGCAGCACACATTTATCCCACATTCTTTGGCCCCAAAGTTCTCCATTCTCCCCTTCTCGCCCATATAAGGGGGCCCAAAGAGAAGGCACTCTTTTTTCACACAGAAACCTCTATTTTGGGGAACCTCCAAAAGGTCAGGTTTTTTTATACAAATGTTAATTAAAAAATTAAATAATTTCAATTACAGATTGCATGGTAGCTTGGTAGCTTCCACACGTCTGTCAAATACTTACCATAGTACCTTTGCAGCTTCCACACTAATTATATTATTTTTCAGAATTTGTTTTTCGAAAGAACGAAAATTTTCAAGGAAAATATTGAATCTTCAGGAATATTTTATTTGTTGAAATTTCAAATTTCAAATTTTAATTAATTATTTGACAAACATGTCTCAAAGTTGCCAAGGTCCTACTACAGTAATTACTTTTGAAATTTTCATTTCAACAAATAAAATATTCCTGAAGATTCAATATTTTCCTTCAGAATTTTTTTTAAGAATTTTTTTTTTGGGTGAAAAGCTCACCATTTCTGAAAATAATATAATTAGTATTGAAGCTGCCAAGGTAGTAGGGTAGTTGATCTCAACACTAAGATTGGACTGTCAACAATGAACATGATATCTACTTGTCATCTACTTCTCGTGAGTTTGACTTGAGATTGGTGTCAGGTCATTAGATTGAAAACCTTATCAAGTAGACAATGGATCTTGAACTTTCCTTGCCCCTTGTTTTTTTTTTCTCCCCCTTCTTTGGGTGCTTTTTTTTTAATAACGGTTCGGCAAGGTTTCATCATCATGGCTCATGTTGAGGATAAACATGGAGACGAAGAGCATCAAGGTGTCATAGCTGCAATCGGCTATTATAAATTTTGGGTCCAAAAAATAAAATCAAATAAAATAATAAATAATAAAAAGTTAATAAAAAATAACACCCAGGTCCCCCTCCCCTTTTCAAGAGTAAAAACAAAGTAACAAAAAACTTAACAAAAAGTGAAATTTTTATCAAAAAAACCTCACATTCCATTTTCCTTCTGCAAGTTTTCTAGAAAAAATGAAAAAAATAAAACCCACAGCCCCATCCCCCTCCTCTTAAAAATAGAAATGAATTAAAAATAGATAAATAAACCCACGTTCCCCTCCCCCCTTCAAAAGTAAAAAATAAAAACAAAAAATGAACAGAAAAACTCATGGCCCCCTTCAAGAGTTAGAAACATTTTAAAATTATAAATAATAAAAATATAACACAAAATGAAAAAATAAAACCCATGCCCCCCTTCCCTTTCAAGAGTTATATATATAATCATAAATGAAAAAATAAAACCCATGCCTCCCTCCGCTCGTCAAGTGAATTATTCATCTTTTGAAAGAATAAAATAAAAAGTATAAAACTTTGGTCAACAACTATGCTTTTCTTCTATCTCTTTCTTTCAAAACCTAACTGCACCTTAATAGAAAATTAAAAGTCTCTCAGTCTTACCTTTATTTTTCAATATCATCTTGGACACTCCACTTGCACATAAAGTTGAATTGTACAACTATTGACACAATAAACTATACTATTTAGTTTTACTCTATAACTCCATGTCTACAGAATTTTAAAAAAAATACAAAAATAGGTCTCATGTACCCTATTTCTGGATAGTCCCCTTGCCACTAGGGGGGGAGGGGGGGCAGTCTATAATAATACGATATTCTAAAATCTATTAAGGAAGATCTAGAGACTTAAAACAATACAAAAATAGTTGCTCACGTACCTTATTTTTTGGTAGGAAACCCTGCCACTAAAGCAGGCAGTTTATAATAATAATAATAATGGTACCATACCCTATAGGCTAATAGGGAGAGAAGGTCCAACCCCTATAACGTGCCTGCAGATTATTTTTAAGGGGGTAGCTGCCGGGCACATCTCCAACATCATATAAATAGGGCTCCTTGGCTCAACCCCACAACAATCTTTCCCACCCATTATCCAACTACCATCTTTTTTTCAAATTTGCAGCCGGTGCGTACATCTCTCTCGCACACCAACGTGCCTCTTATGCATAACTTAGTATGTCCGAGTTCTAATAATGTAGCTTGTCTCTGTAAAACATATAGCAGTTTATCAGGATTGGGTGTGAAGTAATGTGAATAACAACTCAGATAGAATTGCAGTGACTAGTGTACTAAGTTCTTTCATTTTGTGTTGAGCTGGGTTCACACGGTGCTATTCTTTGCCAAACTGCTGCACATACAACTCACAAATCCCAATCAAAAGTACTGAACTTTGTTTGATGAAGGCATTAAGTAGTGAGTGATTAGAGCTTGATCATCACAACGTTGTTCGCAGTTCAAATTGGGTGCTAATAGGGCGCTGACATCAGCTAATATACCCACACATCTTCCTGCTGCGACAAATTATCTATTCCGCTGTGTTTATAATTATTATTTTTTGGCAGGGTTTCATCATATTCGGCTGATAGAATATTGCAATAACAATGTGCCTTCTGATCCCTTTCTAAACATAGCCCTTCCTTTCCTCCCTTATTATTAATAGGGAAATTGTTCGTGGGCAAAAGTGTTGCTGCACTTTAATCACCTTGGCTCCGGAGTCACCAGCCTTGCTTCTCTTTGCTGCCACACGGTACTGTGCACTATCCATCACAAAAGTTTAATACGTTGTAGTTGCATGTACAGGCGCACCATGGAGAACATGTCGAACGCCAAATTGATGCAAGGGCAGCTGCGTTATCCTCTCCTCTCCAGCTTATCTGTGCTAGTGATGGCCACATTGCTGACAGGGGGCGGCCTGCAGTCTGCTGTCGTAGAGGCTGTAGACGTCGTCTTTTTCGTCAACCCTGGCTGTCAGCAGGGACCAGGATACCTTTTTTCCGGCCTCCCTCCGCGCACTTGTGCTGCGGTCACTAACGCAGGATCCGTTGGGATCGTCGGTCTTTCTCCTATAGAGACGGGTATAGTCTACAGGAATGGGGGATGCACGACTCCGGTCTTCGCTGGACGTGGACCAACGGTTTGGTGCATCACTGGCGGCGCTTTTACCGGCGCTTCCTGGTACGTCAGCGGCGCCGAGTCGATGACTTCAACGACGAACTCTCTCGAGGAAACCAGCTCCAGCAAATGCTCTTCCGTCATGCCTCCCCATAGCATTCTCTTCACCGAAGACAGCTCCAAAGGTGCATGGGTTCTCAAAGCTAACAGTATCGCGGCCGAAGATTTGATGGCACAGCTTCGAAGCGTTGACGATGCTACAAAAGTGTCTTGGCTCAAAGAACAGGGTTCTCACTTTGAACCTGCATCAGGGGCCGTCGCAACAACTATGCACGTTTGACGCCATTTACATGCCACAATCAGGGTGGGTGGCGATCAGCGTACCCGCGTCACCCCCATCCCACCCCCAAATGATCTGCTACGCCGTGAAGTATAGGACTGTAGTACGTGTGAGAATAAGAGCACCACAGTCAGCAGCCGCTGACCGTTGGATGTAGTGATAATCAAGAGTTCTAGTTCGCGTACTTTATGTGATAGAATAAACCGGTGTTGGGCGGTTATGTGTGCACTCGAGATAACCTTTGCACGGGTATATGAAACTAATAGAATAAACCAGTGTTGGGCGGTTATGTGTGTACTCGAGATAACCTTCTCACGGTCATATGAAACTAATTAATGTGTTTGACCTAAGTATGATACCGGATAATTGAAACTTATGAAACCAAAGATATCTGGGATTTCAAAATTGGTTTTGCAGAAATCATTTTTTTCTATGCAAAAAATGTGTATGTATGATTACAATCCAACCCTCTCCCTAGATGCACAATGCAACTGCATGGTGTGTTTATTTTCTTGGGGGGAAGGGGGGGGGGGTTCTTATCACCAAGGGGCAAACAAAAAAAAAAGTAACTGATTCTTGCATACAGTGGTTTTAAGGGCTAGGTGGACCATATAGACATGGTAATTGAACAATATAACTAGATCCAATATAACTATAAAAAGAACTTTTTAACATGTTCCAGTCTTGGTTAAATGCTATTTGAAACTTGAAGACAAAAATGTTAAATTGTCAATAACAAAAAATTGGCAACCTCCAGTCAATTGTAAATTCCAGTTACTGGATTTTGCAAACTTAGGTTATATACTCAATTATGATAACCTAATAAAATATACTTGACAGTTATAACCTGATAAGTATATAATCCCCCAACACTGGAATATACCAATGTTAGGCGGTTTCCTGGTTTAGTGGGATAGAGCCACCCTGATGCAATTCCAATTAGCAAAACTGTACTGAAATGAAGTCTAATTTATGGAATGGATTGTAGAACTGAAACTAGAAGCAGATCGTCCTAAGAACCAGACCCCAAAGCCGGTTCTCAGTTCTATTCATGTATAGAACCACAACCAAGACTTTTGGATTAAAAAAAAAGTTTTTGGAAAGAACAACTATAACTCGAGGCTAATCTGAGGTTAACCTGCAGTTCGTATCTGGTTTTGGTCCCGGTTATCAGAAACTGCATCTGATTTTCAGTACCAGAACTGCGACTAGAACAGGATTTTAGTTTTTTGGAAGAACTGGATCCTGAACCAGGTTCCCAGTTCCACTAATGTGCAAAACCAAAATCGAAACTGTTTTAATTAATTCCTTAGAACAAAAAGCAAAGGTTTTTTTTTCTAAAAATCAAAGAACCATCCCCACACAAGAATATATCAGTGTTGTCGTGTTCCAGGGGAACCACCCTCGGTTTCAGTCCCTAACATTTTTGAAAGGATTGATCCCTGGTTCACTTCTGGTTCTTTTTATTTCAAAGATGGGACCTGTTTTAGGGTTTTTTTTATTATAAAACTTGTAAGGGGAGCAATTTGGATTTTGATTCCAACATCTAAAATATAAAAATGGACATGGAAAAAAGAATAAAAGACTTGATCTTTTATTTCAAGGGGAAAAAATTCTGTCAGGTGTGAACAGACATACCAAAAAAGAAAGGCTTGAAGTTTGAAGTCAAGAGTCGCTGATGTTTTGTTAATTGAGAAAGAAATTTTTGAACAAAACTTGAATTGCCTAAATTGGGGAACTCTGGATCTTTTTCTTAAACATGAAAGCTTGAAGAAACAGAAAACACCAAAACAAAAAAATCACAAAGAAGCTTAAGCTTCCTCAAAACAAAACGTCCTTTGCATGTTAAAGAGCAGGTTCGATGAACAATTTCTGAATTTGTTATTTTCTGTGACCTCGCTTTATTTGTTGGTATGCATGACTGATGTTTGTACATACTATTCATGGAACGCTTGATTCAAAAGAATGCACAAATCATACTTTTGACATCAATGGTAATTGGAGATAATTATATGGAAGAAAAAATATTTTGAGTTGTTCCCCAAAAAAAAAACTTGAGGTTAATAATTACATATTTTAATTTTGGAAATAATCATACTCATGTTTGAAATAGAAGTTTTAATTGACTTTTGTTGTTGAATATATGTTGTGTATGTGATATTGAATATGTGTTATATTAGCATTTATCCAAATTATAGGAATGTTTTAAATGTTATATATTAACATTTATGACATTACTATGGTGTGAGAATAATAAGGCCATCAGATTCAGCAGCTGTTGAATGTCCGAGGTAGTGATAATCAAGAGTTCTAGCCTGCTTTTGTTTGAGAATATACCAGTGTTGAGCTGTGATTTTATGTATTTGAGATAACTTATGGTTAAGGTTATATGAAATAAATGTATTTGGTCTCACCTACGGTTTTAGTTATCTGAAACTTATCAAACCAAACATGTGTGGGGTTTCAATTTTTGGTTTTGCAGATATCCTTTTTTTAGCATCCAATAACATGCAGTTATGCTGTAAAGTTTATATCTATAAAAGAAGTGATCCATAAGCAGGTGAATATGCGCAAATTGTATCAGATTATAATCCAGCTCTCTCTCAAGAATTCAACCATGCCCGACACCATGTCTTCATTTTTCTTGGTCTTGTGACCAGAGGGCACACATAAATAAGTAAATGATTTTTTGGGTCCAAAGGGCTTTAAATGATATGGGAACCACAAAGACCTGATAACTGAATGATATGACTAGATCCAATATAATCATTATACTCTTATTTTTAATTTAAACATGTGTTCCAATTATGGTTAAATATAAAAACCAAACACAATTAATATGTTGGATAGTTTGTCGGTTATCCCAATAAATTTTCCCAATCAAGTGTGTATATTAGGTTATTAGTGAATATATAACCAACAGACATAACGTGATAAATAACCAACAGACATAACGTGATAAAATATATGATCAAGAATTATAACCTATATAAATATAGAAACACCCGATGCAAAAATATACCAATGTTTGGCAATTATCTAGCTTGGTGTTAGAACCATGTTGGTTCTAATTTCAATTAGTAAAAATCAAACTAGAATTGCATCTAATTTATGGAATCTGTTTTGGAACCAAAATCAGAATCAAAACTTTTCAAGAACTGAACCCAAAATTGGGTTATTTAGTTCCATTTATGTATGAAAACACAATCAATATTTTCCACCCAAAACAAAAAGTCTGTGAAAAGAAGATAGGAGATTTGGGGGTTAAATTGGAGGTTAACCAGCAACTATTGGAACCACAAAAAGGAGCCACAAAAGCCATGGGGTCTATCATCTGTGGGATATGTGTTTGCAGAGTCTTAGTGGAGGTCAAATTTAGGATGCAGTAGGCAAGTGGTTATGCATGGGAAATGATATTCAGGTGTCACCTTTTGATTTCAAAAACGTCCACAGGGCATAACATATGTAATTATTATTTTTCAAAGCTAGCTTAATTTTTTATTACGCATTTGGCTCTCTATGCAAAACTTTGAGAAAAAAACCATAGCCATCCTTTCAAAAAAACCAATATAACCTCCCTATTATGAGGTTTGCTCAAAACTCCTACAATGGGCTTTTTTATTCTTGCAATCGGTCCATAGGTGATAAGGTTGAGAAATAGAAATTACTTTCACGATATTATTTGGGCTCCAAGTTTAACCTTTGGCAAATAAGACAATCAACCATTGAATAACTAAAACTAATAGTATCTAAGAGAATGGCTAGGGAACACATGGGGAACTTGAAGGGAACATAATGGAAACACATTCAGAAAAAGAGGAAAATGAAAAAAATCCTCACCCCTCCCCCAAACTTAAAAGAAAAAGAATCAAGGCATCTGGAGTGCATGTTTGGACCTTCCATTTGGCTGCTACAATTATCTTTCTGAAAGAGGTCATCACCATTTTTGGCTGGGGTAATACCCCTTACAAAGAATTGGGGTACCTACTCTAGCATTGGTGGTGCAATGTTTTTATAAATGGACAGTTTTTTCCCAAGGTGGCTACAGCCCACCCCCAATTCCCAAATACATCAATTCCATTACTATTGTGCACCTAGTTTTTTTATAAAAGGAATTTTTTTCCCCAACCTGTGGGAAACCTATATAGAAAGGAAATGGAGAAGGGTTCATAAGCCTTTATTGGCTCGATCATGTGTGTGCAAATATATATAATCTCATATATAAATGTTTTATCGTTGAATCCACCCACTAACCAAAAACCCCTACTTTATATATGGTCATGAAAATAAAAACCAAAAAAGCTATATAATTTGCCCTTAAAACCCATTGTGTTTACATCTTTTAAAAAGTGGAGATAAAGTGACTATGAAGTTATTGTGGCTTGAATACTAATGCCTCCTCTTGGCCCCCCTCCCCCCAAACAAAAAAAAGCTTGATTTAAAAAAAAAATTGCACCTCTGCAATGGATTCCATGTTGAACTTCCCATTGCTTGCATGAAACTTTTGGCTCAATAGGGTATTGACTCCTAAATTTGTTAATCACCCTTTTTTTTCCCCAAGCTAATGTAAAGGGCACTAATTAGGGTAAATTCATTCGATCAAATTTCCCATAATCTTTAACCCATGCTACATATTTAAAATAGATTTTCAAACCCCCTTGTCCAATGAAAAAATTCAGAACCTCCCAAGGGGACCCCAAAAGACAAGCCCTTGAAAACCGCACTTCCTCCAAAGAAAGAGTAATTAATTTTATTTCTGAGTCATTTAAAACCTGTGCACACGAATTATTTTTTACAAATAATTTAAAACAAAAACAATCCTAAAAATATGAGAAGACCTCTTAACATTGGAATCAAAACCTACGATAGAAAAGGTCCAAAATAATCCTAAACTTCCACACACTTCCCTTTCTCCAAGTGGATAAACAAAACAATAAATGTTGAGATTTAAGACTGTTAGTTTATTTAATGACCTTCACAACTTAAACTCGCATGGTTTTTATTTTCCCAACAAATCTAAAAATGTAACATGTTTATTAGATTGATTAAGAGCTCTTCCCAGTCTCTACAAGGGGTGAAACCAAAATTAATCCCCTCAAAATTTTTAGTTTCAAGAATATAATTTTTTTGTAATAAATTGTTTTTGGTAATGTATGGACATCACATTTGAATTTTTTTTTTCTTGATTGAAGTATATATGATTAGTTTAAAACTTAATCTAATTAATTATTTTGAAAAGTTGAATAAATATTGAAATTTTTGAATGTATGGAATATATTTGTGACAAAATAATCTTCGTCACACAGTTTGAAAATCTGAATATATATTTCAAAACTAAGGTTGTGGATGTTATTCTTGGGTGGATGTTTTTATGGTGCATGATATTGATATACAATTAAATATGAAACAATTTAAAATAAAAAAAGATTGGATGAAATTTCATTCAAAAGTATTTTTTTTACATTTGTTTAGAATTGAATGCATAACAATATACATATTTTAAGGAAAAAAAATCCACTACCATATCAAATATTAAGAAATTTTCTAAATGGGCATAACATTATTTTTTCAATTTTCTTTTGTTTGGTAATGTTTCATGAGCCATAAACATGAGGCCTTGTGGCTATTGAAAATTTGTAAATTATATGCTCTATGTACATTGATTTTATGCAATCTTCTTCATATAACCGTTGGATCAAGATTAATTCTGAATCAAAATGAACTTTGAATTCCAAAATGTTATGCAAATTTGAAGTTTTTTACTTGTGTTTATGATGGCCAAAAAATGTCATCAAGATTTTAATGTAATATGTACTATAATACTTGTTATACATCACTTTTTTGAACAAAAGTGTTTCACCCAAAGTCTAATGGGAAACTACTAATAACAACCCAATTGGGCCAATCAAAGTATCAAACCAATGAATAACTAAGACTAATCAATTAATATAATTTGCGTTTACTATACAGATCATGGGCCTTTCCTAGGCTCTACATTCATTAAGAGGGTACTAGGGAAACTACTAAAAACAACTCACATGAATTAATCAAAGTATCACATTAATCAAATGTTTATTAAACTAATTAGGTGTTTCTTTAAAAACCCTAGAAAGCCTATTCGATTTTACTTTACTTTGGGGCTAGAAGACTTTATCACTATAGTGGGTAATCCTTGTGATTACAATAGTTTTTTAAGGGGTGTAAGTGTCTGGGATCTTGCCATTGCGCCCATAGTGGTTAAATAAATTATACCAAATTTAGGTAAGTTTAACTAAATGTAATGAAGACTAATTAAGTTTTGCCAAGTTTAAACAAGCTTAACCAAATTTAAATTGTTTTGGCCACATGTAGTCGACTTTAATTAAATTTCACCAAAATGTACATAATTAGTGTGGAAAAATTTAGGTTGGTTTAGCTAATTTTAATCAAATTATGTAAATTTAACCAAATTTAACAGAGTGTAGGTTAATTTAGCAAAATGTAAGTTAGTTGAACCAAATTTAAATTAAATTAAATTAATTTAGCCAATATTAGGTTGAACCCTTGAACCTTAAACCCAAATTTTAAAATATTTAAAATAATTTTTGTTATTTTATTTTAGTTTAACCAAGTTTAGATTAATTTAACCCAATTTAACCAAGTTTAACCAAATTTAAAATAGTACAACCAAGTTTAGCCAAGCTAAGTAAGTTTAGTCAAGATTATCCAAATGTAAGTTAATTGTGTCACGTTTAAGTTAATTTAAGTTAGTTTAACCATGTTTTGTTTTGTTTTGTTTAACCAAGTTTAGGTTAGTTTAGTCTAGTTTAACTAGGTTGATTTTAGTTGAGTTTAATTTAGTTTAATCAAGATTATTTTTTATTAAAGACAAATATGGATGTTGAATGTCCCCCCAAGTTACTCAAAATAAAAAAATAACCAAAAACTAGAGAACACAAGTTATGAAAAGGAAAAAGAGTAACAAAAAGTGAAAAAAATAAACAAAAATTGTTTGGAACTTCAATTAAATTGCTTGTCATTACATTTGGTTTTTTAATCAAAAACGACCTATTGCTTACATCCTTATGAATGAATGGTTAGATCGAATCTATAATGTTACTATGTAGTTAATAACCTTATATTTGACTTTTATAAATATTAATTTATGGTTATTAATCATAGATCTAACTTTTCTAAGTATTCACCACATATTTGACTTTTATAAGTATTAATTTGTAGGTTTTAAGCACAATTTTGATTTTTATAAATCCTAATTTATAGGTATTAACCACAAGTCTGACCTTTATAATCAACCATCTCCCTTTTGGTTATCAATGGGCGTAAGTTTATTGATAGTCATCTTTCACAATTGGCCAAGTTAACACACAACCCTTGTCAAGTGAAAGCAACCAATTTGTGGACAAGTTTCATTGCATTTGTAAAGAATCCTCTTACAAGTTTAGACCTTTACAAAAGAATAGCATGTTAGGTGGTTAACTTGCGATAAAAAACAATCAAGGTCATTGTAACCTATTTTACATTGTTCCATTTTATATCAATAGTAAGAGACATTGTAACCCTAAATTAGGTCACATCAAACTTCTGGATGCCACTGATCAGGGAAATTAGGTCGTTTGTTAATTAAGCCGTTGGTTTCCATGACGGTTGCTTTTGCATTACTTCTGCATGGGAAGCTTTGCTGGATGAGGGAGAGGAGTTAAATATTGAGGAACTTGCATGACGGCTGCACTGAATGAGTATGGAGCTTGAATGGCGGCTCCAAATTATGATCGAAGACGGCAATGCAATTATGGAATATGGCGGTTTGGAACATGAAAGAGGCGGCACTGGAGGATGGGAGAAGCTTCTGGAGGAAGCTAACGAAGGCTAAAGAAGAAGGTCAAGAAGGCAGGATGGTAGGGAGAATTTTTTTTTTTTTTGAGTTTTGGTAGCGCATAGTACAGAGGCAGAAGAGAGGAGTTAAGAGTTCTGTGGAGAAAAGCTTAGCTATGCTTGAGATTTTCCACTACGTCTGATGGGTAGTTGAGCTCTTGTTGTAGAAATTGAAAGAGAGGAATTGAGGAGAGAGGTAGAGAGGAAGCAAGAACTTTGAGAACTGTGCGATCCTTCTATTGTGAACTTGCAAAGAGAAGGCAAATGTTTGTGCTTTCAGAGATGTACATAAGCTGTGAATAAGAATGAGGAATCTCTTTTGAATTGCATCAGTGTGGAAATGTATGACAAGGAGTGTGTGTTGTTGTATCATTGAATTATTGTGTCGGTCGATCTTTGAATCGTTGAGGATCAGGGAAAGCTAAGAACCTGTTTGAGTTTTCAAGATGTTAAGCTGTCAGTAGGTGTGAGCTCGATCTGTAGAACATGGTCGCCAGGGTCCACAACAGATAGTGTATGCGTTGTTTGTTTTCATGGGACCCTTTCTTTTGGTATCAGAGCAGGTTGCGTAGTTGTGGCCACTGTAGGACTGATAAGGAGTGAGGTAATATGAGAAGTGGGAGTAATGTCTTCGTCTAGTGGAGAAGAGATTCCTGTAGAGCCCGAAACACAGGAAAATTGTGAGCTGAACTTGGTTCGTAGGTTTGATTTCTGGACCATTCAAAACGGACCACAAAGGGGAGCCGTGATCTTACAATTTCTGGGTTTTGGTATAGTTAGCATTGTGGGTATAAATCCTGACCAAGCTCGGGTAGGGGACATCACTGTGGAAGTATCCCACAGTGGGTTCTACACCAATGCACAAGTCTGGGTGAGAGTGACAGATGGAGCAAGGGGATGGGCGTGGACTTCGGGACTTCAAGACAGCTTTCACTTCACCTCCTACCTTGCGTAGGGTCGCTCCTGAGCTTGCAGAAAGACAATGCAGTGTCCCAAGGCTGGGGGACATATGGATTCCTAGATCGGAGGTGTCGCGGAACCATTTTGTGAGGTTGTACATACTTGGAGTTGAGGACTTGTTTCAGGTGGGAGATTGCCTGCTTTGGGTGGAGCATAGCGGATCCAGGTCCCACCTGATTAGTTGGAGGGTGTGGTTAGGATAGGAAGGAGAATGGCGATTTCAACAACAGTCGATGGATGAGCAACGTTTCTCTAACCTCCCATCAAACTTTGAACCTCTGAGACCTGTGCATGAAAGAGTTCAGTCAGAGTTCAGTGTATAGTCAGTCGTCTATGTTTGTGTGATCCGAGTTGAACTGCAGCAAATGAGTAGTTGTTGAGTTCATGCATTTTGTCTAAGGACTTTGTATTTGTAAGCAGTTTTGCTATTTTCTATGTCCTAATAACGCATCGTCATGATGACTAGTCCACAGGGAATGGACGAATTGTTCTGGGGGTGCGATCATGAGGACGTTAGCGATTGGGCTAATCGGCTCAATATGGCGGCAGAGGTGCGCAACCCCAACGCGGACAAACTTTTCAAAATTGCCAAGCTTAATTTGAGAGGCAAGGCTTGGGAGTGGTTCCGAAAACTACAACCGGCGCCGGCCGACTGGCTTGAGCTTAGGACACTCATTCTGCAGAAGTATGGCCAAGTGGACACAGATGACATTCGAATGAAGCTCGATGCCATCAAACAGGAACCCAAGGAGCGGGTGCAAAAATATTTTGAGCGATTAGATAAACTATTTCAGCGGGGGAAAATTCCCGATGCTAAACAAACGAGGCGATTTCAGGGTAAGTTGAAACCAGAAATTAGGAAGATATGCGTTGTTAGGACATATACTGACATAGAAGAGATGGTGGGTGCTGCCACAGAACTCGAAAAGGTGCTGGGTGAGCTCAGCGAAACTCCATTCGAACCTCTAAAAGAAGAACAGGAGGAAAGAGTTGCCGACACAATAATGGAGAAGCAAGTTAATGCTTTCAATGATATGGTGATCAATTTCATGAAAGGGAATGTGTCTAAACCTGTCACATCATCCTCTTCTGGCATGTCTGAAATATGCCAAATTTGTAAAGGAGGAGACCACACTGCTAGAGCATGTCCGAGGCTTAATGAACCCCGGCCCAAATGTGCCAAATGTGGGATGCCGCATAGGACAGAGAATTGTGGTGTGAAGTGTTCCTTCTGTGCAGGATTAAGGCATTCGGAGGATAGATGTTGGAAGAAACCAAGGGATGGGAAGACACACCCCGGATCAGCTAACTTCCTCGAGGTGATGCTGGATGATGAGGAAGCAACTCTGCACCAACTTAACAAGCTGTGTGGGAGTGAGAACTTGTTCTCCTACACTCGGGTACCAAGAAGAAGAATGCATGTGGAGGTGACGCCAGCAGTGTTTGGACTACAGCTGATGCCACAATTGAGGGAGCAAGAGCGAATCGAGAAGAGTCTGTCAAATCAAAGATTCTTTCCCATTTTATCAAAGGAAAGATATCACTGACGTCGATGGAGACAGTGATGATGATACCAGGGGAGTTGGAGCACCTGGAGAATCTTGTAAAAGTAGTTTGGAGAAAGAAAGATACGGAGGCTGCAAACACTCAAGTGTCGATGGTTTCAGCTATCCCAGCACTTAGACGTCTGTGCATCAGCAAGACACACAAAAGCAAAACACTCCACCTTTTGGTGGAAGTGAACCAGTGTTTGATTGAAGGACTGGTGGACACTGGAGCATCCATGTCAGTCATGGCAGCTGCAGTGGTTCGGGAGCTGGGTCTAATGCATTTGGTGACTGGATCGGAAGCATACAAGATGGCCTTAGGTGCCATTACCCAGGCACTCGACCGAATTGAGGAGGTGCCGATAAAAGTTGGAGGGGTGTAATGTAGGATGACTTTCATGGTTGTAGATACTAATAGTTATGATGTTTTACTCGGGCTGGATCTGCTGATCAAGATCGGCGCGATTGTGGATATTGGGCAAGGATTCATCCAAGTTAGGCGAGGTCTCGGGGTTGATGTGGAAGTGCTACCACTCACCATGGTAAACTTGATACAGAGGTCAAACTCAGCAACTGGTGACCATGATGACAATGGTACTCAGAGACCTTCGTCTGGAAATTCAGGGGCAAAGAATGGAGCGTCTTATTTGTCTCAGCTGGGCACTGATGAGCAGTTAATTCAGCTGGAATCTGAGTCGGAATCTGGTCCGTTTGATACAATTAAAGGTGAATATGAGTTCGGGGACACCGAACTTGAAGATTTAGTAGCAAAGGAGGGGCCACAACAAATTCTGCAGCTGATGTTGCAGGACAAAGCAACCGATTTGTTGAGGGAGGAAATTACTGACGATGAAGACTATGCCGACTGGATCCAATGGGCTATTGAAGAAGAGCAACGTATGCAAAGCCTCTCGGATGCAGCAATTGCAATCGAAGAATCTATGCTACTGCAGCTTTAGCAAATGGAGATCGCTGACTCGAGTGGCTGTGTGGAGGAGCGAATCATGAAGAACCCCAAGGAGGATACACGGTGGGGCGAAATTTGTCAGAAGATCAGGATTGATCAACACCTGGACAAAGGGATGGAGCGACAGCTGTGGCGCGTTCTGGAACAATATCAAGATGTGTTTGCCTGGAACAAAGGGGAACTTGGATGTTGCAACGTTGGAGAGCGTCAGATCGAAACACAAGGGTTCCCACCCTGTAAGGTAGCCCCTGGTTGATTGTCGTATTGGGAAGAGGCTGAGGTGAACAGGCAGATTAATGTGTTGGTCGAGTTGGGAAAAATGCGGCCAAGTAACTCAGCATACGCCTGTCGTGTAACTCTACCCGTCAAGAAAGATGGAAGCAGACGATTTTGTGGGGACTACAGACCCCTCAACTTGCAAACTCGGAGGGATTCATTCCCTATGCCTCTTGTTGAAGATATCATCTCTCAATTGGGAAAATCAACATGGTTCACTGCAGTGGATTTGCAGTCGGGATTCTGGCAGATCTAAATGGCTCTAGAGGACATGGGAAAGATAGCATTGGTTACTAAAAGCGGGTTGTTTGAATGGACTGTCATGCCATTCGGACTCAAAAATGCCACGAGTACCTTTACACGAACCATGACTGAAGTCTTCAAAGGTTTGGGTGACTCATTCTTGAAAATCTTCGTTGATGGCCTCAATGTCCACAGTGAGGAATGGCATGATCATCTTCAGCACCTGGGAGCTGTACTCTCCAGATTAAGGGACGTAAACTTGAAATTAAACCCAAGCAAGTGCTGTTTTGCTGCAGGCAGTGTAGTCTTCCTAGGACATGTAGTCAGCACGGAAGGGACTAGGCTTGATCCTAGTAAAAGTCGATGCAGTGCGGGGATTCCCGGTGCCTACAACAGTTACCAATGTCAGATCCTTCTTGGGACTGACAGGATACTACCGCAAATATATTAAGGGATATTCAAAATTGGCAGGTCCTTTGTTTGAGCTCACTAAGAAGGATATGGTTTTTGTATGGAATTAAGACTGCCAAAGGGCGTTTGATGCTTTGAAGAAGGCGCTGATGGGAGCTCCAATTCTGGTGAGGCCTAATTTCAAGGAGCCATTTTGCCTCGATGTCGACTGGTCGACCAAGGGGGTTGGTGCGATCCTGTCACAGAAAGAAGGAAGGTTTGAGAGGGTTATAGCTTACGCCAGCAAAACATTAACGCTGGCACAAAGGAAGTTTCACCCCATGGAAGGGGAATGCTATGCTTTGATCTGGGGAATCTTGCACTTCAGACAATACTTGCATAGAACCCACTTCACGTTGAGGACGGACCATAAGCCGCTTGAATGGCTAGCAACTGTGTCCGATGCGCATGGCAGAAGAGGTAGATGGATTGACTTGCTGTAGGACTACAGCTTCAAGATAGTCCATAGACCGGGCATGAGGCATGTGAATGCGGATGCCCTGAGTCGGAATCCGGTGGGGAAGGCTGTGGATGATGAGGACTTCCAACAGGAGATCCACGATTATCCATATACACAACCTGAACTGGCCGAGACAGTTGAGAAGGTATTAGCTATTTAGTATGGCCAGCAGATGAAGTGGCTTGGAAATAGGAGGTAGTTGCGGGAGCGTGCTGAGTGTCAAGGGCATAGTCATGAGATCAAACATTGGCACGACTCAAATCCTCACCACTTGTTCATGATTGACTTGGTGACTGCAACTGATTCGGAGGGAGAGGTGACCCCAAGTGCAGAACGATTGGAGGTAGCTGAGCATGAAGACTTGGAGGTCGACCATGGTGAGCAGAGGCATTGGAAGGGCCAGATCAGGTATCATGACAGAAGGCAGCAGTTGGAGCTGGTTCTTGCTGCTCAAGGATTGTCTGAAGTCAGAGGCCGCGAGATCAACCCGACCATTGTGAATGAAGAAGCTAAGTATGGAGCTGAAGTGAAGGAACCTGACATATGGAAGGATGCAATCTGTCTGGCGCTCCTCAAAGAAGGAGTGTTGCCCGATGTGGTTGAGCTGGAGGAGGGCAAGAGAGCTAGGAAGCAAGCAGAACACTATTGCTGGAAAGAGCAGAGGCTCTTCTTCAAAGACCTGTATGTGCCCAGCCCCGAAGAAAAAAGGACACTAGTGGTACAGATGCATGAGGACTTGGGACACTCTGGAGAACAGAGGCTCTTAGCTGAGATCTGTTGGAGGTATTTCTGGCACTATCGAACAGAGGATGTCAAGTCGGTGGTCAGGAGTTGCCAGTAATGTTAGCTAGTCAAGACTGAAGGAAGCATCCGATCTGGGGATGAGAGGCTCAAAAGCATCCCTGTCTGTGATTTGTTTTATAGGGTGGCAATAGACATTGCAGGACCACTACCTGAGACCAAGGCGGGGAACAAGTATATCCTTGTGGCTATTGACCATTACTCCAAATGGTGTGAAGCCAAGGCTGTGTTTGATCATGGTGCAAAGACGGCAGCCAGGTTCCTTGAGGACGATTTGATTTGTAGGTATGGAGTACCTGGTTTCATACTAACTGACAACGGAGGGGAGTGGGGTGCAGAGTTTGAAGTCATGTGCAAGGACTACGCTATACAGCATCAGTGCACAGCACCTCAATGGCCCCAGTGCAATGGAATGGCAGAACGCATGATCAAAACCATCAAGCATGGTATCACGGTTCTGGCCACGAATCCTGCAAATGTTGACTACTAGGATGAACACCTGGCAAAAGTTTTGTTTGGGTACAGGTGTGGGGTCTAGGCGAGCACCAAGTTCTCACCATTCATGGTTCTGACCGGTCGATCACCAAGACTCAGAGCTGACAATTATCTGAGTGCACTGATTGGAGTGGTGGATGATGGGGTTGATGTTGAACAGATTATAGCACAAATTCTGGAGAAAGTGGAGCTCATAGCAAGCATACACAAGAGCGTCTTGCTCAACGTAGAGCAGGCACAGAAGAAGCAACAAAGCACATATGCAAATAGGAAAGGCAAACACATGTTTGAATGTCTCATTGCTGGAGAAACCATGGTCAAGATGAAGAAGCTGGGCAAGAAGCGCGCGTTGGCTGCAAGCTGGGAAGGCCCATACCAGTTTGTTGGACATGTAGATGGGAAGGGCAACTACGACTTTGAAGAAGGATGTCGATTGTGTATCGTTCAAGATGTTAACGGAAGGCAGTGGGAGAGATCGAGGAGGGACCTAAAGATCTACCACATGCAACCAGATTGAACAGAGCTAAGGGACTCAGCTTTTTAAGAAGGGAGGGGCTACATATGTAACCCTAAACTAGGTCACATCAAACTTCTGGATGCCACTGATCAGGGAAATTAGGTCGTTTGTTAATTAAGCCGTTGGTTTCCATGACGGCTGCTTTTGAATTACTTCTGCATGGGAAGCTTTGCTGGATGAGGGAGAGGAGTTATACTGAGGAACTTGCATGACGGCTGCACTGAATGAGTATGGAGCTTGAATGGCCGCTCCAAATTATGACCGAAGACGGCAATGTAATTATGGAGTATGGCGGTTTGGAGCATGAAGGAGGCGGCACTGGAGGATGGGAGAAGCTTCTGGAGGAAGCTAACGAAGGCTGAAGAAGAAGATCAAGAAGGCAGGATGGTAGGGAGAATTTTATTTTATTTGGAGTTTTGGTAGCGCATAGTATAGAGGCAGAAGAGAGGAGTTAAGAGTTCTGTGGAGAAGAGCTTAGCTATGCTTGAGATTTTCTGCTGCGTCTGATGGGTAGTTGAGCTCTTGTTGCAGAAATTGAAAGAGAGGAATTGAGGAGAGAGGCAGAGAGGAAGCAAGAACTTTGAGAACTGTCCGATCCTTCTGTTGTGAACTTGCAAAGAGAAGGCAAATGTTTGTGCTTTCGGAGATGTACATAAGCTTTGAATAAGAATGAGGAATCTCTTTTGAATTGCATCAGTGTGGAAATGTATGACAGGGAGCGTGTGTTGTTGTATCATTGAATTGTTGTGTTAGTCGATCTTTGAATCGTTGAGGATCAGGGAAAGCTAAGAACCTGTTTGAGTTCTCAAGATGTTGAGCTGTCAGTAGGTGTGAGCTCGATCTGTAGAACATGGTCGCCAGGGTCCACAACAGATAGTGTATGCATTGTCTGTTTTCATGGGACCCTTTCTTTTTTGGCTACAACATATTCACTTTGCCTTTGCAACCCTAAATTGGTAGCTATGATATTGAACTACAGGTTTCTGGTGTTTCCCACAAATGATATATGGAAGTCAAATTTGAAAACTTTAGAAGAGTAACAGAAAAATTCATAAGAAAAGGTACAATTTTACCATATTAAATTCTGATCATCATATTTGCAATTATCATGTTTCATGTATATTTAACTAGAGATATAACAAACTTGTTTTTGTCTTGCAAAAGAAGGTCACCCATTTTGATAAGGGTACTGGAAAGGATTTTTTTGTGGTTCTACCAAAGACAATACCCCCAAAAAAATCTTAAAATTTTCTAAGTTAAAAAAAGAAAATTTGGAGAATTTTCCCAAATTTTTTTTGCACTTTTTTGTTCAAATTCAAGGCATTTAAAAAAAATGCTCCAAATTAATTCAACACTAAAACAATTTGGTAGTTATTAGAAAAGGCCACCAAAAATTGTCCATGCATACCCCCAAAACAAAAAAAAGAGGGGTGAAGGGAGGTGTCAAGGTTTCCGGTGAGCTCTGCCTATAAAGGAAAATCAATAGTTTTACCCAAACCATTCGCCAAGTTTGATTTTTTTCAAAAAGATAATAAGTAGAATGAACTTTTTAATTAACTATGAACATGAACTAGTTGTCAAATCCATACATAGCTTGACCTTTCTTTTTATTTGTTGTAAGACTTTGTACCCATACAATTTTTAGCATTTGGGAGTGTGTAGTATGAACATGGAATCGGACTTGGATTTGCAAGTTAGAATTAAAATCAAACTGGTTAGAAATTGGAAAAATTAGGTTTCAACCTTCCCTTACAAAATCGTCACCTATTTTTAGAATATGATAACTTGGACTAATAAGTTTCAATTAAAATGAATAATTGCACAACACCAATAAACGTTATCAAGTTTTATCATAGTGTTGCCAAAGATTTTAAGTTCTGTCATAGTTATGTCAAAAGATTTAATTTTGTCATAGTTATGCCAATGATTTAAAATTGTGTTGTAGTTATGTCAAAACTACTACCAAAGTAGCGTGTAATTTACAAGCTTAAATCACTATAGGACCTAAAAAGTGAAATAAGTTCATTGCATTTTACTAATTTCACTTTGGTGAAATTATTTCATTATAATGTCACTATGTAAACGTCATGTTTCATTACTAGTTAACATAATTCACTATAGTAAATAGGTTTATTTTTATGTTTTTTTAAAAAAAAAAATCTATGTTATTTTACGATATACCTTATATTATTTTAAAATGTTTTAGTTATTATAAATTATTTTATTTTAAGTATAATAATTTAAAATAACCTAAAATAAAATGACCTAAGATAAAATTAACTTAGAAAAAAAAATAATAACCTATGAATTTTTTTAAAATACCTTACAATATAATAATTACCAATAACCTATAATATTATAACATAAAATATCAAAAAAAAATTATAATACAATAATCACCAATAGTTGTAATATAACGTTTTATAACCAACAATAATTTATAATATAATAACCATTAATAGTCATTAATAAAAATAACCACTAATGGTTTATAACAAAACAATCATTAATAGCCATTAATAAAATAACCACCAATAGCCATTAATAAAATAACCACCAATAGCCATTAATAAAATAACCACCAATAGCCATTAATAAAATAACCACCAATAGCCATTAATAAAATAACCACCAATAGCCATTAATAAAATAATCACCAATAACCATTAATATAACAGCCACCAATAACCATTAATATAACAGCCACCAATAACCATTAATATAACAGCCACCAATAACCATTAATAGAATAGCCACCAATAACCATTAATAGAATAGCCACCAATAACCATTAATATAATAGCCACCAATAACCATTAATATATTAGCCATCAATAACCATTAATATAATAGCCACCAATAACCATTAATGTATTAGCCATCAATAACCATTAATATAATAGCCACCAATAACCATTAATGTATTAGCCATCAATAACCATTAATATAATAGCCACCAATAACCATTAATATATTAGCCATTAATAACCATTAATATAATAGCCACCAATAAAATTAGCCATTAATAACCATTAATATAATAGCCACCAATAAAATATCCATTAATAACCATTAATATGATAGCCACCAATAGAATATCCATCAATAATTATTAATATAATAGCCACTAATAGTCATTAATAGAATATCCACCAATAGCCATCAATAAAATATCCATCAATAACCATTAATATAGTAGCCACTAATAGTCATCAATAAAATATCCACCAATAGCCATCAATAAACTATCCATCAATAACCATTAATATAGTAGCCACTAATAGTCATCAATAAAATATCCACCAATAGCCATCAATAAACTATCCATCAATAACCATTAATATAGTAGCCACTAATAGTCATTAATAGAATATCCAACAATAGCCATCAATAAACTATCCATCAATAACCATTAATATAGTAGCCACTAATAGTCATTAATAAAATATCCACCAATAGCGACCAAAAGTATAACTACTAATGGCCATTAATAGAATAACCACCCATAACTATTAATAGAATAACTACTAAATAAAATTAATAACCACAAATAAAATATGTACTAATAACTGTTGATAACCACCAACAACGCTAATAAAAGAATAATCAATAACCATATATTGGAATTTTTTTAGGATTGCCAAAAATAATTTAGGGTGAAATAATTTAAGGTGTGAAATAGCCTATAATAACCTAGAATTGCCAATAATAACATAAGGTGAAATAACCATCAATAACCATAAATAACTTATAATAGTTACAAGTAGTCTAAACTAAAATAATTTAAAATAATAAAAAAAAATAGAATAACCAAAAGTAATTGAACATAGCCATAAATAATTGTAAATAATGTAGGGTGAAATAATTTAAATTAAATTAAAATATTCATTTAATAATTGAAAATATGTTAACATAGATAATATTATTATATTAACAAAAAAAATCCATTTATTGGTTTTCTAAAAATGGTCATTGAAATGTTATTGAATAATGATATTCAATTTTTTCTTTTCAAATGATTTTAAATTTGCAAGGAAATAAATGTAATTATGTACAACTTAAATCATTTCATTTGAATAAAATTTCAATAAAATATGAATTTTCAAAGTTTATGTTTTTATAATGTTTAAAATAAAATATATGATAAATAAAATGTAATGTAACATATTACCACAACAAATGGGGTTGCTTGATGGTAAGGGTGTTTGCCTCCATTACAAAGGTCAAGGGATCAAACTTCATAGGTGGTGTTATGTGTGGTCAATAATGATGTTGATCGAATATTTTCTTATAGAATTTTCAAAATAGGTGCTTAGGTTGATTACGTGGCCTATTTATTTTACATAGGTTAGGTTTTTAACCTAGCATAGGTAGTGACACATGTCAATAAATAATAGGTTTTAAAAAATGAAATTATCAATAATATTATAGATTAAATAATTAAAATTTAATTGATTTCCATACTTGTTAGGTAATTAACTAGCAAGTGAATGGTTTGGTAAATTTGTATTTCATTTGAGAATAACCTTGTTTCATTAGGTATTAGACCTTAAATTGTAAACCTAAACCCACTAGGTACTAATGAAACAAATCATTGTTCGTAGAAACTGGTCTTCGTTCACTAAGGGTTAAACAATTTCACAAAATAAAAATGTCAAAATTCATTCAAATCTAGTGAAACCCAAAGTGAACTAGGACGCATTTTTTAGTAGTGAAATATCAAATTGTGACAAATTTTGTCAAAATTATGTTAAAGTTAATTTTTTTTTTCCCCAAAGTTATTGAAATGATTTAAAAATTTTCCATAGTTACGCCAACATTTCTAAGTTTTGGCATATTTTTGTCAAAGATTTTAAATTTTCTCAAAGTTATGCCAAAGATTTTGTCACAACCCCATTTTTAGGCAAGTGTGAAGATGAGACTCACACTCCCAAAAGTGGGAATTTGGAGTCCTCTGAGACTCTTGCAACTTCAGAGCTCGATTGTAGAGGTCAAAAAACCCCGCCTTGAAGTGTTCTTTATATTGTTGGAAAGGCCTTGAAGTGTAGATGTCGAAAATGGCCTTGCATGAGCCATTCGGACATCTGCAACACAAGTTATGGTTGAAAGAAGGGCTACTAGTCAAACATGCAGTTTGATTCCCGACCACAAAAAGTCGGGAATCGACCCGACCACGATGTGTGCAAATAAAGTGCGACACACTATTGAAAAGATCTTGAGGAGAGCTACAGGATTGCTTTAGACCTCATACCAATCCAAGGTTTGAGGCGAGAATTATGAGCTCCCAAAATCTCAGGAGTTCAAACCGGGACAATTTCGAGACTCCTCTTTGGGAGTCCCGGGAATAAAAGTCATTTGGATGTGGGTGCCGAGGAGCAACGCAGAGAATATTATACGGGGGAAGGTGGTGGCTTCCCCCGAGTCTGGGCCGTGGTGAGTCAAATGAGTCCAAGGTCACTCATGGCTTGTCCCAACATCAAAAGGGTGTAAATGAGTTCTAACCAACTTGTGGTTGGTTTTGGATGTAGGACCGAATAACTAAGTAGCTTGTCCCTCTTCCTAGTCTAATCCCGGAGCTTTTAGCATGCCCCTCTTGCCCCCTCTAGTGCTGGAAGTTGGGAACGGCACCAAGTCCCATCTACTTCCGCTTTTTGACATAGTTGGATTCTTTTGAGTCTAACAAGGACTTGGGGGCGCGTTAGATTTTAAGTTTTTGTTGAAGTTATGTGAAAAAAATTAAGTTGTTAAATTTTGTTAAATCCCTTAATTATGAATTATATTTTACATTCACCATAATTTTTGAAATGGATGTATAAAAATTTGAGAATTCTCAAATCTATATTTGAATAGGTTATTCATTAGGTGAAAATGTGCATGCATGCAAAGTATAAAATGCATATAAACATGAAAATTATAGTTTTTTCATATATTAAATTCTTATACATTTTTGTAAATTATAATGTATGTTCTCCCCTAGTTTGTTTTAAGCATCATGGACAAGTTCATTATTATGAATGTTCATGATGCTACACCATAAAAACTCCAAAAATATCCCTAATATTTTTCCCCATTTTTTTCTTGGTGTATGAAAAAAAAATTCATGTTAAAAATAATGATTAAAATTTTAAATTTTCAACTATTATTATTATTATTATTACTATAAAAAATTGTCAATATTTTATACCTAGTATTTTTGTTTTAAACGAGGTTTATCAATTTCATTAAACTTGTTTTGTTATAGGTTTTATGTCAAATATATAAAGGTGAATTTAGATTTTTCATTTTAAAAATAAAATAAAATAATATTATATTACGTAAAATATTTTGTTGATTTTAATGTCCTTTTTATGTTTGTAAAATTGTGGAAATTCACTACAAGAAAAAAACTCAATTACATTTTTAACATTTATTTTAAATTTTCAAAAAACTTGGGTAAGGTTTATAATGATCTCAAATATTAAACTTTTAAAAATTTCAAATAAATTTGATGTTATAATTGTTTATGTGATTGACCAAGGTGGTCAATCTTTTGTCCAATTTGATTAAATGTCCAAGTTGACAAATAGTCAAATATGTCATTTCAACAAATTTGAGTGGTCAAAAGATACACATGTCATTCAAGCCCCCAGCCTCTTGTCGAAATGTACATGTTCACTAATAGAAAAAGACCAATTAATCAATTGGACTATTTGAAAAACAAAGGTGTCGCAACCCTAGCTTTGGGCTCGCGACCAAGGCAAAAGGGGTTGCAAGGGTGCAGGCCAAGAGGAAGCCCAGGAGTCACATCATAGACTCCCGGGAGTGCAAGAAAGTGTGAGGGAGTGAACCCTCACACTCCCAAGTGAATTCCCATGTCGGGAGTTGGTGAGAGTTGGAGTCCCAAAAGGACTCCCGAAACTTCAGAGACCAATTTGAGGGGTCAAATCTCAATGGCTTGTGGCGTTCTTTATATCAATGGAAAGCTCTTGAAGCGTAGATGTCTAAAATGGGCTCGCATTGCTCATTTGGACATCTGAAACAAAAGTTACGACCAAAAGAAGGACCGGGAGTCGAATTCCCGGGAGTCTGCCAGTTTTGACTCCCAACCACGAAAAGTCGGGAATCGACCCAAAATACTTGGCTGCAGACAACGTGCGACATACCGTTGAAAAGTTCTCGACGAGAGCTACAACTTTGCTTCAGATCGCACTTCGATCCGAGGTCTGCTCGCAAAGTTATGAGGCTTCAAAGTCCCGGGAGTCCCGCTGGGCGGGATTTCGGGACTCCCGCGCGGGAGTCCCGCTGGGCGGGATTTCGGGACTCTCGCGCGGGAGTCCCGGGAGTCCCGGGAGAGAAAAGCCATTTGGATGTGGGCCCCGTGGAGAGTCACAGAGTATACTATAAGGGGGAAGGTGGTGGCTTCCCCCAAGTTCGGGCCGTGATGAGTCTTATGTGTCCGTGTTGCCCGTGGCTGTCCTAGCACCAAAGGTGCTCTAACTTTGCACTAACCACTTGGTGTGGGTTGTGTGCAGGCCCGTGTGAGTGAATAAGCTTGTCAATTCTTCCTAGTCCCACCCCGGAGCTCCAACACACCCCTCTACCCCTCCAAGTGTTGAGAGCTAGGGAGCGCATCCCGACTCCTCCCTCTTCCGCTGTCTTTCACTTGGACTCACATTTGAGTCCTTTAAGGAGTTGGGAGTGCGTCACATGGTATCAGAGCTCTAGGAGAGCTCGATCCACTTCTTGAAAATTCCCAATGGCACCAAAGAAGACCCGCAAACCAGTCCAAGAGACCGTGGTGGATGAACCCACCCAAGACCTAGATTTTCCGCCCGAAGTCATAAGGGAGGAAGAACAAAAGGGTTCCGAAGATGAGGGAGACCGTAATGACCTTGATGACCATGAAAGTGAAGAGGAGCAACCAAGTGGAGTCCTCTTCACCCCGGAACAATTGGAGGTCCTACTCAAAATGAATAGGCCCAATTTCAACGAATTGGTTGCCGCCCTCAAGGGAGGATCATCCAAAGGTGTGGAGTTCAAGCCCGCTAAGCCCGGGACTTTTGATGGGGCCCGGGATCGGAAGGTTGTGGATACTTGGCTTGCGGAAATGGAAGATTACCTTCATGCCGCCAAGGTTGGTGGGCATTCAGCCGTGGAACTTGCCCAATCTTATTTGAAGGGCTATGCCTCCACATGGTGGAGGACGGTGAGGCAAGAAGAAGGGAAGACCCATGGCTACACATGGGAATTCTTCAAGGAACGTATTGAGTCGGAATTCATTCCAAAGAACTCCGACTACATTTCAAGATGCAAACTTCGTGACCTTGTGAATGCGAGCAATGAGAACTTGCGTCAATATGTGAGGGCTTATTCCGAACTCATGCTTGAAATTAGGCATATGCATGAGTTAGACCAGGTGTGCCACTTTGTGATGGGGCTTCCAACTTGGGCCAAACGTAAACTTGAAGAAAATTGGCCCACCTCACTAACCGAAGCCATCATGAAAGTGGAAGGCTTTTCGGATGTGGGGCGAGGCGAAAAGTCTGGATTCAAAAGGGATAGCAAGTTCCCTCACAAGAAGGCACGTCATGAAGGGGAATGGAGCCGAGGCCAAGACACCTCAAAGGGGGAAAAGCCCAAACCATTCCAAGGCTCAAGTTTTAAACCCAAAGGAAATTTTGTCAAGAAAGGGGCTCCTTTCAAAGGGAGCCAACCCAAGGGAGATGCTAGTGGGAAACCCAAAGGACTGTGTTTCAATTGCAATGAAGTGGGGCACTACTCCAAGGATTGTCCCAAACCCAAACCGGGGAGTGGGGCTTCTAAGGTAAATGCCCTTGCCGCCAACCTAGCCCAAGGTGAACGTAATCGCCTTATTTTCTTGAAAGGGAAGGTTTCTAAGCGGGAAGTTTTATGTCTTTTGGACACAGGGGCTTCCCACAACTTCATAACACAAGAAAGTGCTAAGAGAATGGAGCTCCCCTTGGAGGAGCTCAAGGCACCCATCGAGGTGCACTTTGCGGATGGGGTTCCCCATCCCACCAAGTTGCAAGCAAAGGATGTGCCTATTCAATTGGGGAATTGGAGAGGCAAGGTGGATTTGTTAGTTTCCACCTTAGGGGGAATGGATTGCATTTTGGGAATGGAATTTATCACAAGTAATAATGTGCTCATAGAAGGGCACAATAGACTAGTTAGGATCCCATCCAAAAATGGGATCGTCCGAGTGAAGGCACATGAAGTGCCTAATGTGGGTGGGACCACCATCCACTTGATGTTGGGAAAAACTTTGGAAAAGGAATGCATTGGAGGTTGTGGCATGTTGTGTGTGATGCGGGTGTTGGATGAATTTGAACCAAAGGAGGCCACCAAGGTGGTGAGCCCCCACAAATGCATCAAGCAAGTGTTAGAGGAATTTCCGGATGTGATGCCCGAAGAGTTACCCAATGAGTTGCCCCCGAGAAGACAAGTTGATCATGCAATTGAGGTGATGCCGGGAGTGGCACCTCCCGCCAAGGCCCCATACCGAATGAGTCATGAGGAGTTGAAAGAGCTCAAGGTTCAACTTGAGGAACTCCTTGCTAAGGGATACATCAAACCTAGCAAGTCACCATATGGGGCACCCGTCCTTTTTGTTCACAAAAAGGATGGGACTTTGAGAATGTGTGTGGATTATAGAGCGCTCAACAAGGTGACCGTGAAGAACCGGTATCCATTGCCTCGGATTGATGACTTATTTGATCGACTTTTGGGAGCCAAAGTGTTTAGTAGGATTGACCTACGATCCGGGTATTACCAAATTCGAATTGCACAAGGGGATGAGGAAAAAAACCGCTTGTCGCACAAGGTATGGTTCCTATGAGTTTTTGGTGATGCCTTTTGGCCTCACCAATGCACCCGCCACATTTTGCACCCTCATGAATGACATTTTTCGAGAGTGGCTTGATGATTTTGTGGTCGTCTACATAGACGACATTTTGGTTTATAGCAACTCCATGGAGGAGCATGCGGAGCACCTTCGAAAGGTGTTCGAAAGGTTGAGAGAAAACAAGTTGTATGCCAAGTTTGAGAAATGCGAATTTGGAGTCTCGGAGGTAGACTTCCTTGGGCATAGGATCACCCAAGAAGGTTTGAAGATGGATGACCACAAGGTGAAGGCAATTTTGGATTGGGAACCACCTAGGTCGGTTCCCGCCTTAAGGTCATTTTTAGGATTGGCATCCTATTATCGCAAGTTCATCAAGAACTTTGCAAAGATAGCCACACCTTTGACAAACCTTTTGAAGAAGTCATCCGGAACTTATGAATGGGAGGAGGCATGCAATGAGGCCTTTGAAACCTTGAAAGGCATTTTGGTGAAGGCGCCGGTGTTAAAGTTGCCCGATTTTGACAAGGATTTTGAGATCCATTCCGATGCTTCCGACTTTGCCACGAGGAGTCCTAGTGCAAGATGGAAGGCCGGTGGCCTTTGAAAGCAAGAAGTTGAGTGAGACCGAGCGAAGGTGGCCGACCCATGAGAAGGAAATGTGGGCTGTCATACATTGTCTCAAGACTTGGGGCCATTACATAGGCTCCAAAGATGTAGTGGTGTGGACCAACAATGTGACCTTGAAATATTTTGCCACTCAACCAAAGTTGTCATCAAAGCAAGTGAGATGGCAAGACACATTGGCCTTGTTCAATGTGGACATCCGGCACAAGCCTGGGAAGGAAAATGTGGTGCCGGATGCATTGAGTCGAAAACACCAATTTAAAGTGGTGTATGTTGGGGAAAGCAAATTCCAAAAGGAAGTTCGACTCGGGAGCCGCCATGACGAGTTTGCCAAGGAAAGGAAGCAAGACATCCAAAGGGGGATGAAGTCCCACTTCCACTTGCAAAATGGACTATTATGGTACAAGCAAAACCGACTCTATGTCCCCAAAGGGAGGTTAAGGGATGTGCTTTTGAAGGAATGTCATGATGGGCCCCTTGCGGGCCATGGTGGTGCAAAGCGTACCACCACATTCCTCAAGAAGTCCTACTATTGGCCCAACTTGAAAGAGGATGCGGAAGAATACGTGAAGACTTGCTTGACTTGCCAACAAAACCGAGTCCTCAACAAAAGGCAAGCCGGATTGTTACGACCATTACCCATTCCGGAAGGGCCGTGGGAAAGTGTGTCCATGGATTTCATGGTGAGTTTGCCACCATCAAAGGGGTTTGATGCGATCATGGTGGTGGTGGACCGGTTTAGCAAGATGGCACACTTCATTCCCACCAAGGAAAATGCTACGGCCCAAGAGACGGGAAGGTTGTTCTTCACCCACGTGTTCAAGCATCATGGCCTCCCAAAAGACATTGTGTCGGACCGAGACCCAAAGTTCACAAGCAAGTTTTGGAGAGCATTGTGGAAGCGGATGGGGACGGAGCTCAAGATGAGCACTTCATTCCGACCCCAAACCGATGGACAAACCGAGAGGGTGAACTTGGTGATCCAACAATTCCTAAGGAATTATGTAGCGGCGGATCAACAAGATTGGGTGGACCATTTGGAGTTGGCCGAGTTTTGTTACAACAATTCGGAGCATTCGGCAACGGGGGCCACCCCCTTTCAAATGGTGACGGGCAAGTCACCAATTGTGCCCACAACTTGGGTTGGGCAACCTCCAAGTGATGCAAGTGAGGAAGTGCCCATGGTCACACAACTTGATGAAGAGAGGCGGCGCTTGTGGGAGATGGCCAAGGCCAATCTTGAGAAGGCGCATAAAAGGTACAAGGACTTTGCGGACAAGTCCCGACGAAAGGTGAACTTTGAAGAAGGGGATGAAGTGTGGTTAACATCAAGAATTCCGGTTGCCCGAAGGGTTGAGTCACAAGTTCTTGGGCCCATATGCGGGCCCATTCAAAGTGTTGGAAAAGAAATTTCCCGACACTTACAAATTAGAACTACCGGAAAATCTTAAGGTTCATCCTGTATTTCATGTTTCGCTTTTGAAGCCGGTCACCCGTGATGCCTTAAGGCCTAATCGAGAGCACAATTCAAGGCCCCCTCCGGACTTGGTTCACAATGAACCGGAGTTTGAAGTGGAGGCCGTGCTCAAGTCAAGGCAACTAAGGGGGCGAGAGCGGGAGTACTTGGTCAAGTGGAAAGGTTACCATCCAATAGAGGCATCTTGGGTGAATGAGTCCGATATGGAACATGCCCAAGAAGCCATAGAAGAATTCCACAATAGACCGGCAAAGAGGCAAAATAAACATAGAGCGTGATGAGGACATCACCTTTCTTTTAGTGGGGCGGAAAGTTATACAAATGTACCACATCAAGTTGTGAGGGAAATAAAGGGCAAAATTTTAAAACTTCCAAGAGATTGCATCACAAACATAGTGAGTATGATAGAAAGGAGGTTGTCAAGTGGCATGGACAAATGGAACTCTCTTGCGTAAGCCCAAATCAAAATCGGACTCTTACTTAGGGGCTAAGAGAAATCTTAGTCCCAAAAGGGGAGGCAAGCAAGGTGAGCTTGCGGGGACGTGCACATGCCCAAAGTGCATCCTAGGGGGTTGGTTGGTAGTGGCGGCCAACGCGGGAAGTCATGACCCCGTTCGCGTACTATAATCGCGTAGCTTGGGACTTAGGCCTTTGCAAAGCCTAAACGTTGCTTCTCGTACCTTGATAAGCATACCTTTAGTTAGGCTTGATTGTTGTGATCAAGGCGCGAGATGGGGGAAAGGAGTCATGTCAAGTAGCTTAGGTCAAGATTAGACTTGACTTGAGTTCCTCATGAGGGGAGGGATAAAAAGGCCTCCCAAATGAGGGCTTCGTCAATTAGGCTAGTTTAGGTCTTTTGACGAAGCAAGGGTTAAGGGTCTTTGAGAGACCCACCCTTAGACTTGCCAAGAAAGTGTTGGAAACTTGGGGACGCCTAAGTTAGCTTGAGGCAAGGTCTTGCCACAAAGGTTGGCATTTGATGGCCAAGGATCCAAAAGAAAGCAATTGCAATTGTGTGGGTGAAAACTCTAATGTCAATGAGGACATTGACCTCTTCTTCTAGTGGGGGAGAGTGTCGCAACCCTAGCTTTGGGCTTGCGACCAAGGCAAAAGGGGTTGCAAGGGTGCGGGCCAAGAGGAAGCCCAGGAGTCACATCATAGACTCCCGGGAGTGCAAGAAAGTGTGAGGGAGTGAACCCTCACACTCCCAAGTGAATTCCCATGTCGGGAGTTGGTGAGAGTTGGAGTCCCAAAAGGACTCCCGAAACTTCAGAGACCAATTTGAGGGGTCAAATTTCAATGGCTTGTGGCGCTCTTTATATCAATGGAAAGCTCTTGAAGCGTAGATGTCTAAAATGGGCTCGCATTGCTCATTTGAACATCTGAAACAAAAGTTACGACCAAAAGAAGGACCGGGAGTCGAATTCCCGGGAGTCTGCCAGTTTTGACTCCCGACCACGAAAAGTCGGGAATCGACCCAAAATACTTGGCTGCAGACAACGTGCGACATACCGTTGAAAAGGTCTCGACGAGAGCTACAACTTTGCTTCAGACCGTACTTCGATCCGAGGTCTGCTCGCAAAGTTATGAGGCTTCAAAGTCCCGGGAGTCCCGCTGGGCGGGATTTCGGGACTCCCGCGCGGGAGTCCCGGGAGTCCCGGGAGAGAAAAGCCATTTGGATGTGGGCCCCGTGGAGAGTCACAGAGTATACTATAAGGGGGAAGGTGGTGGCTTCCCCCAAGTCCGGGCCGTGGTGAGTCTTGTGTGTCCGTGTTGCCCGTGGTTGTCCTAGCACCAAAGGTGCTCTAACTTTGCACTAACCACTTGGTGTGGGTTGTGTGCAGGCCCGTGTGAGTGAATAAGCTTGTCAATTCTTCCTAGTCCCACCCCGGAGCTCCAACACACCCCTCTACCCCTCCAAGTGTTGAGAGCTAGGGAGCGCATCCCGACTCCTCCCTCTTCCGCTGTCTTTCACTTGGATTCACATTTGAGTCCTTTAAGGAGTTGGGAGTGCGTCAAAAGAATTCTAGTAGTGCACCCAAACGCATTATACTAATGTTTCATGGGATTGTTAGCAACATTTAGTTACACAAATAAGTTTTGCATTGCCATGTATTCTATCATGGGGTGGCCATGATTGAATAAGTGAAATATTAGGTCAAACTACACAATCTTCTTCCTCTTTTCAAGAAATTGAACTGCACCATGAATGATTTACATCAAACATTGTTTTTAAACCTTTTACAACATAGACTTTCTCATTAACAACATGGGCATTAGATTTCAAAAAGTAATGTTACCCCATCTTTACCCCCAACATAACTACCAAAGTTTTACAATGACTTGCATGTTTCCAAAATGAATCAAATGTGGGAATTAAAATAATTTATTTGCTTTCAATTAGGTTACATATCTTGCAAGGTAGATGCAAGTTAAGGTGGCTCAAAAGTAACAAGAATCTTAATACCAAAAGTCCATATAAAGTCCATATTTTAACATTGGAATGGAAAACATGTAAAAAACCAATGTTGAGTGTGCCCTATGTGGTGATTAATCAATTAATGAAGCCCATATGAAAGGCTACCAATCTAGAATTTTTTTAAACATACATGTAAGGGGGAAAAAATATCAATCCAACAAAAAATACCAAGATTAGGACTTTTGAAACTAAGGTCCAAATCTGGTCATTTGAAAGTCCATAATTATTTGTTGGTTAAAGTTTTTGTTGTAATGTTTTTCAATTCACTTTTTTTCGTCATCATGCATCATATATTGAATTCCTAAAAAAAAATATTGAGATGAAATCATAACACAAAAAAAATGCATTTGAATGTCAATGTGGAACCAAGATTATAATCTATATGTCCACTTTAAAAGTCCCTTACTATATGATTGATGTATGTTTATTGAATTTCACCCCTCAATAAATATTCAAGTTGGCAATTTTAATTCATAAATATCTTTGTCAAATTGATGATTTTACAATGCGTTTGTGGCATTTGAATAAACACTTTGTAGAAAGTTCATAAGGACACAAAAAATGAACCATCATAGCTTGCATCTACCTTGCATCAAACTTGAACAACTTTGCCATTAGAACCTAAAACAAATTATGCCCAAGGAAAATTGATTACCCAATTATCCTAAAGGTGCATGTTCAATTCATAGGCCTTTTTTTGTTTCTTGGTTAATGCAATATTTTTTTGTGACAAAATCAGGTCCACAACCTCACAATTAGGTTTCACGACAAAAGGATTAGAAAGAAGAACATCATTATGATTTACAAAATGGCTATTAAAAACACATCCCTTTTGAGGTTTTTGTCACCAAACAAGTATTTGTAAGTTTAAAGTTTTTAGGGGGCTGCAACTTCATGAATGACAACTTAAACATGAAGGCTTTAAAATTTGAACAAGGAATAGAAACACAAAACAATGTATTGAAGTCAAACAAGGAACAAAAAACACATGGTGATGCACTCATGCCAAACAAGGAACATAAACACCCGGTGATGCACTCAAACCAAGCATGGGACATAAACATGTGGTCTTGCATTGAAGTCGAAAAAAAAAAAAAACAAAAACATTTGACAATTCATTCAAGTTGAGCAGAAAAAACACACACACACACAAATATTCAAAAGAATGTAAAAAACAAAAATACAAGAAAAATGAAAAAGGTTTATTTCATCTATAAGTAGGTTGTAATATAAGGTTTAAGCTTTAAGGTTTTTGATCGCATTTCAATGGTGAATAGAAACCAACCACAATGAATCGTGCAACTTCTAAACTCTTAGGTCTAGATTCTAGACAATCAATTCCTAAATCCTTTCACAAATCCATGGAGGTTGGTTGCTAGAGTTGAAGCCTAATAATACTTTAAAGTTTGGAGTGCCAAGTTCCAACATCCATTTGTAAATTTCGTAAGAAATCCCACATTCATGAATCGTCAATGATAATGTACTTAAAATGTTACAACTTCAATTTTTGGATTTTGGGAAGTCATTAAAATCCTCCTTAGTCCTAATTCATTATTAATCCCTAAATCAAGAAAATGATCCACTATGGCAAATTCTATAACAAACCATTAAGGAGAGTTGACGAAAAAGGTTTAAAATTTGTAAGAATAAGTGGCAAAAAAGGTCTAGAAATTATAATAACAAGTAGTGAAGACTCTTTTAAAAATTGTAAAAACAAACCTTTGTGAGCGATGAAAAGGAAAGGTTTAGCTCCTCCATCCTCACAAATATACAAGGGAACTAGCTCCTTGCTAGTTAATGATTACAATGACTCATCAACAACTTAGTTATTTTTGGTGTTGCCATCAACTTTTGTAACTGTTTTTCCCCTTTATGCCTTTCATTGACCCTAATTTCCTTGAGCCTTTTGGTGAAAATATACACCAAAAAAAAAAAAAAACATTGGGTTCAAGAACCTAACCAAAATTGAATCCCAGTTTGGATATAGATGGACCCTGAACTTGATGGTTAAGATCTAGTTATTGAAACCTAATGGGAATTGCTCTTCAATTTTATCATTAAAAATTATTAAAACTAAGCTTGGGGTATAGGTCCAATGATTGAAAACCAAAATCAAAATTGATTTTTTCTTTTTGGTTTCAATTCCATTTCAGGCCTTCAAGATTTGATTTTAAAACTTAAAATAAAACTAAAAGCAAGGTAAGTTGTGTATTAAGTGCGATCATCATTTTTTTGCTTATCACCTTGTTCATTAGTTTAATTTATTTTCTTGGTTTTGAAGAAGGTCGATTAATGGTGATAGCATTCTTCTAATGAATTTTCTTCCTTTTCATCATCTTTTTGCTCATCACCTTGCTCCATTTTTGCCCCTCTTGAAAATGGATTTTTGTAAGGAGTTTATTTTTTGGTCTTGTGTATTCATAAACACCAAAAAATGGACTTTTTAACAAAAATGGAACTTGATTTCATAAAAATATGGAACTTTTACTTTCGTTCACTTTTTGTTATTGGGTTCTTTTTTTAATTTAAAAACAAATCCAATTTTTTAACTTGAAAGAATGCAAATTCTTAAAATGTAAGGAATAAAATTTTGTTCTTGAGATTTTTTGATATTAAAATGTGAATATTGATATTATTATTTTCAAGGAGGTCATTTTTTGGATGTTGGAATTGGAATCAAAAGTCATTTAAAACCAAGGGTTAACAAAACCAAGAACTATAACCAGCCTAACTTGAAATATTAAAAAAAACCTAAAACCTAAAATACCTCTTAACTAAAAAACTATAATTATAACTAATCCCTTGCAAAATGTTAAGAATTGAAATTAAAAGGTGCCCCTAAAACTAAAGAACCAACCAATTACTACACCTTTGTGATTATGGGTTTGAATATCAAAAATGACTTGCAAAACATGTTATTTTATTTTATTTTGTGCTAAACATCAAAAGATGTAGGTCACAAAGCAATAAATTGCAAAGTTTGATGGGGGCAATATAATGTCATCACACACGACCTTGGAAGTGCCTAGGTATAAATATGGTTGAAAATGATTAAAATAATCCTTTAAAATCAACAAATTTTAAATTTTTTTGGAAAAAGAATTGCCCCAAAACAAAAGCACTACTTGCTACACCTTTAAAGAATAACCTAAAGGTAACAAATGCATACTCCATTATTTAAACTGTTGTGAAGGTTTTGTTGACACTATTTTCATTCATTAGTGTTCATCATGATAACTAAAATTCATAACCAACTTGGGTCTCCTTTTCGACTTCATAAAATAGATAAATTAGTTGTAACTAAAAATCATTAAAAAAATAAATTAATATCGACTAGGTTAACTATTTTATGGACTTAATAAAATAGGTAGGCTGATACCTAAAAATCATGAAAAGCAATATCGACCAACATAGGTGTTTTTATGAACTTCATTTAATAGGTAGGTATTGACTTCATAAAATAGATAAACTAGTTGTAACTAGAAATCACTAAAAAATGTAGTTAATATCAACTAGGTTAACTATTTTTATGGACTTAAGAAAATAGGTAGGTCAGTAACCAAAAATCATTAAAAAGGTAAGTAGCAACTAGCTTGGGTGTTTTCATTGACTTCATAAAAATAAAGCAAATCATTATAAGAAAAAGTAATGCATTTACAACCTTTTAGGAATTTTAGCAACTTTCTTTGCCATGCTAGGTTGAAGATAGTAACCTCAATTCCTAGAAGGGTTTAATGTAAACCTTTCACTTATGTAAAGAAATCTTAAAATCTTCTTCCCATTTTTTGACCATTTTTATTTTTTTTATTATTTATTTCACCTTAATGGCTTCCCTTCAACAACTTTGGACATTGTCAACATCTTTGGGCTTGTGAGTTTTCATGATTGCCTTCGGAGTTTTGTTTTCCCTTTTTATTTTGGCATGCAAGTTTTCATCATGAAAGTTTTTTCTTTTATTGAACACTCATCATCTTTGTGAATAGGAGCTAGTTTTGTCAAGTGTTATTTATTTGTGCTTATTTTGTAGCTTTATTTTTTTGCATGTTAACACAACAACCATTGTTGTTTGTTTCTTTGTTTTTTTGTTTGAAAATGTGAGCACTTGCCTTTTGTTATGTTATTTTTTTTCTTTGAACAAGTTTTGGCAACATTTGCATTCTATTCCATTGAATATTGAAGATTTTTGAGGTTGATAGTGATCTTTCTAATAATTTATACCTTGTTTAATCAAAATTTGAAAAAACGAAATTTCAATCCAGATTTTGAAGTTGTTGATGTTGTAATGATTTCATAATTTCCATGACATCATGTTTGCTAATGTTGATGATGCATGCTTGAAGTTTCAATTTCTGAATGTTAATGAAAAGGAATTGAAGAACCAACAAACATGTTGAAATTCAAGTATTAAATATTTTCGATGAATGGTGAAGATTTTGGGTTTTGACACAAACAAATACATTGTAGATCCATCAAAAAATTGAACACAATGTGTTGGATTTGGTGGACATGTTGGCCATGTTAATTCTTCAAATGGCACAAAAGGATGGGAATTTGTGTGCACCAACAAAGTACGCACCCTTAAATCTAATTTGATAATTATATTTTTGAAAAGGTTAGTTTGTTATTGAAATATTGGAAAATTTTCAAAATAATTTTTCATCTTCTACAACTATTGCATCAAATCTTACAAGTAATTATTATAGATGAAATTTAAAAATATATATTTTTTGCATCTCCTTCAATTTTTGGATTAAATTTTGCAAATTATAGGTATGAGAGGAAGTTTTTAAGAAATGTTTTCCCTATCCTACAACTGTTGCATTAGATTTTGCAAGTTGTATGCATGAGGAAAAAATCTATGAAAGTATTTTGTATTTCCTGTAACTATTTAATCATATCTTGCAAGTAAATAAGACATAAAAGATTTTGAGAAAATGTTTTGCACACATTGTTAGTGAGTTTCTTTTATGATTTCTAGGATGTTGTAATGTTGATGCATTTGTTTATGTGCAACAACTTGAAATTTTTTAAACTGTTTATAAAAGTAGTTGTTTTTCTTTTCATTTTTTTAATTGTAACATCCAACTTTGATAAAAGCCATTAAGAAGTTGATTAGGCAAAGATAAACACATCAAGTTGTTGAAATTCACAAAAAAAACCTTTGACCCCTTTCAACATTTTCATTAATGTTACATTTCAAAGTGTGATGTTAATAGTTTTGCATGCTTGGTAAATGCATCAAGAAGTTTGATGTTTTGTCTATTAAAGAGGAGAGGAAGATGTTGGCATCATATATTTCTCAACTTACATCACTTGTAGAGTTGAACCTACAATTTGGTTATGTTTGCATGCACAACTTCATTTGGAATCGCCAAAAGCTTATAAATGTTGACTTTGAAGAATTTATGATGTGTACCTACCTATTGGTTGAGTACTCAAATTATGTCTAGTCATATTTAAGAACCAACAAATTGACAAAGTGAGGTGTTTTGTTAACATGCATTGACTTGCTATTGATTGTTATGTTTTTTTTGTTAATGAAACTTTTAGGGAACTGGTGAAATGATGCCTTATTAATTAACATTGTGGTAAGTCAAGGGCTTACCCCATGTTCTTGTGCCCTAAACCTATGTGGAGATGGTCCAACAATGCTAGGCTTTCTTGTGACTCTCCCTGCCAAAAACAGTTTGAGAGCTGCAGGAACTGCTACAACAACAACAAACAAGAAAATCCCCATGGAAAACAGTTTCAAGGAAGTCCTTCTGAATATATACTCTTCAATGCAAGAAAGTAAAAATCTTTGTCCCTTGATCAGAGTCTTTCATCAGAGTATCAGAGCTGGGCATTTAAGATTTAGACTCAGTGTTCAAATATGAGAGCAATTATCACAACGCGAAAGAGAAAGACCAACCTCGTACCTCCACTGAAGAGGACGTATACTCTCACCAGAGGTCTACCCTGACTGCAAGTTGTCAAAGTCTCTTGAACACATAGATTTATGATAATTTAGCCAGATTCCAGAAGTTGAGCAAAATACCCAGCAACACAGAATGTAAGATATTCTGCCTATTCAATACAGGCACATTGTTGTGTAACTGAAGAAATGCAAGATCAAATCCAGCTGCAGATATACATTAAAAGTGGATCCAATGTGCAGCAATTCTATCATGTCTTGGCAGAAGACAGGCCTGCAAATGCAAGTAGTCTACAAACAGGCACCAGCAAAGGATTAAAATGAACTGCACTCACACCCTGTTGTCAAATCCCCAGGGTCCACACTAGCTGGTATAAGTTACACCTCATCCTGTATTTCAGTGTTCACCAGCATCTTCAGCCTGTGCACTCTCTTTCTGTTCTTCACCAGCCTCCTCCTAGTTTTACACACAATAACAAAAACCCAAAAGCAATTAATAGGGTTATTTTGTTATTGCTTTAAAACAAGGAAATCAACAAGCAGCAAACCAGCAGAATCCATAAAGCAGACATCTATACAGCAGTGGATGCATACCTGCATATCTGATGTCCAAAGTGTGAGGTTGTCCCGCAGCAATTGCATGATAAGAGTGCTGTCTTTGTAAGATTCTTCCCCCAATTTGTCAAGCTCCGCAATAGCCTCATCAAACGCCTGTAATCCAAGGAGTGACCTGGTAGACATGTTCTATCTAAAGGCATCTTCTTCCACCACCAGCACCAACCACCACAAAGAGATCTTATTGTTAGTATCCAAAGTGGTTGAAACAAAGAAACGCAAGATTGCACTAACCAAAATACAGAAACTGCTTTCTGCACAAGAAAGAAAGAGGAGGGGAATCACACCTGCTTTGCAAGAGTGCAGGCACGGTCAGGTGAGTTCACAATCTCATAGTAGAAGACTGAGAAATTCAATGCCAACCCCAATCTGATGGGATGTGTGGGAGCCAGTTCTGTTAGTGCAATATCCTGAATATGAAGAATCACATTTCCACAACTGTTGAATGCACATATAGAAAGAGGGGGATTCAGATGGGAAAAAAACAAACATAATCCTTTCCATCTCTAGCTACCTGGTGTGAAGATCACGCCAGACTGACAATTCTGTGATCAATATGTTCACACACAATAATATGAGACAAACTTTTGGGAAGGAGGGAAACATTTTCATATCCACACAACACTATATAGCGTTCACACAACATTATTCTTAAATAATTACGTAAGACACATAAATCAAGTAAATAAAGAGGTACATAAATATGTATGTTAATTAAGTTAAAATAAAAATTTGTAATAGTTAATGTTTAGTTATTTAATTAGTAATAACAACCATATTATAAATCCTTGAATTATATGAAATATCAAGATAGTTATAATGTATTGTATTATTGATTCATAATTACAGCCAGATTATAATTGATCGTTACAAATTTGTCGTCATTCATTATAAATTATCAACAATGTATATGTAATAATTAATATTTAACTACTTAATTACACATTCATTAGTGTATTTTAGGTAAGTAACTAGTTAACTAACTCATAATATACAATAGGTATATAAATGGTCTACCCTAGCCTACATAACTAGGTTACCTATACTTTAAAGTATAGATAAATAGGTGGAGCATAGGTAAGGCATGTACAAATAAATACACCTACATATAAGCTACTTGTATTTAGGTTATTTAGTCATATACTTACATTACATAAGTTAAATAGGTGACTAATTTAACCTAGGAAAATTTAATTATGATAAAACTAATGATTGTTAAAACAATAATACCTAAACCAACCACAACTAAAGTAATTATGGCAAAACTGAAAATGACTAAATTAATTGTTGCAAAACCAACAATGATTAAACTAACCATGAATATAGTAATCATTACAAAATTAATGATTATGAAACTAATAATGGTTAAACAACCAACGATTCAAAATAATTATGGTTCAATTGACCATATCTAAATAAATAATGGTTAAATATATAATGACTAAACTAATTTTGGGTAAAATAATTATGGCAAGACCAACCATGGCTAAATTAAAAATGGTTAAATTAACCATGAATAAAATAAATATGGTAAAACTAATCACGAATAAGTAAATATGGTCAAGCTAACTAATGAATAACTATTTTATGGTTAAACCAACAGTGGTTAAATTTCAAATGGCCAAATTGACCAATGAATAAATATTTTATGCCTAAACCAACTATGCATAAATCAATTATGGCTGAAATAAACATGAATGAAATAATTATGCCTCAAATAGAATGGTTGAAATAATTATGGCAAACTTAACCACTAATAAAATAGTATGATTAAATTAACTAATGAACAAATATTTTATGAAAAAATTAATTATGGTTAAAATAAACATGAATGAAAAATTATGGTTAAAATGAAAATGGATAAAATAATTATGGAAAATTTAACGAAGGCTAAACTAAAATTGGTTAAACTAACCCTGAGTAAATAAATTTAGTTAATTTAATGAGTAATAAAGTTAGTATAGCTAAATTAACTAATGAATAAATATTTTATGGCAAAAGATATTATGAAAAAATAATTATGGCTAGAATAAATATGAATGAAATAATTATAGATAAAATGAAAATGGTTAAAATAATCATGGCAAAACCAACCATGGTTAAACTATAAACCATGAATAAAATGAATTTGGTTAAAATAAACATGAGTGAAATAAATATGGATAAAATAAAATTGTTAAAAATAATTATGGAAAACCCAACCATAATTAAATTAATAATATTTGTAAATTGATTATAGGTTTGTTAATTATGGTTAAATTTATTAGAGTAAAATAACTAATATGTTACAAATAAATATAATTAGTTTAGTTATGCTTATAGTAACCATGGTTAAATTCATTATGGAACAACGAACAATGGACCAACTAATAATTATGTTAAACTGATTATCATGGCTAAACTTACTAAGGTTAAACCAACTATTATTAAATTAATCATGGTTAAACTATTATAATTGTTAAATTACTTATGGCTAAACTAGCTGTAATTAAATTAAATGTGGAGAAAAAACAATGGAATGAATAATTGTGGATAAATGAATCATAGTGAAATTAAATATGGCTAAACTAACCATAGTTATTGAATATGGTTAAATTAGTTATGATTAGATTTAACTTTAATTTATTTTTTCATAAGTAGTTGTGCTAAAATTAATTTCAATTTAACCATGGTTAAATAAAACATATATATATATATATATATATATATATATATATATATATATATATATATATATATATATATAATTTGGTCGTGATTCATTTAGATATGATTAACTAATATTGGAATTTGTAATTGATCTTTTTGATTAAGCCATTTTGACCAAGCCTACTTAGTTAACTTTATGGATTGAGTATAACATGTGGTTTTATTGACTAAATGTTCAATTTGACTAATTGTTAAATTAGTCACTCTAATCAAATTGATTAATCAAAAGATACCCATTGTCATTCAAGCCCTTGTTCTAGTAAAAAATACATGTCCTTTAGTAAAAAAACCCATCTAGTCAACTTGGTTAGTTTGAAAAAATAGGAATTTTAGTGGTGTATTTCATGTTTTAAACTCAAGACATCTATGTGGAAAAAATATGAATTCATGAAATAATAAATTTCATGTGAATTTTGAATGAACCAATGAAGTTGATAAATTTGGGATGCATAATGAAATTTTGCACTATGATTTGTCAAACGACAATATCATGTTGCATTTTCCACCCAACAAACTAGATGTTGTGTACATTGGTGTGTGCATTTAGGGTGAAACTAGATGTTTGCAATAGGTGACTCCATTTTTGAATGGTTTTGCCAAGGATCAAGATGTTATTAATGGAAAGAAAACAAATTGGTGGGTGCCTTAGAACTTTTTTTGTTCATAGCAAATTGAAAACTGCAAATTCTCCTTCGTGTATGGCAAAACAACACCAAACAACTCTTGGTCGACAAGCTTGCAAATGTCATATGGGGTGAAAATTGGGGTGCATAATACTTTTTCAATAATTCAACCAAGATGTCATTTGTTAAGGTAATTCATGATATGTGTCATATGAATCTAAAGATGTGACAAATCATCCAATATGCCACGCACACATTGATGAGACTTCCATATAATTAGACTCCACCTGAAGAATGTTATTGAAGGCAACCATAGATTCTCTATAGTTGGTGCATATGAAATTTGTTGTAGTTTGTAAAAATGATTAAAAATGATGTATTTTACAGTTGTTGACTAGCTTTGGTAACTACGGAAGGGTAGGGCAACATTAGTTTTTGAAATTTCATGCCCATGTTGTTAATGAAAAATTCTATGTTGGAAAGGGTTTAGAAACTATGTTTGATATAAATCATTCATGGTGTCGCTCAATTTCTTGACAAGAAGAAGAAGAGTGTGTAGTTTGCACTAATATTTCACTTAATCATGGCCACCCCATGACAAATTACATGGCAATGTAGAATTTATTTGTGTAGCTAAATGTTCCTAACAATCCCATGAAACATTAATATAATGGGTTTGGGTGCACTACTAGAATTCTTTGTTTTTCAAATAGTCCAATTGATTAATTGGTCTTTTTTTATTAATGAACTTGTAAATTTTGATTAGAGGCTAGGGGCTTGAATGACATGTGTATCTTTTGACCAATCAACTTTGTTGAAATGACATATTTGATTATTTGTCAACTTGGACATTTAATCAAATTCAACAAAAGATTGACCTCCTTAGTCAATCACATAAACAATTCTAACATCAAATTTATTTGAAATTTTTTAAGAATTAATCCTTAAGATCATTATAAACCTAACCCAAGTTTTTTGAAAATTTAAAATAAATATTAATGATATAATTGAGTTTTGTGTGTGTGTGTGTGTGTGTGTGTGTGTGTGGTGAATTTCCACAATTTTGCAAACATAAGAAAGGACATGAACATCAACAAAAGATTTTTAATTTAAAAAATATTTTAAAATATTTTTACATGATATAATTTTGTAATTTTTTTTGAGACTTGTAACGAGAATATAAAAATATATTAACAAATTTGTACCTCCATATGTGGCTTATAACTAAAACATGGTTAAATTGTTTTATGCACGATCTTGAAGAAGATTACAAAATTGAAAAAATAAAAAGAGTATAAAATTCATTGATGTCATTATTATTATCACCACTTATAATTCATTATTATTATTTATTTTTGTGAATGAAAATTTTTAGTTCACCTTCAAATATTTGAACATAAAACCTGTAATAAAACAAGTTTAACGGAATTGATAAACCATGTTTAAAATAAAAATAAAAGCGTAAAATATTGATAATTTTTCATAATAGTATTAATATTTATTATTATAATTGTTGAAAATTACAAAAATTAATCATTTGTTTTACATGGATTGCTTTTTAATACACCAAGAAAAATAATGGGGAAAAAATTAAAGATTAATTTTGGAGTTTTTATGGTGTAGCATCATGAACATTCATAATAATAGACTTGTCATGATCCCTAAAACAAACTAGAGGAAAAACATACATTCTAATTTATGTAATGTACAAGAATTTAATATATGAAAAAAATATAATTTAGAGGTTTATATCCATCCTATACTTTGCATGCATGCACATTTTCACCTAATCAACAACTCATTCAAATATAAATGTGAGTTTTCTCAAGTCTTTATACATCCATTTAAAAAAAAATGGTGAATGCAAAATGCAATTCATAAGTGGTTGATTTAACAAAATTTAACAACTTAAATTTTTTTGCATAACTTTAGCAAAAACTTAAAACCTTTGGCATAACTTTGACAAAATTTTAAATCTTTGACAAAACTATGGCAAATTTTAAAATCATTGGCATAATTATGGCAGAACTTAAAATAATTAGCATAATTCTGGCAAAATTTTAAAATCATTGGCATAACTACAATAAAATTAATTTTTTTTCACATAACTATAACACAACTTAAAATCTTTGGCATAACTACGACAAAACTTGATAACTTTTATTAGTGTTGTGCGGTTGCTCGTTTTAATTAGAAACTTTTAGTCCAAGTTTTCATATTCTAAAACTGAGGTGAGAATTTTGTAGGGGAGGGTTGAAACCTGATTTTTCAAATTTCTAAACACTTCAATTCTAATTAATTTGCAAATCCAAAAACCTCCAAGTTCAGTTCCAAATCTGAGTGCGGTTCCATGTTCATACTACACACTCCAAATGTTAGAAATTGTATGCGTACAAAGTCTTACAACAAATAAAAAGAAAGGTAAATCTATGTATGGATTTGACAACTAAATAATGTTCATAGTTAATTAAAAGTTCATTCTACTTATCATTTTTTGAAAAAAATCAAATTTTAAGCTAAATATTGTTACCATGATCCCAACGCGGGGGGTCAATTCGCCTTGGCCATTTCCTTTGGGGGCTGGTCTTGGTGAATGTTTTGCGTAAAACTATTGACTTTAGTTTATAGGCAAAGCTCACTAGAAAGCTCGACACCTCCCTTCACCCCTCTTTTTTGTTTTGGGGGTATGCATGGACAATTTCCACCATGCCTAGCTATCATAGCCCATTTTCATTGAATTTAAAATTATGTTTAAAATTTTAAAATTTTGTTTTAGGATGTTTCCAATAAGGCTACCAAAAGCACCCCCAAATTTGTTTTAAAATTTATATTCTTATTCCACATAGGACCAAGAAAAGTTCATATTCATAGGTGCCTTCCACCCTTTTGTTGTTTTTCCTTTTAGTTTTGGGGCTGCATGTAGACATTTCTGGTGGCCTTTTCTAGTAACTACCAAATTGTTTTAGTGTTGAATTAGTTTGAAGGATTTTTTTTAAATGCCTTGAATTTGAGAAAAAAATGAAAATTTTTTTTGGGAAAATTCCTCAAATTTTTTTTTAATTTAGAAAATTTGAAGATTTTTTTGGGGGTGTTGTCTTTGGTAAAACCACAAAAAATCCTTTCCAATACCCTCATCAAAATGAAGGGTAACCTTCTTTTGCAAGACAATAGCAAGTCTGCTATATCTCTAGTTAAATATACATGAAACATGATAATTGCAAATATGATGATCAAAATGTAATATGGTAAAATAATACCTTTTCTTATGAATTTCTTTGTTATTCTTCTAGAGTTTTGAAAATTGACTTCCATATATCATTTGTGGGAGACACTAGAAACTTGTAGTTCAATATCATAGTTACCAGTTTAGGGTTGCAAATGCAAAGTGAGTATGTCTCTTACTATTGATATAAAATGGAACAATGTAAAATAGGTTACAATGACCTTGATTGTTTTTGACCACCTAACATGCTATTACTTTGTAAAGGTCTGAACTTGTAAGAAGATTCCTTATAAATCCAATGAAACTTGTCCACAAATTGGTTGCTTTCACTTAACAAGGGTTGTGTGTTAGCTTGGCCAATTGTGAGAGATGGTGGCTCATGGTTCATCTTTGACAATGACTATCACTAGACTTATGCCCCTTGATAACCAGAAGGGAGATGGTTGATTATGAAGGTTGGATTTGTGGTTAATAACTATGAATTAGGATTTATAAAAATCAAACTTGTGGTTAAAAAATACAAATTAATACTTGTAAAAGTCAAATATGTGGTTAATAATTATAAAAGTTAGATCTATGATTATTAATAACCATAAATTAATATTTATAAAAGTCAAATATATGGTGAGTAGTTACATAGTAACATTATAGATATGATCTAACCATTCAATCATAAGGATGTATGCAATAGGTAGTTTTGATTCAAAAAAACCTAGTGTAGTGACAAGTAGTTTAATTGAAGTTGGAAGCAATTCTTGTAAAAAGAATTCACTTTTTGTTACTATTTTTCCTTTCAGAACTTGTGTTTTTTATTTTTTGGTATTTTTTAAATTTTTGCTAACTTGGGGGGACGTTCAACATCCATATGTTTTTAATAATTATATTCATTTATCTATCCATTCATCAATCTAAGTTCTTTACCAATTTTAAGGAAGTTTTCCAATTCTTTTCATGTGCTCAATTTGGCTAAATGCACTTCAACTTGGTTAAACAAAAATAATATTGATTAAACTAAATTAAACTTGCCTAAATTAAACTCAAGAAAAATCAACCTAAACTAGACTAAACTAAATTAAACTTGGTTAAAACTTATCTAACTTGGATAAATTAAAATGAACTTGGCTAAACAAAACAAATCACGGTCAAACTAACTTAAATTAACCTAAACTTGGCACAACTAACTTATATTTGGATAAGTTTGGCTAAACTTACTTAGTTTGGTTAAACTTGGTTATTCTATTTTAAATTTGGCTAAACTTGGTTGAACTTAACTAAACTTGACAAAAATTAGCTAAAATATTTTAAAATTTCGGTTTAGGGTTCTAGCGTTTAATTTAATATTGACTAAATTAGATTAAATCAATTTAAATTTGGCTCAATTAACTTACATTTTGCTAAATTAACCTTCACTTAGTTAAATTTGGTTAAATTTACATAATTTGATTAAAATTAGCTAAACCAACTTAAATTTGTCCACACTACTTATGTACATCTTGGTTAAATTTAATTAAAGTTGACTACAATTGGTCAAAACAATTTAAATTTGGTTAACTTGTTTAAACTTGGCTAAATTTAATTAGACTTCATTACATTTAGTTAAACTTACATAAATTTGGTTCAACTTATCTAACCAATGTGGGTGCAATGGCAAGATTCTAGGCACTTACACCCCATAAAAAACAATTTTACTGACAAGGTTTACACGCTATAGGGATAGGGTCTCCTACCCCCAAAGTAAAATAAAATTAAATAGGTTTTTCAGGGGTTTTAGAGACATTCCTAATTAGTCTAATAAGCATTTGATTAGTGTGATACTTTGATTAATTCATGTGAGTTATTATTACTAGTTTCCTTAATACCCTCTTAATGAGTTTAGAGCCTAAAAAGGCCTATGATCAATATAATAAACACAAGTTATATTTATTGATTGGTTCTAGTTATTAATTGTATTGATACTTTGATTGGTCTAGTTGGGTTGCTATTAGTAGTCTTCTATTAAACTTTGGGTGAAAACACACTAAGGGTGAACCACTTTTGTTCAAAAAGGTGATGTATAACAAGTATTATAATACATATTAAATTAAAATTTTGATGACATCTTTTGGCCATCATAAACATAAGCAAAAAACTTTAGAATTTGCATAACATTTTGGAATTCAAAGTTCATTTTGATTCAAAATTAATCTTGATCCAACGGTTAGATGAAGAAGATTGGATAAAATCAATGTACATTAAGTATATAATTTACAAATTTTCAATAGCCACAAGGCTTCATGTTTATGGTTTATGAAACATTACCAAACAAAAGAAAATTGAAAAAATAATGTAATGCCCATCTAGAAAATTTCTTATTATTTGATATGGTAGTGGCTTTTTCCTAAAAAGAAAATATTATTATGCATTCAATTTTAAACAAATGTTAAAAAACATATTTTTGAATGAAATTTCATCCAAAAATTTAAAAATTTAAAATTGTTCTATATTTAATTGATGTATATGAATATCATGCACCATAAAAAAGTTCACCCAAGAATTCCATCCACAACCTTAATTTTGAAAATTATGTTTTCAAACTTTGTGACGAAGATTATTTTGTCACAAATATATTCCGTACATTCAAAATTTTCAATATTTGTTTAACTTTTCAAAATAATTGATTAGATTAAGTTTAAAACTAATCATATACACTTCAATCAAGCAAAAATAATTCAAAATGTGGTGTCCATACATTACTAAAAACAATTTATTACAAAAAAATTATATATTTAAAACTACAATTTTCGGGGAGCTTAGTGTGGTTTCACCCCTTGTAGAGAGTGAGAAGAGCTCTTAATCAATCTAATAAACATCTTACATTTTTAGATTTGTTGGGAAAATAAAAACCAAAAACCAAGTGAGTATAAATTGTGGAGGTCTTTAAATGAACTAACAGTCTTAAACCTCAACATTGATTGTTTGTTTATCCACTTGGAGAAAGGGAAGTGTGTGGAAGTTTAGGACTTTTTTGGTCCTTTTCTATCCTAGGTGTTGATTCCAATGTTAAAACGTGTTCTCATATTTTTAGAATTGTTTTTGTTTTAAATTATTTGTGTGCACAGGTTTGAAAAGACTCAAAAAGCTTTTATTAATTACTCTTTCTTTGGAGGAAGTCTGGTTTTCAAGGGCTTGGCTTTTGGGGTCCCCTTTGGGGATTCTGATTTTGTTTTTCATTGGACAAGGGGGTTTGAAAATCTATTTTAAATATGTAGCATGGGTTAAAGATTATGGGAAAATTGATCGAATGAATGTACCCTAATTAATGCCTTTACATTAGCTTGGGGAAAAAAAAAGGTTATTAACAAATTTAGGAGTCAATACCCTATTGAGCCAAAAGTTTCATGCAAGCAATGGGAAGTTCAACATGCAATCCAATCCTGAGGTGCAATTTTTAAATTTAAAATCAAGCTTTTTTTTGTTTTGGGGGGGGGGGGGGGGGGGGCAAGAGGAGGCATTAGTATTCAAGCCACAATAACTTGATAGTCACTTTATCTCCATTTCTTTTTTCAAGGTGTAAACTCAATGGGTTTCAAGGGCGAATTATATAGCTTTGTTGGTCTTTATTTTCATGACCATATATAAACTAGGGGTTTTTGGTTAGTGGGTGGATTAAACAATAAAACATTTATATATGAGACTATACACACACACACACACACATGATCCGGCCAATAAAGGCTTATGAACCCTTCTCCATTTCCTTTCTATATAGGTTTCTCACAGGTTGTGAAAAAATTGTCCCTTTATAGAAAACTAGGTGCACTAGTAATGGAATTGATGTATTTGGGAATTGGGGGTTTGTTGGGAGGGGGGGGAGGGGGAGGGGTGAGTTTTGTTTTCATTTTCCTCTTTTTCTGAATGTGTTCGCATTATGTTACCTTCAAGTTCCCCATGTGTTCCCTAGCCATTCTCTTAGATACTATTAGTTTTAGTTATTTGATGATTGATTGTCTTATTTGCCAAAGGTTAAACTTGGAGCCCAAATAATATCATGAAAGTAATTTCTATTTCTCAACCTTATCACCTATGGACCGATTGCGAGACTCAAAAAGCCCATTGTAGGAGTTTGGAGCAAAACTCATAATAGGGAGGTTATATTGGTTTTTCTGAAAGGATGGCTATGGTTTTTTTTTTCAAAGTTTTGCATAGAGGGCCAAATGCGAAATAAAAAAATGAGCTAGCTTTGAAAAAATAATTATATATGTTATGCCCTGTGGACGTTTTTTGAAATCAAAAGGTGACACATGAATATCATTCCGTATGCATAATCATGGCCCACTGCAGATTTTTTATTTTTATTTTGGTTGAAAATTTGATTGTGTTTTCAAACATAAATGGAACTAATAACCCAATTTTGGGTTCAGTTCTTAAAAAGTTTTGATTCTGATTTTGGTTCCAAAACAGATTCCATAAATTAGATGCAATTCTAGTTTGATTTTTACTAATTGAAATTAGAACCAACATGGTTCTAACACCAATCTAGATAATTGCCAAACATTGGTATATTTTTGCATCGGGTGTTTCTATATTTATTTAGGTTATAATTCTTGATCATATATTTTATCACGCTATGTCTGTTGGTTATATATTCACTAATAACCTAATATACACACTTGATTGGGAAAATTCAATAAATCAAATTTACAATTAATTGATAGTGGGGAAATTTATTGGGATAACCGACAAACTATCCAACATATTAATTGTGTTTGGTTTTTATATTTAACCATAATTGGAACACATGTTTTAAGGAAAAATAATAATTATATATATATATATATATATATAGGATCTAGTCATATCACTCAGTTATCACGTCTTTGTGGTTCCCATATCATTTAAAGCCCTTTGGACCCAAAGAATCATTTATATGAGGACATGGTGTTGGGCATGGTTGAATTCTTGAGAGAGAGGTGGATTATAACCTGATACAACTTGTCCATAATCACCTGCTTATGAATCACTTCTTTTATAGATATAAACTTTACAACATAACCGCATGTTATTGGATGCTTAAGAAAGGATATCTGCAAAACCAAAAATTGGAACCCAATTTTTGGTTTGATAAGTTTCAGATAACTGAAACCGTAGGCGAGGCCAAATACATTTATTTCATATAACCTTGACCATAAGCTTTGTCAAATACATAAAATCACAGCTCAACACTGGTATATTCTCACACAAAAGCAGGCTAAAACTCTTGATTATCACTACATCCGACATTCAACAGCTGCTGAATCTGGTGGCCTTATTATTCTCACACCATACAGTAGTAATGTCATAAATGTTAATATATAACATTTAGAACATTCCTATAATTTGGATAAATGCTAATATAACACATATTCAATATCACATACAACATATATTCAACAACAAAAGTCAATTAAAACTTCTATTTCAAACATGAGTATGATTATTTTCAAAATTAAAATATGTAATTATTAACCTCAAGTTTTTTTTGGGGGAACAACTAAAAATATTTTTTCTTCCATATAATTATCTCCAATTACCATTGATGTCAAAAGTATGATTTGTGCATTCTTTTGAATCAAGCGTTCCATGAATAGTATGTACAAACATCAGTCATGCATACCAACAAAAAAAGCGAGGTCACAGAAAATAACAAATTCAGTAGTTGTTCATCGAACCTGCTCTTTAACATGCAAAGGACTTTTTGTTTTGAGGAAGCTTAAGCTTCTTTGTGATTTTTTTGTTTTGGTGTTTTATGTTTCTTCAAGCTTTCATGTTTAAAAAAAAGATCCAGAGTTCCCCAATTCAGGCAATTCAAGTTTTGTTTGAAAATTTCTTTCTCAAGTAACAAAACATCAGCGACTCTTGACTTCGAACTTCAAGCCTTTGTTTTTTGGTATGTCTGTTCACACCTGACATAATTTTTTTCCCTTGAAATAAAAGATCAAGTCTTTTATTCTTTTTTCAATGTCCATTTTTATATTTTAGATGTTGGAATCAAAATTGAAATTGCTCCCCTTACAAGTTTTATAATAAAAAAAACCCTAAAACAGGTCCCATCTTTGGAATAAAAAGAACCAGAAGCGAACCAGGGAACAATCCTTTCAAAAATGTTAGGGACTGAAACCGAGGGGGGTTCCCCTAGAACACGACAACAATGATATATTCTTGTATGGGGATGGTTCTTTGATTTTTAGAAAAAAAACCTTTGCTTTTTGTTCTAAGGAATAAATTAGAACAGTTTCGGTTTTGGTTTTGCACATTAGTGGAACTGGGAACCTGGTTCAGGATCCAGTTCTTCCAAAAAAACTAAAATCCTGTTCTAGTCGCAGTTCTGGTACTGAAAATCAGATGCAGTTTCTGATAACCGGGACCAAAACCAAACACGAACTGCAGGTTAACCTCAGATTAGCCCCCCAGTTATAGTTGTTCTTTTCAAAAACGTTTTTTCCCTCCAAAAATATTGGTTGTGGTTCCATACATGAATAGAACTGAGAACCGGCTTTGGGGTCTGGTTCTTAGGACGATCTGCTTCTAGTTTCAGTTCTACAATCCATTCCATAAATTAGACTTCATTTCAGTGCATCTAGGGAGAGGGTTGGATTGTAATCATACATACACATTTTTTGCATAGAAAAAAAATGATTTCTGCAAAACCAATTTTGAAATCCCAGATATTATGTTTGGTTTCTTAAGTTTCAATTAACCGGCATGATACTTAGGTCAAACACATTAGTTTCATATAACCGTGAAAAGGTTATCTCGCGTACACACATAACCGCCCAACACCGGTTTATTCTATCACATAAAGTACGCGTACTAGAACTCTTGAGTATAACTACATCCAACGGTCAGCGGCTGCTGACGGTGGTGCTCTTATTCTCACACGTACTACAGTCCTATACTTCACGGCGTATCAGCTCGTTGGGCGCGGGGGTAGGGGTGGCGCGGGTACGCTGATCGCCACCCACCATGATTGTGGCATGTAAATGGGGTCACATGTCCATGATTGTTGCGATGGCGCCTGATGCAGGTTCAAAGTGTGCACCCTGTTCTTTGAGCCAAGACACTTTTGCACCATCGTCAACGCTTCGGAGCTGTGCCATCAAATCTTCGGCCGCAATACTGTGAGCTTTGAGAACCCATGCACCTTTGGAGCTGTCTTTGGTGAAGAGAATGCTATGGGGAGGCATGACGGAAGAGCATTTGCTGGAGCTGGTTTCCTCGCGAGAGGTCGTCGTTGAAGTGATCGACTCGGCGCTGCTCTGGTACCAGAAAGCGCCGGTAAAATCGCCGCCAACGATGCACCAAACCGTTGGTCCCTGTCCACTGAAGACCTCAGTCGTGCATCCCCCATTTCTGAACACTAAACCCGTCTCTGCACTAGAAAGACCGCTGATCAAAACGGATCCTTCGTTAGTGACCTCAGCACAAGTTTGCCCAGCGATGTTGGAAAAAGTGTATCCTTCTCCCGTACAGGCGCCAGAGTTGTCGAAAAAGGTGATGTCTACAGCCTCTACAACAGCAGACTGCAGGCCGCCCCCTGTCAGCAATGTGGCCATCACTAGCACACAGAAGCTGCAGAGGAGAGGATAACGAATCTGCCCTTGCATCAATTTGGCGTTCGACATGTTCTCCATGGTGCGCCTGTACATGCAACTACAACGTATTAAACTTTTGTAATGGATAGTGCACAGTACCGTGTGGCAGCAAAGAGAAGCAAGGCTGGTGACTCCAGAGCCAAGGTGATTAAAGTGCAACAACACTTTTTGCCCACGAACACTTGCTCTATTAACAAGGGACGAAAGGAAGGGCTATGTTTAGAAAGCGATCAGAAGGCACATTGTTATTCCAATATTGTATCAGCCGAATATGATGAAACCCTGCAAAAAAAATAATAAATCATAAACACAGCCGAATAGATCATTTGTCGCAGAAGGAAGATGTGTGGGTTTTCTCTGTAATATTAGCTGATGTCAGCGCCCTATTAGCACCCAATTTGAACTGCTAAGAACGTTGTGCTAATCAAGCTCTAATCACTCACTACTTAATGCCTTCATCAAACAAAGTTCAGTACTTTTGATTGGGATTTGTGAATTGTATGTGCAGCCGTTTGGCAAAAGAATAGCACCATGTGAACCCAGCTCGACACAAAATGAAAGAACTTAGTACACTAGTCACTGCAATTCTATCTGAGTTGTTATTCACATTACTTTACTCCCAATCCTGATAAACTGCTATATGTTTTACGGAGACAAGCTACATTATTGGAACTTGGACGTACTAAGTTATGCATAAGGCACGTTGGTGTGCGAGAGAGATGTACGCACCTGCTGCAAATTTAAAAGAAAAGATGGTAGTTAGATGATGGATGGGAAAGATTGTTGTGGTGTTGAGCCAAGTAAGTAGCCTTATATATATGCTCTATGGAGATGAAGGAGAAGCGTAGTTGATCAAAGTTTTTTATGTTTTTATTTTATTCCTTCAAAAGGTGAAGAGTACATTTGAAGGTTGGAGGGAGGTTGTTTTTAAAATTAATTTATTCCTTCAAAAGGTGAAGAGTACATTTGAAAGTTGGAGGGAGGTTTTTTTTTTTTTAATTTATTCCTTTAAAAGGTGAAGAGTACATTTGAAGGTTGGAGGCAGGTTTTTTATTTTTTATTTTATCCCTTCAAAAGGTGAAGAGTGCATTTGAAGGTTGAAGGGAGGTTCTAAAATTTTAATTTTATTCCTTCAAAAGGTGAAGAGTACATTTGAAGGTTGGAGGGAGGAGGGGTGCATGGTTTTTTTTTTCATTTATTATTATTTATAAATTATTTGCTACTTTTTATTGCTCTTGAAGGGGAAGGGGAGCTTGGATTTATTATTATTACTGTTAAAGGGGAGAGGGGGGCGTGGGTTTTATTTTTTCATTTTCTGTTTTTATCTTTAATTTTTGAAAGGGGGAGGGGAACATGGGTTTATTTTATTTATTTATTTATTTATTTATTTTATTATTAAGGGGAGGGGGGTGTGGTTATTTTTTTCATTTAAAAGTAAAATAAAAAAGGAAAATGGAGTGCAAGGTTTTATTTTATAAAAACATTCATTTTTGTTAACTTTTTTTTTAATTTTGTAAGTTTTTTTTTAAAAAAATTTCATTAAATTTCTTTAATTGTTTGGCAATTATACCTGACCTAAAATTTAAAATAGCTGATTGCAGCAATGATGCCTTCCTTGATGCTCTTCCTCTGCATGTTTATCCTTGATATGAGTCATGATGATGAAACCTTGCCAAACCTTTTAAAAAGAAAGCACCCAAAGAAAGGAGAGAAAAAAAAACAAGGGGCAACCAAAGTTCAAGATCCATTGTCTACTTGATAAGCTTCTCAATCTAATGGTCTGACCCCAATCCCAAGTCAAACGCACGAGAAGTAGATATCATGTTCATTGTAGACACTCAAATCTTAGTCTTGAGATCAACTACCCTACTACCTTGCCAGCTTCAATACTAAAATATATTATTTTCAGAAATGTTGAGTTTTTCACACAAAATTTTTTTTAAAGAAAAAAATTTGTGAAGGAAAATATTGAATCTTCAGGAATATTTTATTTGTTGAAATGAAAATTTCAAAAGTAATGACTGTAGTAGGACCTTGGCAACTCTGAGACATGTTTGTCAAATAATTAATTAAAATTTGAAATTTGAAATTTCAACAAATAAAATATTCCTGAAGATTCAATATTTTCCTTCAAAAATTTTGGTTCTTTCAGAAAACAAATTCTGAAAATTTCAACATTTCTGGAAATAATATTATTAGTGTGGAAGCTGCAAAGGTACCTTTGAGTGCATGCACAGCCATCGCATTGGCTCCATGCAATTTCTATTCCTAAAACTGGTTGTCACCGTACTTGGCCTGAACTAATACCCCTTTTTAAGAGGGTGGGTATTAGGTATGTATAATATATTCACTCTTATTAATTAGTAGTGGGGACCCAAAGTTCAATATTTTTCCAACTGCCACCTTCTTGTGATGATAAGGTGATGATGTTCTTGCTTGCTTATCACGGTCGGTCACGGTGGGTAAGGCCCGAGGACATTGGCATTGCCAAAGCAAGGAGTAGTACTAGGATAAACTATGAATCCAAAGGTGGGCCAAACATGGGAATGGGCCACTCCAAGGGTGTTCATCTCATGTAAAATGGGATGTCCTTTTCATGGTGGATAAAGATATATATTCCTTTTGTCCATCCATGGGGCGAAGTTTGAAGGACAAGGAAGGTAGATTCCTTGTGTTCATAGAGTGTATGATTTTGTAGTGGAGAATTATCATTACAAAACTTGGGGCTATGTGTTTGCTACATGCTATCAATGACAATGAAATGATGGAAAAAATACTTGATTTTGTGAAAATTATGTTTATTTTAATGGAAATATTCAATGACATTACATGCAACTTGAATTGAACCCAAATATTTAAAATTCAATTCAATTCAATTAAAATTTGATCAAACCCAAATTTAATTGGATTCAAAAAAATTTAAATGGGATGCAAGTTGATGCACAAGCGATCAAAAATATTCTTCACTTTCATTATTCATGACTATGATGTTGAAAAAGAAAAAGAAAACTTTGCAAAAACACAAATATGAAAAAACACTTTTGAATTTTATTTAAATTTCAAACTGAAATCTATTTTAGTAAAATGAAATGACTAGTGAACTCTAAACTTGTCTACCCTATACCAACTCCAATGCTATCATCCTTATTAGAGTTTTGAAGTTACAAATTTCAAAAGAATATGTCATTCTAATCAACATGGCAAGTTGTATAATTTAGTATGACGCAAATATCATGTTTTAGGTTAGATTTGACCAAAGGTTCAACAAGGTTTATATATACTAGGGTGCAAACAAGATATTTTGTACATACTTGCTACCTTGTTTTCTATTTGAAAACACAAAAAAAAAAAACAATTTTTTAAACTTCCAACCTTCCTCTAGCATTTCAAAACAAATGAAACTTTTAGTTTTTTTCATGGGCATCTATAGCCTCCTTCTAACTTCTTAGAGCAATTTGTGTCATATCATTTGGACTTGAAATAGTACCCAAAAGTATCCCCAATAATTACATCATTTTTCAAGGGTTGGGGAAGATTTTAATTACAAAATAAAATCATTAACCAAAAAATATATATTAGTTTGTTCACCACATCAATATTGAGGTGCCTGAAAAGAAAACCAAATACTTGCAAAAACATTACACCTACTTTCAAATACTTGAACTTCATTTTTCAAATTGCCACAAATTTTAAGTTCAATTCAAGTATTTGCAAGTAGTTTAAAAAAAGATGATTATAATGATTTAGCTTTTGAAGTCCATGCAAACAAAAGTTAAGAGATAATGTACCCCAAAAAAAAATTATTATCCCCATAAAATCATCTACTTGTTAGTTGTTTTATGCAAAAGCCCTAGTAATTTGTTGTTTACACTACTTTTTATGTATATTTTATCATGTTTTGACCCAATGTTGATTACAAAAACATGAAACTAACATGGGATCCAATGAAAACCCCAAATAGTTACCATATTTCCCTCATGGTGTACCTTAAAAAAATTACAATTGGATATAATTGAACAAAAAATGATATTCATGCTATGCATGGCAATATGACATGAATTCAAATTTTCCATGGCTCATGACACATATGCAAGGTAAACTTTGTGGATTCATCCGTTACAACATGTGAAATATGTGATATGTATTACCGCCAATTTTGCATTGATATTACAACTTTATGTTGGTTCTATTACATCACATATTACCATATGAAAAATCATATTCTCTTATACAAGAACGTCTCCATCAATGCCCCCTCATTTGGGCTAGTATTAATTTCCAATGTAAATATAAGTGTTCCCCTACCCCACCCACAAACATGAATTTTAAACATTACTTTATTGTGACACCATTTAAATGTATACTCATGCCAATCACTATGATCCACCTTAAAGATAGTTGGTGTGGGATGTTGCGAAATAGAGATGTACCGATGTCATTTGGTGCCTTTAACCAATTGAACTTCCACATATATTGTTTTTGTTTGGCATTTCACTAAGCATTGAGGTTGGTGTTCTTGGCTTCATGGCCTTGCTTTAATGGTGTGCCCAAAACTTCGCAATTTTTGACAATCATAAATTTTTTTCGTTGTGTGATCACAAAATCACAATTAATTCGCTCTCCAACTTAGCAAAAGTATATGTGTAAAATTGTAAATGCCCTTCACTAATCTTCTTGACATAATTGTAAGTGTTTGTAAATGCCATGCATGTGTGATTTTTAATTGGTTACAATTAAAGTTTTGTTGTGGTGTGTATTGGTTTATTATAATGTTTGTCATAAATTTTTTATTTATAATAATAGTTACAAAAATCCATTTCAATAGATCTCACTTGCATGTATAATCTTCAGTGTTATGAGACAAGACCTTGGGAACATTGATTTTAAGTAATTGGTTAAACAAAGTTTTTGGGCCCATGTTTCACCTTGTGCTTGTTGGTAGGCTCTTGTCTTGTGACACACTACATGTAATTTAACTTGAATAAATTGAACTTATGTGAAAGGAATTTATATAATCTAAATGGACCATGGATCTTCTAATGACACTGTATAATTTGTATTCGAAAACATATACATGGGAAACAAAACTGGATGATAAACATAAATTGACAATAAAATTAGAATGGTGGTTCTTTGTTTCCAAACTTTAAAAGAAACAAGTTCCATTAGTTATTTGAAAAATTAAATTATCAAAGACCACTAGGTTAAGCCATCTAATGAATGCTAAAAATTAATCCTTAAAATAAATGAACTTGTAAACTGGTTCTAGTTTTATGTTTTTCAATATTGACATGTGTCATGGTTGTCATTAGAATAATAACTTGTTGAACAAGTCTTTTATCCTTATCGATGGCTGGTTGAACCATTGTGGTAAATTGATTACCAACAGTCTTTGGTGTTTGTACTAGTGTTATCAAAATTTGTTCTGGTACTGGAACATATATAGGTACATAACCTGTTTAATTCCTTGAAATCAAAGGATTAAATCCTTTTGCTCTAAAACTGTATGTCAGATATAAATTAGGATCTAAAAGATTGTAAAGGGATATGACATTATACCAAATTGGGTATGTAGATATAGGTAAGGTACTATTTTTTCTTGGTACAAATGGTGTAACAAGTGGTTACAAATTAAGTTGATGACTAACAAATACTGCCATATGACCGATATTAGGATTCACAGGTTGATTTCCTAATATAGATACATTGGGTAATGTTGTTGTAATGGTTGGAATAATAGGTTGATGAACATTCATCACCTCTTTTCTAAATAATTGTCTTAATGTATCATTAATAAAAGGGCAACATTTAAACTAATGTCTTACTTGTTAACAATAAGAACAAGTTGCAATTATGTCACAACCCCACTTTGAGGCAAGTGTGAAATGAGATTCACATTCCAAAAGTGGGAACTTGGAGTCCTCTGAAACTCTTACAACTTCAAAGCTCAATTGTAGAGGTCAAAACACCTTGCCTTGAAGTGTTCTTTATATTGTTGGAAAGGCCTTCAAGTTTAGATGTCGAAAATGGCCTTGCATGAGCCATTCGGACATCTGCAGCACAAGTTATGGTCAAAAGAAGGGTCGGGAGTCAAACTGTCAATTTGACTCCTGACCACAAAAAGTCGGGAATCGACCCGATCCTGATGTGTGTAGATAGAATGCGACACACCATTGAAAAGATATTGAGGAGAGCTACAAGATTGCTTGAGACCTCATCCCAATCCGAGGTATGAGCCGGGAGTTATGAGCTCCCAAAGTCCCAAGAGTCCAAACCAGGATAATTTCGGGACTCCTCCTTGGGAATCCCATGAGTAAAAGCCATTTGAATGCAGGTGCGGCGGAGCAATGCAGAGAAGGTTATATGGGGGAAGGTGGTGGCTTCCCCCGAGTCCGGGCCGTGGTGAGTCAAATGAGTCCGTGTTGCCCGTGGCTTGTCCCAACACCAAGGGTGTTTCCGAAGGTGAACTAACCCACTTGTGGTTGGTTCTTGATGCAAGACCGAGTAACTAAATAGTTGTCCCTCTTCCTAGTCTAATCTCGGAGCTTTCAGCACACCCCTCTCACCCCCTTTAGTGCTGGAAGCTGGGAGCGACATCAAGTTCCATCTACTCCGCTTTTGTTAACATAGTTGGACTACTTTGAGTCAAACAACGAACTTGGGGGCGCGTCAAATTCCAACACCTTAGTTTCCTTTTGAAACCAATGTGGAATGTGGAACCTTGTGATCTTTCACCTAGACCAAGGATTAATCAATTTGGCCATGTGACTTTTGTTGATATGTTGTCTTTTGTCGAACAACTATTAGTGTTGTTTGAACTTCATTAAGTTCCAAATGTGGTATGGAAATTGATTGATTTGAAAATCTTCGATTGATGCAATGAAGTTGCTCTAACCTATTGATATGTTGGATCCATTCTCTACATCAATGGCTACCAAATCCATGTTTGGGCTTGGTTATGGATTTTGTAAACCAACAAAAATTATTGTTGGTGCAGGTACACACGTTATGGGTATTAAATATCTAAGACTTGTTGAACACCATTATTGTTGTATGGAGACAACCTCATCAAATTGTTGAACATGTTCATGATTACCACCATTGTGAATATTCATGGCCCGTGGTTGGTTGATATGTTTGTGGTGTCATTTGGTGAGTGGTTGAGGTATTTATGGTTTCCCTTTACACAACCAATCCAATTACAACTTGATGTGGTTCATTGGTTTTTACTATATGTGTTGCATCCATGTTTAGTGCATTCACTAATTCATGTTTCATAGGTTGTACTTGTTGTTTGTCTTGCGTTTGTGCAAGTTTTTAAACAAGTTGATGTGTAACATGTTTTAACTATTTTCTAAAACTTCTAGTGATTACTTTTGACATCTTTTTAAATCAATAGGTTTTTAAAAAGTTCTTGCATTATTTCTAAACATAAAATTAAAACAATTCCTCTTAGTAGTCAAGAATTTACAAAAATAATAATTTACAAATTGGACTCTTATTTCCTTCAAACATTTTTACATTATTTCCACATATTTCATAATGTTCTTAAAAAATAAAAATAAAAAAACAAAAACTTGTATCATCTACATATGAAAATCAAAAGTCTAAGTATAATTTCTACAACATGTACTCAAATTGCTAAAACTTCAAGAAAAACAAAATTGAGAAAAATAATTATTTTATTCCTCAAAATAAAAAGACAAACAAAGTGGTCATCAAAATTTGAAGTCCTCTTAATTATATACAAGCTAATTCAAAACTATGAATAAACCATTTAAACAATCACTAGCTATGTAAACATAACAATTCCAAAAAAATTAAAAAATCTACTTGTTTCACTACCTATCCAACAAACTACCTGTTCTACCAACAACCTATTTTGTGGACCATTGGTTGATTAACTACTTGTCAACTTGTCTACTAACTTGTTATAATGCTACATGTCAAGTTCTATAACCAAATAAATTATATCACCTATTAGGTCACTTGTTACAAAATTTTGGGTAACACAATGTTATGGACCCATTGGCAATTCATGTTTTGTGAATGCATAGGTAAATGTTCATGAGTGAGTTTGTACAATATTGACTCAAATCTAAATTTTAAGGTGAAATGTATAGGATTTCCAATGTCCATTATAATGGCTTGTCCATAATGATATTGAATGAACTTGTGGTGTAATAAGCTTGTAGTGTAAGTGGTCCAAGTATGGTTAAGGCAATTGGTGGTGGGTGGCGGTTAGGTGGAATGTAACCAATACGTTCCATTGTCAAGTGTGCAATGTAAGTTGTAGCAATGACAAGTTTGGAATGATATTCAAGTGCAACCAATGGTGGAGTGAGCATGCAATGTTGTAAGTGGTACAAAGATGGTTAAGGGGATTTTTGGTGCCTCCTACATTGCAATATACTAGAATGTCAAAACATGTTCACATTGAAGTGGGTTTATTAGGTTGTGGTAGTAATAAATTTGAAATAATATTAGGGTGGAACGTAATGGTGGAGTGATCAATATGCATTATTAGGGGTGTAGGCATGGTCAAAGGAATTTGTGGTGGGTGTTAGCATATTAAAATGGCTTGGCAAAACATTCCAAGTTGTTAATTATGCAAGGCAGGTCAATTAATGATAATAGGTTGGAATGATGTATTGTAGTGGAACCACATGTCTAAGTGTAATTTGAGTGGTTTAGTCATGGTTAAGGGGATTGGTGGTGGCATGTGGGTGGTAACATAATGGAATGTCCTAATACATTCAATGATAGAAAAGGCTTGTTAGGTTGTAACAATGATAAGTCTAAAGTGATATTGGGGTGGAACATAATTATGGAGTGACCATGTAGTGTAAGTGGTCCAAGCATGGTCGAGCTGACTTGTGATGGGAGACAACAAAGTGGAATGGAACCAATACATTGCACTATGAAGTGAGCAAGGTAGGCCAAAACAATGACAAGTTTGGAGTAACATTGTACAATGAAAACACTAGGTGGGTTGCCTTTGTAATGTGAATGGTCTGAACATGGTCAAGGGGATTGGTCATGGCATGTGGGTGGTGATATAGTGGAATGTATGTAATGAATACACTCCACTATCAAGTGGGCAAGACAAGCTATAATGATGACAACTTCAGAGTGTTATTGTCTTACTAGAATCAATGTTTGAATGACCTTGGGGTGACACATTGGTGAAACCTAATTTGGTAAAGTAATGGTTTAATGAAATTGTCCAAGCTTGGTCATTGATTAGTAATGTGTGGCAACCTATAGTAAAATCTTTTATATGTTGACAATTGTCTAGTTTGGTGTAATGAAGGAAGAATGTGGGTGCAAAGAGTGGTAAAAACATGTTTTACATCATAGTAAGATCATATGGAGTTTTGTGCAAGGGAAATGGGTGGGCATCTAAGACAAGTTATTCAATGGCCAAATCACTTGGCACAAAATATCCCCCATTTGCAACTTGGCTCTTGAACATTGTAAGGGTGCAAACTATTAATGGGGTGGATGTTGACCTGAATGCAATACTTTGGAAACACATTCCATCATGTACCAGCCCCATTATTTTTGTAATGATATATATTATAATGTTTTACCAAAACCATGTGCTATAGCATAAGTCAAGTGGGTGGAGGCCAATATCATTGAAACTAAGATGTTGGAAAATGATTATGAAGCTTTTGGAAAATTTCACAAGTTCATTATATGGTTATGGGATTTCATAAATATTTATGGCCTACATAGCACTTTTACATGGGTGACACCAATGATGTGTTCTAGATACCTAGGTGTTTCCATAGTTATGTGAGATAAAATTCATGGTTTAACATGTAGGCATGAATTTCCAACATGTACCCCTATCATTTTGGTAATCAAAATATTTACAATGTTTTGACAAAGCCATTGTGGGCAATGATTAAAGTCTACCACATATTTAATCAAAAGAGTCAATAATAGTTTAGATGTTGTGAATGATTTGTGAATGTAAGAAAATTAATAACCATAGTGGCATTATAGTAATGGATGATTGCATTATGGAAAAGCCATACATTAAACAAAATTACATGGGGGGTGGAGTTTCATTCCACCTTAATTTCATTCCAACACTTTGCCACAAAAACACTTTACCCATTCCTTTAGTGGGCAACAATGAGTTTTTTTATGAAAAAACTAAAAATACATTTAAATGGATGCTAGTGGTTTTTTTTCCAAGGTTCATTAAGAGACCATTAAATGCAATGACCAATGGTTTGGTAGTGGTGGACATCAAGGATAATTGAATGGAAACAAATGTAATCCACTCAAATGGATTTAAATGGAATTGTGGGAATGGAATAGGGTGCAATTTGTTGTAGTTTGTCATTATTCAACCTTTACCATGTTGCATTTTTATTCATTTCCAACTTACAAAACACAATTTCAAAAAAACATTTATATTAAAATGGGGTCAAACCATATTATTAGGAGCCACATGTGCACCCTTTAACCATTAATTTATTTTTAAAATATTTTTATAATCTTTTAAATATGTCTTTAAAAATTGTTAATTAATTTTTTAAAATACTATTATGTTAAAGTGTATATAAAAAAATCCCAAAACATGTCATTAAAAAATATTTTCAAATTGTGTTTATAATGTCAAAATTGTTTTTAAGTTGTTTTATGCAACTTTTAAGCAGTGGTTATAAAAGGTTAAAAATCCTTCTATGTATTTTTCATTCATTGTATTGATTATAAATTCTTGTGATATGGACATAATGTATTCATAATAATTTTAAAATTTTATTATTATTATTGTTATTTTACAATCCAAAGTTCAAAAAATTAAACAATGGTTATGACTACTTTTGGTACATGTTAGTATGATTGCACCCAATGAATATATGCGTCACAAACTTACCAAGCTTCATAGGTTTGTACAAATTTTGTGCTATGGTTAATATGAATGATATTTTTACATATTCAATATTTTAAATATTCAAATAAATAAAGCATTTTAGAAAATGACATACATGAATGTTCATGTTTAATACACAAAAATTGCATAGATTTATCCAAAATCACATCACAATAATTGCACAGATTTAATTACAATGTAAATCATACATATTTCACATCAAAACATCACAAGTAGGAAAAAACGCGTCATTTATATAGAAATAACATATATATATTTTTGTGCCATTTTTACACTTTGAAGCCCAAGAATTTTGAACGAACATATTTTTTATGGTTTTTGCACAATTTTGGTTGAAATTTCATGATATTGTAAATTTGTGATGTGTTAATCACTCCATTATCTTAAAACCCTAACCATAATAATATTGAAAGAAATTTAAACTTAATATTATTATTTTTGTTGGTACTTACATGTGACATATGATCCATACAAGGAAATGTAAGTCTATGGAGAAAAAACCATTAAAATGTATACATAAAACACTCTAAGGTCTTCATTATACTTGGAAACATCTCCTTGCACAAGTAAATGTTTTCATCAATTAAAGGGACTTTCTAAAATTTCTATGCAGAACTTTTGGAATTCATAAATGATTATAACATGCAATTTCAATATCTTCTAATTTCAAGATTTTATTTTCACTAATAATCTTACCCCATAATTATCTCCATGCAAAACATTAAATTTCATAGTTTAAGACATAGAGTTGTTAAAAATAGGTAGGTAAATGATTAGTAAATCACCAACCTATTAGATACTAAAACAAAAAAACCCTAAATAAAACTTGCACATTGCACAATTGTTTCAAGTTTCCAAAATTTTGGGATCCACAATTTGTAATTTCTTTAATTTTCAATGTTTTGGGAAGGTAATTTATAAAAAATTGGGCATTATAATTATCACTAAACCTAAATTTGAATTTTGACATATATTTACTTTAATTTCAATTGTTATAAACTTCTTGAAAATCAATCATAGTTGAATACTCATATATGAAAAATGGAAAAATGTAAGATGTATCATTTATAAACTAAAACACCTAACAATTCCTTCTTCAAAAACCATAAAATATATATTAAAAACATATCAAATACAATTCAATTTTCCACATGAACATGTATCCTAACATGCAAGGATTAGTATTACAATACAAACAACATTGTCATAACTCAATCACAAACACCATGCTGACCACCATGTTTTTCATGTTTACCACCATGTTAAAGATGATGGCATTAATGAAATTGTTATTCCAAAAAAAATCTAATGTTAACAATTGATATTTCATGATCTAGGATACACCAAGATTATCTCCAACAAATATTCAAATGATGTAAAAGAAAAATGGGTGTGAGCACAAAGTTTGATCATAAAATTTTTACACACAACTTTTTTTGGAATATGCCAAAAATACTAGCTTTAAACAAATACTTAGGTTAAGGTTGTCATAGAATGTGGGCATTCATTAGGACATGACATGTTTGTTTGGATGTTGATGTTACCCAATGTCACAAAAAAATAAGGTCAACCTAGGTCAATATAAGGTCAACATTCGTCATAACCTAGATTGGGCTCTTCAAAGTAGGGTGTAAGGCAACTAAAACTTGTGTCATTCAATTGTCCTAAACCATGTGGCAATTGAAATAATGTTCGATCACCATAGGTTAAATTAATGATCAAGCCTACTTTAGTTGCTAGAGATTTTGGTTATTGCACAACAATGTGCAACCAATGTGCAACCAAACTTTGGTGTGAAAGAAAAAAATTTAAATGTTTTTTTGGACAAAATTTGGTTTTCAATAAAAACAAATCAAGAAAATTCAAGAATTTATTGGGTTTTGAATATAAATTCAACCAAATTTCCTACATTTTGGCTAAAATTTGCAAAAAACTTAACACCAAAAAAATGAAAAAAGATTAAAAGGCTTCCATTTGTATCAAAAAAATTGATTCAAATGAATACCTATTGATTCAAATTGATTATTTGATGTCCATGACCTTTTATCATTGCATTTTGTATATTTATATGGACATAAAGATCTTCCAACATGTCAAAATATTGGTAAGAAATAGTTTGGGGACATGAAATTATGGGATGTATGATATTGCTTATGCCTTTTGACACGTGCACAAAAAAAATCACAATGTTAATGCAAGTGAATCAAAATTCGTGAAAAGCTTGATACTATTTAAATTTCAAAGATAATCACACATGACATCATGATTCCTTAACAAAACTTCATTTTATTACGTCAACAAGTGTAAATTACATCATTTTTATCATTCTTACAAATTACACCAAATTTCATATGCACCAACTATAGAGAATCTATGGTTGCCTTCAATAACATTCTTCAAGTGGAGTTTAATTATATGGAGGTCCCATCAATGTGTGCATGGCATATTGGATGATTCTTCACATCTTTAGATTCACATTATGCATATCATGAATTACCTTAGCAAATGACATTTTGGTTGAATTGTTGAAGAAGTATTATACATCCCAATTTTCACCCCATATGACATTTGCAAGCTTGCCCACCAAGAGTTGTTAGGTGTCGTTTTGCCATACACCAAGGAGAATTTATAGTTTTCAAGTTGCCATGAACAAAAAAAGTTCTAAGGCACCCACCAATTATTATTTTGGCATTAATAACATTTTGCTCCTTGGCAAAACCATTCAAAAATGGAATCACCTATTGCAAACATTTAGCTTCACCCCAAGCACACACACTAATGTACACAACATCTAGTTTGTTGGGTGGAAAATGCAACATGATATTGTCCTTTGACAAATCATTGTGCAAAATCTCATTATGCATCCCAAATTTACCAGCTTCACTAGTTCATTCAAAATTCATATGAAATTTATTATTTCATGGGTTCATATTTTTTCCACATAGATGTTGCGTGTTTAAAACATGAAATACACTACTAAGATTCTTATTCTTTCAAGCTAATCAAGTTGATTGGATGGGATTATTTTATTAGAGGACATGTATTTTTTACTAGAAGCCAAGGGCTTGAATGACAATGGGTATCTTTTGATTAATCAATTTGATTACAATGACTAATTTAATAATTAGTCAAATTGGCAAGTGCCCTAGTCAATAAAACCACATGTTATATTCAATCAATAAAGTTAACTAAGTAGGCTTGGTCAAAATGGCCTAGTAGAAAAGGCCAATTACAAATTCCAATACTAGTTATGTATTTTGAAATTACATGTAACATTTTGGCTATGTTTGACCAATTAGAAGAAAGTTGGAAAATGTAAAAGTTAGTAAATACAATATGAGCCTAGTAAAGGTCATAACTTAGGTTGCCCTAACCTACTTTAAGCTTCTATACTTGATCATAAATTATAGGCTTTTAAACCTAGGCCTAAGAGCTTAGGTTGTAAGTTCTTAGACATAAGTACTTTAAGAGTAGGTATTTAATTTTAGGCTTAACCTATGTTGCTTAGGTTGTTTCCACGTGGCATAACTTAATGACCAATGTTTAAATAGCATAACTTAGTGGCCAACGTTTACATGCCACATGGGATAAACCTAAACCTAAGTGGCCAATGTTTAGATGTGACATGGTTTAACTTGGGTGGCTATTGTTTAAATGCCACATGGCATTTGCCTGGTCAAAATGGTGTTTGACCAATCAAAAAATCATTTGACTATTGTATTGACTAATCAAAATAACTAGTAAAAAATGCCAACCTAGGCTTGGTCAAAAAATACATAGCCCAATCACAATGGACAAGTTCAAAACAACTTGTCCAAAATGATTGAGAGGTTTTTTTTTAATGCTTATCTAAAATGGGTCTTTTTTGACAAAAAAAACTAGTTAAAAAAATTAAGAATTCTAGTAATGATATTTCATCCTACTTATATGTGCATCATTCATGTTTAAAGTGCACAACATTCATGTGCAAAAAATATGAACTCATGAAACAATAAATTTCTCACAATTTCCATTATCAAAAAATGAAATGGGAACTTTGTGATGTGGTGCAATACATTCATATTGATGTTCATGAATGCCCAATATGCCATGTTCACATGATTTCACCTAAAGGTGACAAATCTTTTTCACCCTTCCATATTAGGCCCCCTTTGTTGTAATAACATTCATTTCTTCATAAAGGCTGAGTATTTCATGTTTTGAAGCATGTTCCCATTCCATGGCAATGTGTAAGCCTCCATGGTTTTTGAATGGATGGTATTTAGGAACTTGATGACACCTAGATGTTTGCATGGGTAAGCCTAGAACGTTTCTATTAAATGTTGTTTAAATGCTTTTTGTTTATCATATGTTTTGGGTGTCTTCATCACCAATTCAATGGTGCTTGGGATGCAATCAAACCTTTCAATCAACACCCTATGCATTACATCATAACCACCTTGATTGTCCATACTTGACAAAAGGAGCACATTTGTTTTGCTTGGAATCCATAGGATGCCTTAACTTCCTATTTGGGAAAGAAAAATTCAAGCCATTCTCCATCCTTTTTCTTCGAAAAGTTCTTGTTAAATTTGGCCCACCATATCACCTTATCCAACAATTCCACCACCTCCACAATCCAATTTTCCTTGAATTTTGCTAAATAAAAACCTTGAACAATTGCATCAAATTTGACATTGTGTCCTTCACCTTGCATTCAAGGCACTCCAAAAACCTTGGAGAACTATGTACCTCAATGTGTTCCAAGGAATTGTTTAGTTCCATCAAAAACTTTAATTCCATGACATGTTTGTACTTGTTTAGGGTAGATGTTTACTTGTTCACAAAAACATAACCAAGGTAAACCATCATATGTTCTTTGAAAAAATCTAAAACAATTTCCTAGAATTGTCACATGGCAATTTGTTTAAAGGTCATTTGTTGCAAACCTTTGTTGATTTTCTGAATGGGTTGATGAAATGTTCTCATCCATACACATTTCTAATGCTTGTCACTTTTACATGGTTTGTGAAGGTAGGCCTTCCATGTTACTATAAGTTTTTTGGAAGTAAACAACTTTAGTTTTAGTTGTAAAACACAAAAGATTAGTCCTAAGGACACATGTGATTAAAACTGTACAAATCACTTTGGACAAGTAGCAAAAGACAACCAATCACAAAAAACTCCACTTAGCATGTATAGTCACATCAATAGTCACATATTGCTTGCAACTGTATTTTTACAAATAAAATTACATGTATTTTAATTTTGATGAATTTTGATCATAATTTTAATAAACATGAAGCTATCACATGAAAAGAAATGAATAAACATTAGGATCCACAATTCAATCATTAATTATATATCATTATTTGATCTGTTCTGAAATAAATTTGGTTTATGTAAAAATCAAATATTACATGTATGTTCATGTACAAGCTTAGATTATTAATTCACATTGAAGAGAATTTATTCAAAATTTATATGCATTACAAAAAATATATCACACATAACTTATGCATTTATATGCATTAATTTTACATGTAGTTTAATGTTATCATAATTTAGCATAAATATTAACATATGTCATATGTATTAAAAAAAAAAGTCACATATTAGTTGTTTAGTTGAGTTGAGAGATAATTGCAACAAAGTTGCAAATGAGATTATATTTCATCCATCCATTAAAATACATTTTATCATCCATACATGTGTTGATGGTGTCACCAAAATAGTTGAACATTAATTAATGTTTTGATTATGTGCCAATTGGAGAACCTTTAATCAAGACATGTTTTTGTTTTTCAACATAGTAAACTTGGAAACATTGTAGATGCTTAGAATATTCAATGGAATATATGGAAAAATACCACCAAGTTGAAAACTACTTTAAAAAATATACCAATTTAGTTGATAAATCAACTTAATTGGTAATTGCCATTATTCTATTTTAAAATTAAAAAATTCTAATTGCAACATAGTTGCAAATCATATTTAGTTGAAAAAATTTTGGTTAAAAAAGGGGGTTTTCTACTAGTGAAATTCGCATTTTATATGGGTAACGAATCAACAATATTTTGTTAATGGTCATCTAGTTGTAAAATAATGCCAATATTGTGGCTTCATAGTGGCACATATATATGTAACAATTGATGGCATTTGGGTGGCCACATAATGGCATAGTTGTGGCACAATAGTGGCCACTTAGTGACAACATAGTGGCCACCCAATTGCACGGATAGACTTCATAGTTGAAAAACCAGTTATAAAGCTTTGTACCTCATGGAGGATAGGTCCATGGATGGGAATGCGAACGCATGGAAAGTTGTACATTAGTTGTAGAAAAGTTGTTCAATGTGTTAGTTCAATTTTTATAGTTCTAACTTAGTTGGATGTTACAACTAAAATGCAATTCCTCAAAAAGTCAAACGTAATTGATTACATGCATAAATATGGTGTGTATAGATTATCATATATGAAACACATTTAAAACTACAATGCAACTACCGAACAACTAGCTTATTTTTTGACGTGGAAATTTATTAAATCACCGTATTTATATAGTGTAGTTGCATAGGAGTTGCACTTTGGAGGATGTAATTGCAACATAGTTGTATTTGAGTGGTTTTTGAACTATAGTTGCAAGGAAGTGTGGTCTTTGTGGACACAATTTCTCATAGTGTATCCATCTTGCAAATATTTTGTAAGCTTATGATTCCATGCAAATATGTTCTATTACACGATGGTTAATACCATTGTAGCCATTTTTGCCATCACCCATGGGGGGGGGTTGTGAGGTCTAAGTTAACTTACATTTTATATGTCTTCTTATGTGTGAAATGCAAGTACCTTCCATTTGCTTACAACCAGAAATCTAGATCAAGTTAAACACCCATGTGATTGTCCACATCCATAGTGTAAAATGCTTTGATTTGAACAAAAGAAGCCACATCTACGTTGATCTTTGAGTGCCACCTTTTTTTCTATTTAGTATGCTTTGGGAGCAAGTTGGTATTGTAAAAGTGGGTGATTCAAAACAAATGAAAAACTTGCCACTTTAAGCGCGTAGGCACTTTCACATGTACTATGCAATTTTCAAAATGGTTTTGCATATTATGGTAGGTTAAAGCACACAAAAATCAATTATTGTAACAATTACATTTTAAAACTCATATGGTACAATCTTAGGACGCATTTATGGAATATGTGTATATGTGTGTGTATCAAAATATGCAAATATACGCCAAACATGATTCTTATATTTTTTGATAAACATTCAGTTTCAGATTGAAGATGACAAGAGATTTGAGGTGGGTCTTAGTAAATTAAATCCATTTCAACTACTTATTGAATGATTAATTCAACCAGATACTAGTGCAATCTAAAACAAGAACTGGGCCCTATTATATACCTATGTATACCATAACTATACCCATGACCAGTTCCTTGGATTTAATTAAAAAATATTGTTTTGGAATAATTTGAGAGAGCATTAGCTTTGTGAAAATCAACAATTATTAACCAAACACCAAAAGTGAAGCCCAAATTTACATGCACCACTCAAATGCAGGGCCATGTCAAATTTCAGCAATGATGAAATCCAATGTCTAATGTCAATTCTGCTTTAGAACTTCCTGCCATTCCAAAGAAATCGCCAGGTTTTGGGGTGGGGGTTTTGGGTGGGCTGGCAGGAGGTCGATAGCAACAAGCAATGAGACTCCATCAATGAATATACATGGTTTGATTGAGATTATGGTGCAACCAAGGGGTGTCATGTTTGACACTTTTTATAACACTCTCATTATACTGGGCCTTCAGTGGGTTCCATGAGCACATGCTCAAGCCTCAATGTAATATATGTCCCAGTTGGGGTAGAATTTTACAAGTTACAAAACTCCCTGTATATACCGTCATCAAGTGGTCCTTTGGCAAGAGTGCATAGGGTATGGATGTAGAGCGATTTGGGTTTTGGAAGTTGGGAGCTTTTGTGTCTGAACAATATTCTCCGAGCCCAATTTTCTTTTTCTTTTTGCCTCAAATTCATGTGCCTTAGTAATTTTGAATTCATTTTTGCCTTGCCAAGTAATTTCCCTTTGGATTGTGAAGCTTGCACGGGATGTTATGTTTTTAATCTGCATCATCCTAGCAATTTTGTGTCAGATGAGGACATTGGTGAATATTAATGATTGCCACACGGCCCTCCACCTCCTCTAATCTAAACAGAACAACAGCACTCACTTTTTCAGCAGTTTCATCATCCTAAAACACAAGACATGCAAGAAATACACGCAGACATGTTGATGTTACTACATTTTAAAGTTTACCAGGAGTGTGGCATTATTGCACTCTAATGCCAGCATGATAAACAAAAACATGTACACAAATATTAGACAATATATTGCACATTGTAGACATTCTGATGAGTTGCTTTGTTACGTCTGCACCAATATCTCCTGCTGGACTGATAAAAGAGGAAGTTGCAACCAAAGCTGCTACTGCAGCTGTTGCAGTTGTGGCGGTGTTCAGGTCGCCTTTTATGGTGAAAATTTTGTTTGTCAACCAGATCATACCACCATGTTCGTATATCATCAGGGGGATAGAATCCAGGATCCTAGTTACCATAAAATACAATGTTAAGTTAGTCTTTTAAACTCTCATTCACACTTATGATGTTAAAGTGCTTACTAATGACTAGGTTAGTGTTCAAACCTTTATTTGAAAATTTCTTAACATTGAGTTATGGATTACTTACAACTGCGCATGAATCTGCATTAAAAAATATCATTGACTTACCACTTAGATATTACTAGGTGTGGATGGCCTTAGTCCCAGAAATGTGGCATTTTGTGGTATGTCTTGTCCAAATGCAGGTTGTGAGTGGATTACCATCTGAGATGTCGAGGTACCCATTTCTTGAGGGACAATATTGTTGATATGGTTTCTTGTTTTGGTGATATTAGCTGGCAATTTGTGAATTGTAGGCCAGAATTCCAGTTGAGCTCAAAAGTTTGCCTTTTTTGACAGTTCAAAAGATGAATATGCAGTGCTAGTACTACCCTTTGGACAGTGTTGTTTTGGGTTTTTTTACAACCGGATATACTCACCAGGTATTGATAGAGTATATCATTATGTCATTTATCTAAACCTGTTTTCTTAAAATCAATATACATTAATCAAGTGCATACCTCAAGGGTAAGTAAATCTGAAAATTTATAAGCTATTTCAATGGGCTGATTAGGAATGCTCCCATCACTACAACAACAAAAGGTGTTCATGTATCTCAAGTCATTTCATTGAATTTTGAGTGAATTCGCTAGTTTTAGTGAATGAGGACCGATGAAGAAGCATTGAATTCACTGGTCTAGTGAATGAGGACTAGTGAGTGAACTGCACATTTTGTAGTAGTGCAATCTCAAGGCATTATTGAGTAAAAACTGGTGAAATGTTTTTAATTAATACTTTTTTCCATGATATTCTGAGGTCTAATGGGGAAACAATTCCACTAGGCATTTCCAAAAAGAAAATGCTTGCACATTTCATTTTTCTGAATGCTCGACAAGTTTTATGCTCTAAGCGTACCTCCAAATACCCTAGAAAATTGTCTAAGGTTTTGACATTCGTAGTGGGCTTTCATGTGCTTCTTGAAGGTTTTTGAATATAGTTGGCAATTTTTGTTGGATGATTCTTTCATGGCAGGTCAGGTGGGACAACTGAAGGTGATCCCAAGTCTGGGCAAATGGGGATAAGTCCATAAGGCCAATCTAATGACGCCCCACCTCAGATTCCAAAAGGGTATACATCTTGTTAACAGTCAATCAATGCTTGATGCATATATGCGACAATGAAGTGATTGTTATCTCGCAGGTTGGGTACAACAGACTCATTGTTGAAAAGGAGAAGTGAAGCAATCCAGCTATTTGAAGCTCCTGCGGATTCTTACTGGTTTCATGCTACAGAGGCAAGGAATTGCAAGTTTCTTTTGGAGCTCTTCCAAGCTGATCGCAGTCTGTGGGCCAGACAGGTCTCAAGGGTCAGAGTGTACTGCATGTAGCCGTCATGCAAGGGTGTTCGGAGTTGGTGAAGCAACTTTACCACTATGAGGAGGATTTGATTCCTAGCGGGAAAAACTGGCAGACTCCATTTGAGTTACTGTGGGAAAATGCGAAGGATGGTAGATTGAAAGATGCATCTGCTAGAGACATGTGGATTTTTATGGAGGGATTTTTATGGAGTGGACCTTTCGCATCCCAAATGCATAATTGCAGTATTCACTGCATTAGATCAGGAGCACAAAGGTCTCCTAAGGAAATTGTTCAAAAATTTACTAATGTGAGATTTGCTCAAGATTTTATGTTCAAATCACCATAAACTAAAATAAGATGACGTATGACTTGTAAAATTTTGTGCCATTAACATCTTGTACAGTTCCGATGGAGGGATTGAAAGTGAACCGCAGACATATATGGTTTCAAAAATGGGTTAGTGGAAAAATCCAATGATGCAAAAATCCGTATCTATAGCAAGGTTCAATGTTATCAATTTGACATGCTAAAAACGTTGAAGACCGGAAATGAACCATCATGATACAACTTTGGAATGTATGCGTAACAATTGGGTATGTGGTCGACATGTGAGCTTTGCTTAATATTCTTTCATAGAACTTTGAAGATTGTTCAATGAATTGGTTTGTTAAGTAATGTTCGTGCATTGCAATGTGTAATTTACGTACTTCTATGAACTTATTCCAGGAGGCATTTGGCAAGTCGTTTGACTCGCGCAAGGTTCATGTTCTTCTGATGCTTGCTGCTTCCGCAGCAGATCGTGACAGTCTTCAAAGGCTCTTAGGAATCGATTTGGCCATTGATAAACTGAACATTGGTTGCGATCGGTTTCACGGGGTGCTTCCCCTAGCTGCTGCTGTAGATTCAAATGCACTGCCCATAAATTATTGCGTTGGGGAGGATACGTCTCGACGTTTTGCTCGCTTTCTTCATTGTAACGACTTCATGAGTATAGCCTTGCTGGAGAAGGAATTGGACAAACGACACGCTGAAGAAGACAAGAAAATTGCATCTAGAACATTGCATGTAGATAGAAATGGATACGAAGTGAAAAAACAATGTGTCACCTTGTTATTGCAAGCCGGTGGTGACATATTATTGGCAACAAGCAAAAACTGGGCGGTTTAGCTTGGTGCTAGGGAACTTAACACTAAAGTCCCTAACACGGATCCGTATTAGTTTTAAGTAGTTGGCTGTAGATCATGTCACATGGCACAAAGTTAACAAAGTTAACAAGCTCTAGTGTAATTAGCAAACTTAATGGACCAACTCTTAATGGACCTTAACTTCAGTTAGTGCTGCTGCATGTACATATTTCCAATAAGCACAGATGGCAGACCTCGAGATGGTTACTCATAAATCGGAGCTCGAGCTGAGTTCCCTTCAAGGCCTAAAGGAAGACAAAACAAACTGACATGAAGCCCGGAAAAGGAAAGGAGCAGAAACAAACCGGCTTGCTCCTATCGTCAGCTCGCCCAACTTCAGAAATCGTCACCACTTGGCTGCCTCTCAAACCTTTCTGTCCGTCTGAAAGCAAACTGAAAACTTGGTACTCGTCTCTCACATGAATAGAAGCACAGTAGGAGGAGCAGATGAGAGGCTGTAGGCAGAGGATGCAAGTAAAGCTGGGAGATTGTGAATGCCAGTGAACGAAGTGCTCATCGTCTTTGAGGTATATGTTAGGGGCCAAGGCGAAACCACACCCACATTGGTATCAATTATTAAGACGAAAATGAACGAATGAAGAAAGTCTTCAGTCCGATCCCACTACATTAAAGTACTGATGTGTGGGTCTCCCCTTATGTTTTTTATCGCAGGGCTTGCAGCAGCAAGAGGAAGGAAGCCCTCGATGCTGCGGATGTTGCTGGACATGCAAATCTCTCACCTTCTCACCATTCAATCAGGTTGCAGCTCATTCATCAAAAACCCATCTCTGCAGGGAGAGCACTAACTCCCAAAGATATGAATTGCAGGGAGCAAACCTTGAATATTTTCTGAGGTGAACATTTTGCCATTACATATAGATACCATTCAGAATTATGATGGTGAACTATTTGAGCATGCATTTGTGCTGTGAGATGCATCAAAGTCCAACCTTTGGAATGCATTTCACAGCAAACATACTAAAAAAGAGATAAGAAGGGATTTGAAGATCTGCTGTATTTTTTGGTTAGCTATGCTTTGTCTGCAATTTTTGAATGAACTTACAGATTGATGCAAGAAGACGGAGCAAGGCACAGAGGTACACAAAACACAGGTCAATTGATAATTTCCTGAGAGCATGACTGGGAAGGATATAAGACGGAACAAAGGACTTGTCCCTGGGAAGGGTGAACATTATAAATCAGGAAAAGATGTGCACTGCTGGAACAGGAGCAAGTGAGGTTACCATTGTTGAAGGCATATATATCTCAACAAAAGTAATGGCATCCTCCTGTGATGTACATGTTCTGACACCTTTTTTTGCTTGCTCACTGTAAAGGAGTTGCTTCCATCGATAGTCCAATAACTTGCTGAACAGTCCTGACCTTCTGCATCATCCCAGTCTTCCGAAGCATGAACACTATTATACACAGATGCAGGTAAGTAACCAGCTTAAACAAATTGAGCAGCATTTGTTGGCCTCTCTCTGCCTTGCTCTTTACTGGCTGCAAAATCAGGAAACCTTCAACCCCCTCTTCAGGAGATACCGATGATCTCTTTTCTTCTCATGAGCTTACGCTCAATATCAACCTTCTCATTCATATGTGCTAACTATACAAATACACATGGATATGGGTGCTAGGTATGCATCCTTTCTTGTTGCCCATATCCCTCATAAGCCTTCCTCTTTCATAGTACCTGTAACCTTTCTCTTCAACTCCTGAATATCAGCTACAAGCTCCTTCCGGCTTGACTGTGACCACAATCCAGAATGATTCAATCCAGTTGTTGCACCGAAACCAGATACAAAATTATGCATCCATTATGAAGGACTATTCAGCTAGCATCAGATGGCCAAGCAACGGACCAAAGCAGTGGTAGAAAACTAACTTCAAACCTTGAGAACTCTACAGTGATGTGAATCCCGTTGAAGAACAGCATACCTTGAAGAGCAAGTAACGGTAAATGAACCACCCAGTGTAGCCAAGGCCGATCAACTCCATGAGCTTTGGGAGCTGCATGGTCACAACAGGGAGGGACCCCAAAGTTATAAACACTTTGTAACCATGACAAGGACACCAATGCTTGCCTGATTCTTACCCTGAAGAATCCTGTTCTCAACAAGGTAGTATGCATTTAGATTTGGCTCCCCACAGAAATGCCAACAAAGGGGCAATGTAATGAACAATTCTGCAGTTCAATGGATAAGAGGATCTAATTACATACCAATGGTAAAGAGTTGATTGCACCAACAATGGTGGAGGATAGCCACAAGGCAACGATAGCACCTCCAGCATACACTCCAACAGTAGTCTTGTTCTCCACCCCATCCCACTAAAACCATTGCTACGATTAGAAATCCAGTTAGTCATTCCTTGCTTGCCGAAGGAAGCAACAAGGTCTTTGCGGTAACCACGCACTAGTCAGCTTACAAAGTGATGGTTGAGAGTGTGCGTGCAAATTGCAAACATCAGAAAACACGAAAAAAGTCTCTCGCAGCTATAGCTGACCTTCGCCTTCAGATCTGTATACAATTCCTCGAATTGTTTGGAAGCATCTGGTGTGGAATCGTCTGATGATACAGCCCTGATCGGAAGAGGAGAAAATCTTCTTGTCTCTGTAGCATTGCATGATAGAGAGGAGGCATATGCACTTGAGACGGTTTATTTCAAAAGCATTGTCCTATAATCCCCCGACCATAGCCTTGCCTTAAAACAGACAGAGAAAGTTTTAGCAGATCACAACATGGAGAGATAGGAGATCACGACAGATTGAATCTACGAGAGAGCAGTTCCGTTCTTCCAGAAACGAGGAATTTTTATATCACTTCATTTCTACACCAGCAATGCATTCAGAATTCCCCAGAAATAGACAAAGCTGTACATCCATAGACGACAAGAAAGAATCCAACGTACAACACGGAGCTTTGCAAAAGATTTCACGTTAACGTCAACAGTGCCCAGATGTCAAGAAGTAGAGCTCGTCCACTGGAAAAAAGAAAAAGAAAAAGAGATGCGATATATCGCTTCAATGTCACTATTGCCTGTTGCGAAAAAAAATCCCAAAACTCGGGAGTAACTCAATCGAAAAGAATTCCACAATACTGAAGATTTCGCGTCAAAAGACCTTATGCAAAACTCGACGTAATGATCCCCTAGAACGCTACGTAATTATCACCTCAGTAGCCAGCCTGGCTTTACAATACGACGCGCTACAGGAAGTCTAGACATAGAATATAATCTGCTCTTCTGGCACTGAGACTCACAGTCCCACTGCGGTGGATGCTACTCCTGAGAAAAAGAGAGGCAGTGGAAGAAGAGGGAGAGCAGAGAGCGGATGCCGTCGGCGACAGAGGCGTCCCAGATACTCCAATTGCAACCGATATTCCAGCCAATGCCGCCATACAAGCCATCACTTCTTCAGCACTGCAGGTGACCGCTGGAAGCAGATTTGCTAGCGAAAGCACTGCCTAATTTCCCCTCCCAAGAAACTCTGCAAGCGTTGTCTCCAAGCTCTGGCCATGGCGGACGTCTTTCTGGCTAGAGCAAGGAGACGCAAAAACCCAGTTTCCACAGTGTGAAAGTGGCTTCTTGCCAACCTAGCGACTGGCTACTGCCGGTCTCTCATTTTTAGATTCGTGGAATCGTACTCGGAACTTGGTAGAATTAGTGGAATCGTAACGGGAAATTGGTAGAATCGGTGGAATCACAATCGGAAGTTGGTAGAATCGGTGGAATCGTACTCGGAACTCGTCAGAATCGGTGGAATTGTAATCGGAACCTGGTAGAATCGGTGGAATCTACAGGTCACACCCGGTCGCCTGCGCTACTTAGTCAAAGAACGGGTGTTCATCGAGCCCCCGGGTCGGTCCATAATGATGGATGGATGATTCATCGAGGACATGGATGAACTAAAATCCATTAAGTTGAGTACATGAGTCGGATTCCAGAATGAATGAATCGATGACAAAATGTGGTTTAGACGGATGATATCTTGACTAACCGTTCGCGGTCTCTTGTTGAAACGACACCGGGTGGGTGTTTAGCCGGTGGTCAAGAAATGGCCCGCCGGTTTGTGCGTAGTAGGACCGCACGATGAATGGGGGAGAGACGATCCGGAGCGTCCAATCGAGGCGTCCAATCGAGGCATCCAATCGATTCGGCCTTTGCTTTTGGAACCTTATCTGCTCGCTGCTCGTGTAAGGATGAAACGAGCGTTCCCATGCGGATTGAGAACGTGAAGGCATCGTTCCCATGGGCTATTGCTATTGTTCCGCTACTCTGGCTGCCCAACAAGGCTACACGTGTGCGTCGCCAACGTCCTCAACAAGATAGTCGGATATTGCCCAAATAAATCAAATAAATAAACTAAATCAATTTTCCTGGAAAAAATAATAATAAATCATTTTTAGAAAAAACTGAAAAATAAAATCCTACTTGTAAAAATGAACTTGATTAACATTGAATTTTTAAATGTGAAAATCTACATATTGTCCCTACTACTACCAAGGGCTTTTTATTTTCATAATTTGTTTGTTGCCGAATTTGGTTCAATCTTCTTGTGGATTGTTGCTTCTTCAACTACCATTGCATTTTATTTTATTTTAAAGAAAAACATTGCTTTGACACAATACATATGCACCAAATTTTGTGACATGGTGAAACAAATGGGAATAGTAGGTATACCAAAATTGCATCCTTGTCACAAATTACAAAAATAATTTGAATTTTTTTGGGGGATTAAAACAATTTATAGTGTTTAGTAGGTCCATTTTATTTAAGCTAAGGGTTCATGAATATTGTAGTACATGGGCAACTTGGGCTTTAGTATGCCAAATAATTTATGTAATTGAAAATTTTAATTTATTGTCTGAATTTCTTAATTTCTTAATTTTGGCATAAAATGTTTTTTTTCAAAAAGTTAGAATAATTTAAAATAATTTAATTTATGTCGAAGCTATCCAAACACTATAATATTCATACATTTAGGGATCAAAAGAGCCAATATCCATTTATAGGTATGTGTTGTGAGTTGAATTGTTGAGATGATGGGATGAAATACACCAAGTAAAAAATGTATTTTGCAAAATTTGGGTCATTGATAGGTTGATGAAAAGAAAAGAAACAATCTTTGCTCAATTTTAATTTTTCATTATAAATGTTGCTTAATGCACAATAATCACATGTGTGATATCCAAATAAAATGAACACATAAGAGATAGGTAACCAGAAAAAAGAAAAAACATTTTATAGTCCAATGAAATACATATTTATCAAATTGTAACCAATGAATATCACATAAGTCTTTCGCTCTTTTCATAGGCTTGTTTGTAAAATTTGAAAGTACATTCACGACCCAAAAGTGGACAATGTTCCCTAGTTTCCAAATGCATAAATAACATTCCAAATTTATGTATTTTGTTGACCCAAATTTCAAACCTTCAAATAGATCTCTTCATCAAATAAGTGTTGTTCAAACATGAATCACAACTTAGTTTGAGAATATTTGTGATTTATTTGGAAGCTTATCAACTAACATTGGTAGCAAGCTTCATAATCCTAAGAAGAAAAATCTGAAAAGCTTGTCAATTGACATTTGTAGCAAGATTCATGATCTTAGGAAAAGAGAAAATCTCATAATCTTGAGTGAGCTTTTTATCTCCTTCTAATTAGGATAAAGGTGTGAGAACTTCAAATTTTGATTAGCATGCAACAACATGCAACACATGCACATTTTCACCCATTTTAACAACACAAACAAAGAGGGTGGTTAATGTAGTTTTGAATCAAAATTGGGTCACATATTCACCATTTGCTCACATAAACTTGTTGGGTTTCTATTTTTTGTTTCAAAGTGGATTCTTCCAATTGTATGTGATGACATTTTGTAATTTGAAACATTTGTGTGCATGTTTTCATATGTGTGACTTTGTTAGTTTTGATATTGTTGCATCCTAATTTAGTAATGCATGACAAGTTTATTGAACCATTTAACTAGAATTCTTATAAGAGACATTATTCTTCTTATAATGTATTTTTCATGTCCTAATGGGGATTACATTAACATGGGAATGTTAATTATTTTCCTAAGATTATAATATTTTAGTATTTCATGATTTTAAAAGCTCATACCTAAAAACACATCCAATTGGAATGTGCAACATTATATTTTACAATTGTCATCAAGATCTTTCCACTAAATTTTTTGTATTAAATAATGTACATATTCGATATATATACATAAAAAATATTTTAAATTCATAATCAAGATGACTATAATGGTTGATTAAAGACATGTAATAATAATATAAATGACTACAGTTAATAACCTTAGTACTGTAATCATAATTTTGATTAGAAAAGTTTGATGGTCACAAAAGACATGTCTTATATGATTTTTGACTAGGGTGAAAACATAGTCACAAAATGTTCTACTCAAGGATTCCACATTTTGGCATGGTGTTAGTTCATTTGTATTGAACAATTCCAAAATGTTAGCACTTTCAACTATAGTTGCAAACACCATTTGATGTTGCTTGTTCATTTTTCAAAACATTTCTTCATCACTAGTTGAAAAAGAATTATCAACATTATCCATGTTTGAATAGGCATGACTATAAAAGAAATCCATGGAGAACCTTTAAAAAATGCTTAAATATATATATTTTTAAACCTCAAACAAATTTTAATCAAACCCAAAACAAAACCTTAAAAAAAAAATTTGATTGAACCCTTAAATATGATTACCCCATAGACAAATGATATGTTGATATTATATTCAACCAATTTATCAAAATTCTAATAAATCATTAACACATGTGGTTTTGTGTGGGCTGTAATGAACACAAACAAACAAACCAATGAATGGAGGTTGGGACCCCATTTTAAGTTGTCATAATTCATGGTCAATAACAATTTTTTGGATAACAATAAAATGCATGATCACAAATTTAACATCCCCCAATTTAATAATGGAGATCATGCGAAATTCATTCATTCACAATTTGTACATTTCACACGGTGGATTGAAAACACATTTGACACACAGATTTATAAAACAGAAACTACAAAATATGTGTGATATTTATTCATTAATAACTTCATATTTCATTTGTTAACACATTTATCCATGTGTCAAATTTGTTTTCAATGTGTGTAAAATGTACAAACCTATGAATGGATGATCTCGCATGATTTCCCTTGTTAATTCGTTGCATTGTAAATTTGTGATAAACTTGTGTCACATTTGCAATACTTTATTTTGATCTCTGCATCAATTCCACAAGCATGAATCAAAGTCAAATTCCAAACACAAATAGCCACCTAGCCACTTATATTGATTTCTTATTACAAGTTAATGAAATTTTAGAATTCCATTAAAATTGTACATTTGTGATGCCAAAAAATTTCAAATTTGGCTGAGAGTAGAATAAACAAATATTTTAAAGCATGGAAAAACATTGAGAAATGACATTGTTCTTAGAATGTGATTATTTGGACTAGATTACTAAAAGTTCATGAATTTTTTTGAAGTGTAACTTTGTTAAAAAAACATTGGGCCAAGATGATAGATTGTTTTAGAGCTTCAAATCCATGTATTGATCTATCCATTGTCAAGACAATGTAATGATTAGATTCTATTGCAATTTATTTATGAATTTACAATGAACAAAGCAATTCAAATGTTTTTGAAATGTTCTTATGTTCTTACAATTGACACATTTGATGGCAATCAAATGAAAGTGATAATGGGACAATATAATGCAAATGACTATATCAAAGGATTCATGGGAAGAGGCAATAACGATCTTGAAACTTACAATGAACAAAACTATTTGTTGTAAATTGCAACGTTGTGCCATCAACAATGTGCCTTCTTTATTTTTTGTCATAATTATTGTTCTACTTGGTGGATATGCTCCACTCCATTATCAAATGTTTTCTTTTGTGCATGTAAATTGTTGGTATTCACCTCTCATGAATGCATCAAATTTAATTTATTAAACAATTTTTTTTTTTTACTTCCATTTTCTCCTTTTCCAATTTCCTTTTTTTCTTTCCCCCTTCATTTTCTCTCTCCTCCCTTTAGTTTTTTTCCCTTCCCCATTTTAAAGTGGCCCATGGCCAACTCTTTGTCTTGCTAGTTTCATTTTATCTTTGTTCAAGCTATTTATCTTGGATTTGAGCAATGAAGAGTTATGTTTTTTTAACTATTTATATTTTTAAAGAAGAAACATGGCAATTCAATAGTTAATAGGTATATGGATTTATAAAGTTTCAAAGGGAGATCAGTAAATTTTTTTCCCATTTTTTAAAAACTATTTAATATTTTAAATTTGAGAATTGAAGATTTTTTGTTTTTTGGAATTTCATGTCAAGCTCTTTAATAGGATCTCAATTTTTCTCCAAATCACAATTTGAATTTGGTGGAAGTCATTTTGGCATCTTTTGTTTTGACCTTTCATATATATATATATATATATATGATTATGAAAAAACTCCTCTATTGTTGGTGATGCAAACCCATCATCCTATAACTATAATTTAAAACCTTTTAATTTGATATAAGATCACTATATGTGAATGTGTTTTCATTTGTCAAATCTCACTTTCCAAAATCAAGGTTTTATATGCTATGGAGCTTGAGGGTCTTGAAAAACATTCTTCTCTTGACAAGTAAACATCTCCTATTTTATGTTGGGGTGTTGTTTCACTTCATTTGATTTATCCCATGTCATTTTTTTTAGTTCATATCATTTATTCTTGCCCTAGCTTTGATCATAAGCCCAATGATAAGGTCATGACAATTTGGACCAAATTACACATGCTTGTTTGTAATAATATTAATCAATTAATGAAGAGTAGAGAAGGACAAACCTTTTATTCCATTGCATGGTAGGTTAGACTTTTTCAACATGTTCCATAATATTATTTATAATACATTTTTTTTTTACATCAAATTAATATATATCAAAAGACAAATATATGAAAATTGTTGCATTACCTTTGGAACATTACATATTGATTTGGTTCATTGAATTGGTTTGAAGGTATCCATGATAATACTTAAGGCTATATGGTTTTTAGGTATCTAGAAGTTATGGTGGTTCATTTTTTAATCCATTTTTCATTACATAACAAGTTTTCTCAAATTGTATTTTTTGCAATCAAACATGTAAATTTGTATATTTGTATATTTGTAAAGATATTCATCTTTTCCAAAAATTAAGGACCCTTAACCATGTTCTCTAACTTAGGCTACAATCTTTGTGTATATATATTTTTAATTCTACAAAATCATGATATGAAGGACTTGTCATTTCCATTGATTGTTAGTGTCATTAAAAGTTCATAAAATTTTCATATGATGTTGAATGGTTTGAAGGGCTTCATTTTGAATTGTAAACCAAGGCTTAAATTTTTTAAAAGTTCATACAAGTTGTTTCATTACAAATTTTGATCATATTGAATCCATTTCCACCTTTATAAGGATTATGACCCTAAAACTAGTTTTTGGTTAAAAGTCCTTCATTTGATGTAAAACTTTTGGTTTTAAATGATTTCATTTTTTATCACATTAAATTATATGAGAATTATAATATTTATTCTTTTTCATAAAATTAATTTTTTTTAATGAAAAACTCATTGTAATCCATAATTTGTTCAAAAAAATGGCACTATGATGTCCAAAAATGGATATTTTAAACTTGCAAACACCCTTTTGTTTACCATCCTTTGGTTCGAGGGGCATTTAATCTTTCCTTACAATGTGATACCCCATTTTATGACCATTTAAGGGATTTCTTCCATTCAAAATTCCTATTATGTGAAAAAACTGACCTTTTTTTCAAATTCCTTTGGGTTACATTTACTTTGGCATAATTCAAGAATTCAAATGTTTATGTAGCTTGTCTTGTAGACATGTTTTCTTTCAAAATAATTTTTATTTGGCCAAGTTACATATTATCACACCTTCCCACATTTGATTAATTTTGCTTACAATGGGCAAGGATGAAACACAACTTGATGAATGTCATCATATATTCTTGCATGTTACCTTGAATGATTTGTTCCCAAATTGACATTTAATAATTTTCTATAGAAGAGGATAAAGATGAGTGAAGGAACTTTGGAAATATGACACTAATTAGTTTTTCCAAATGGAGTTCAAGATGGACAATCATAAACAAACTTTTTGGATGTAGGTTACTAATGGGCTACTTGATGGAGGCCTTGGGGTGGTCATCAAGGTAACCCAATTTACTAGTAACAAATGAATAGGCATCTTCGTTAATAGCAATTCAAGTAGTTTGTTTCTTGTCACCATGATTTTCCATTTCTTTTGTTCCATCAATAGTTCTCAAGAAATTGCCCTTATACAACAATCACACTTGGTTATAAACACATGACAAGTTAATGTTACATTTTCTTGATTTTTTTGCACATTCACATCTACTGTGTTACATAGTACAAATAATAACAAAATGCCCTTGTTGGGAGCTAGTGCTAAATCACTAGTAGCATGAGGGTGCAAATTGGATATAATGAGCCAATAATCTTGAGGACTATGTCCTTACTAGGTCTTTAATAATAGAAAATGTCTCAATTAATCATGATTTACAAATCAACTTTTTAAATTAAAAAACTTGAATGGCCCAAATTCTGTTTACATTATATTAAAATGAAAAGGTGTACATAAAAAGTTTCCCATAATGTGTAACTTTCAAGTTTTTTCAAGTGTTTGAAAAATTATTTTAAGTAACAAAAAACATTGGTTATATATTTTTAATAATGCTTTGGGTAATTGATATTCATTAGATTCATTTCAAAATTTTCCAAATCATCCCATAATATGTTTAAAATATTATTGTAAAATTTCAACATTAACTTAAGAACCATTTATCACAGTGGAAATTGATTAGTGATTACATCCCAACTAGCTCCTAATACTCAATTTGAACCCATGAGTGGTAACTAACTTTTAATAAATAATATAAATAGTAGATTTAAAAATTTAATGTTGATGTTATGTACAAGGGTAAAAAAGGGTTTTATAATTCAATGATATGAAACATTGTTAGTTACAAGCTTCATGTAATGAATCTTTCCCACTTGTTTTTTTCCCCTCCCCAAGCACACAATCTAGAACATTCACAATTTTTAAAAAATAAAAAATTGAACTAAAAGAATTGTTCATAGGTGCAAAAAACATAAACATGCAAGCTCTATCTTGCAATAATTAAACATTCTTTATCAAAATCTTAGAAAAGTTTACATTGTTTGTTATGCCCACACTTGGAGCTCCATATTTGTCTCCAAGGCCAATTTTTTATCATCCCCTTTGTAATTCTCTAAAGCATGTTCCAAGCCCAAACTCTTGTGCCTTATCTATAATTACTAGCTATAAAAATTCTTCCTTCTTCATGCAAAAGAAAATAACAATTGACATTGTAACTACTTAAATGAGTATGATTTGATTTCTCTTGTTTTTATTTGTGTTTTTATTACATAGATCCAAGAGATGAATGAAATTGTACGTCATCAAAGATTGTTTATGGATGAACTTTCAAGACTATTTTTAAGGTTTGCATTCAAAGATTTGGAAAATGCTATTAGAATGATTTCAATGTTGAAAGCTTGAAAATGTGGATTTGGATCTATCTATAAAAGACTTTTCATTTATAAGATCATCATAATATCAATGAAACACTTAGAGAATAATATTAAATGTGGCAACAATTGACAATATCTTTGCATGTGAACATTGTACCTCTTTCATGTTTCTACATGGAAAGACAATGACATTTACATTATCATGACAAATTGTTTTGTAAACAATAGATGTTTCACGAAGAAAAAAACAAGTAAACAATGGTGTTAACAACATTGAGGATTATTAACCATTTCTAGATTGGAAAACTTGGCACACAATTGGAGTTGAAGCAAAGGATGTCCTTAATAAAAGACCAGAGGTTAAAATCTTGACAAATGTTGTTAGATATGTAAATGGAAAAAACTGGAAATGTGAATGCAAAAAAGTGTGGTTAGGTATGAATGGATGTTTTTCGATGTTATTTGGAACATATTTGGGAACACATTGTGAGTTTAATGGAAGCCCATTCAGAACTTGATGGGAACAAATGGAACACATTAAGAACAACCCCTTCCCATCCCCCCAACTTAGTATCTTGGGTGCATGTTGCATTTCGTCATTTGTTGAGCTAAATTTCTAATCCTACATTTTTTTATCATAATTGTTGACTTAGGGTAATGACAATGACATATTTAATTCCTTCTATTTTTTAGTTCATGGGTGAGCCCATTGTTTTTAAAGAAAGAAAGAAATAAAGAAATAAATAAATATATATATTATTTGAAAAAAACATAGTGATTGATCCCTCACAATTTTTTTAAAACTATGGGGATTCACTAGTAGAAGCACCTCTTTGGCCCACCATTCCCAAAAACAAACCTCAATGGTATCCCTTGGGCCTCATTGCCCCCCTCTTTCCCACACCTTTACAACTTATATATACACACACACACACATTGTTGAAGTGTGCTTGAACATTATGGGATACATTGAGATGCTTGGGGAAGACAAAGACTCAAAGAAGACGAGTCTACCTACAACTCAATCAACTCATGATGTAACATTGAGTTGATTACTTTCAATAATCAACTATGATTCATTTCATTAATGAAATAGGGAGTTGGTGGTCTTCAATAGTCAACTACAATGCACTTCATTGAAATCGCACTTCATATCTATTTATTTTGACACCACCTATGTGCCCATTTAACTCACACATGGCAACTAGAATTTGAAGTATAATTCATGCTTAGAAGAAACAAGCGAATGATTTAGTTTAGAGTCTTTTATAATTGTTAAAATAATCAACCAAGAGCTCCCATCTTGTAAGTTGTGAATGAAGACAATTCATTACAAAAGTTTTCCTATATATATATATATATATATATATATAAATTTATGTGCAACTTCAACAAATTGAGCATCATGTAATAACATTTTCAAATAAAAATAGAATGTCCATTGATGGTTCACCATGCTAGATTTTTAAATATATTACTATTCAATTTCATATATATTACAAAAACCAAAATTTTCCCCCTCTACTTCACAGTGAAAGATTACAAAATACGGAAATAAAATGCATTGTTTTGAGAACTTAATTTCAATAAAAAAAATTCAAAATGGCAACTAAAAACATTCAACCAACAAAATATACTTACCAAAAAACCATCTTACAAAATTGTAAGTAGAATCAAACTTCTCCCTATAAGGACATATTCTAAAATATTCATAACAAGTACTTTTGTGATCTTGATTATTTTAGCCAAAAAAATGGAACCAATCAAAGTGGACCCATATCTGATGTGCACGAGAGAAATGTGGTTGTGTTTATGTTTTGGCCATACATAGTGACTAGGAAGAGGCTTCCCATGCAACTTCCCTTAGGGAACATGCCATCTAGGAAGAGCCTTTCCTTTAACTTCCGTGCACCTTGTCTTCATGTACACCCTTTGAGTGATGGTAAAGAAGAGAAGAGATTGAACACTTTTTTGTTATTTTATTACTTGCTCCATGTTTTATGCCTCCCCAAATTATGGCATCTACCCAATGCCATTTAGTCACTTAAAAATAGCATAGTTGAGGTTGGAAATGCTGGGCCCATTTTTGCCTTCCTAATACAAAAATAAATAATAACAAAATTCAGGCTAGATTTGTTGATAACAACTTACCTTGCAAAAATCTAAAACTATATTACAATGGGTTTTACTTTATAATGGGTTTTACTCACAATATGTCTATTTATTTATTTTGAATTTTCTTTCCAAAAAGTTGGATTTAGGGTTTAGGGATTGTTACACGTTTTTGTCTCCCTACTTGTTAGGAGACTTTTCCTCTTTTGACACAAACACAAAAGATCCAAATTTTTTTGCCATGTTATTGTTGTGGTATTTTGTTGTACAAAAATAATCACCATGTCTTATGGTGCAAGAAAGTACCCAAAAAAGATTGTTCTTGTGGTGTGGAAAGCAAGTCTTCTTACAAGGTATGTCCCACACTTTGTGCCTCTACCAATGAGAAGGCTCAGCATAGGGGGTCTAGTTTTCTTTTTTTGGGGGTGGTTCCCCCTTGTTCCCAATGTTGTTCTCATCATGTTCACATGGGTGTTCCCAAAAGGTTCCCCAAGTTATCCTAAGTTGTTGCCCACCAAGGCATTCAATCCCAATCTATGCTCATCTCTTTGCCACCCACACCTAAATGTCAATGGAAAGAAAGGTGATGTCATCTAAATGACATAATCTTTGAGGTCACCAAAATCCATGGAAGTATGTTCGTTTTAAAAAGGCTTGGTAACTATAAATTCATTTCTAAATTTGTCTTTCACCTCCTCCTCCATAGGAAAGTCCTTACTCAGCTTCCTTGAGAATTTGAGAACTTCCTTGAGAATTTGATTTCATGGGATCATTTTTTATTTGTTTTCCGTACTTTGAACCTAGTCCACAAGACTCCCAATATCTTTTTCATTGAGCTTTAGGGTTAAGATGGATATGTAGGCTACCTATGGCATTTTGATGGGTAGGGTTTAGGGTTAAGATGGTTATATAGGCTACCTAAGGCATTTTGATGGGTAGGGTTAAGGGTTAAGATGGATATAGGCTACCTAAGGCATTTTGATGGGTAGGGTTTAGGGCTAAGATGGATATAGGCTACCTAAGGCATTTTGGTTGCTAGGGTTGAGGGTTAAAATGTATATATAACCTACTTAAGGCATTTTGGTTGGTAGGGTTTAGGGTTAAGATGCATATGTAGCCTACCTAAGGCATTTTGGTTGCTAGGGTTGAAGGTTAAAATGTATGTATAACCTACTTAAGGCATTTTGGTTGGTAGGGTTTGGATATAAGATACCTAAGGCATTTTGGTTGCTAGGGTTGAGGGTTAAGATGTATATATAACCTACTTAAGGCATTTTGGTTGCTAGGGTTTAGGGTTAAGATGCATATATAGCCTACCTAAGGCATTTTTGTTGATAGGGGTTAGGGTTTAAGGTATCCATTTGGAATTTTTTGGTTTCCATGTTAGCTTAGCTAATATACCAAATAAGATGCTTTGCCATCAAGAAGAAAGTTTGTTGTTGTCGTTCACTTTGGATTCTTTCGTGCTCAGCTTCCTTAAAAAAAAAAGGGAATAAAATGTTTTATTGAATTTTATTTTATTTTTTTGTTTTGCACATGTGTGTAGTTTGTATTGTAGTAGCTTGGCAGCTTCCACCCCAATTACCTTAGTACACCTTGGCAACAAGGTACCTAAATAATAATTATAATAATAATAATTTTCTTGTCATTTGCTTTTGGCATGTAAAATAACAATATTTTACAATTGGATACTATAATTAAATAATGAAGCTAGTAAGTCACTAGTGTGCTTTGAGAGAGTTTCTTTCAGATAAATCATTTTCCAGAAATTTTCAGCAATTCTCAAAATAAAATAAAATTAGTGCCTAACTAGCCTAGTTACTATTGATATATTACTTTAAGAATTTGAACAAAAATTCTCCCAAAATGTTTTTTTGGATGTGCAAAGAATCTTTTGGAATATTACAAAAATATTCCATCTTTCCTTTCATGAGAATTTCACCAAAATAAATAAATTAATTAATCAATTAATTAAAATCTTCAACATGATGATAACCATTCAATTGAAAGTCATAATAAAAAGAGTGTAGTTTGCATTTCCTTCCATGTATGGGATGGGATAATTAGGGGTAACCTTTTGGACGGAGTACTTCCGTGACTTCCATCATCATCCACTGCACCATCCAATTGGAAACCTGATATGAATGAGTTGTGGATGAACCACACCTGAGTTAAGGGTTATATATCAAAATCCATTCTTAGATTTTCTAAGAACCGTCATTATTATTTTTTCTGTGCTAAATTTAATGCTGGAGTGATTTTTTAAATTAAAAAAATGAATATCCCATCACCAGATCCTTTTTTCTTTTTGACAAAAATATTTTGATGACCTTATATGAGCATATGCTCCAATGGAAGAATTGGCTAATTCTTCAACACATGAGGAATGGAAAAAAAAATACTATCAAGAAATCCATATCATCTTCAACTGAATCACAAACTTACTCTTATTATTGTTATTATTATTATTATTATTATGAAAGTATAACACTTTAATAATGTGTTTGAAATTAAATATTGATACAATCATCTATCTATGAAGCAAGGTAGTTTTGTTTTATCTTTTAGTTATGAGAATATCCCACCAACCAACTAACCAACCAACCGAGGATGTTTTAGATCATGTTCTTGGTGTCTTTGGAAAGCTCTCGACGAGGAGGGGGAACTTGGGGGGGGAACTTGGTTCCATGGCGTTTGGACTTGTGGTGCAAAAGTTCTTGAATATTGAATGATTTTTTCACTGAAAATTAAATTAAATCGTAGCTGAAAATTTCGGAACAAAATCAAGAGGCTCCTCATTGCAAAATGGCTCTACCATTGTGACAAAGTTCAAAGTTCAAACCAACAACAACAGTTACAACTTGCAATAGAAAAAATGTTCAATGAAGTTGTCGACTTCAAAATTGAACTCATTCACACTGCATAGTGAGATCACAAAGAAATGTGATTGGGTGGTGAAAACAGTAGTGAGCACTATCGATGTTGGTATCATGTTGCTAAAAATCCCAATATTCATTTAAATTATTAATGTTTTTTTTTTACAAAGAGCCTATGCTTAGACTTGAGCACTACCCATGTTGGTATCATGTTGGTAAAAATCCCAAAATTCATTTAAATTATTTTAAAATATTAAAAATAGACTATGCTTAGGCTTGAGCACTACCCATGTTGGAATCATGGTAAAAATCCCAAAATTCATTTAAACTATTTTTAAAAACATTACAAATAGACTATGATTAGAGTAAACTAAAATCAAGTCTCTGAGTTCAAAGCCAAAACACACACACACACACACACACACACATATGGGCTTAATATGGCCACGAAGAGGCCTCACTCAAAAAGGTGAAAGGTACCAAAGGAGGTGTTGGTTCACCATGGCCCAGAAAATAAATGTTCTATGAAGTTCCCAAAAATGAACTACCCATTAACTATATTGTTCATGTACATACTAGCAATGTTTTAATTTTTTAAGGCCAAAATTTTCACACTCGGGGCAACAAAATAAAGAATCCAGTGACAGAGCGTAAAGCATTTTTGTGGAAAAGAAAGCTCCGAAGTTGTTGCCAGATTTTTAGGAATTTTTTTTATTGGAAATTTGCCATTTTTAGATAGATAATGAATTGAAGTGTTGTTTTTCTAGAAGCACTTACTTTTGGTTTTTTTTTTTGGGGGGGGGGGGGGGGGGGGGGTTGTGCCCAAAAAAGAAATTAACAGGTTGTGCTTGTTCAAAAAATTTCAACTTTGGGCCTCCCCCCTTGAAAATATATATAGAGATGTGTTTTGGGAAAGGGTAAGCATTTTAGCCAAATACATAGCAATTGGTAGAAAAATGTTTGAGATTTATCACATTTTTTCAGTAATGCTATTTGCATTAATAAATTTTTTGCTCTCTGTAAGCCAAATGGCTTAAGACTAGTTGAACAATTGGATGTTGAACACAACTTGTTCTAATGGTATAAGAAGAGGTGGATAGTTGAAACATTATAGCAATCTTGAATTGCTAGACATTCTTCTTATGTTGTGAAACACAAACAAAATTGAGATAAAGTCACCATTGATGCCTAATAAATACGTGGATGAAAATATTTCAATTTAAAAGCCTAAGATCATAATAGAAATCTGATCCACAATGTCACCAACTAACCATGCACATACAAAGTTTTCCTTTGGAAGCCAAATTTCTAGTATTTGTTGAGGGGAGCATGCAACTACTATAGCATGTTTTGCCTTTCCCCTTTTGCATCCGTAGCTATTGTCAACCTTAGTCTTCAAAAAGACTTACCTTTCAAGTTGTAATAGCCAATATATCTCAAAGTCACCATGGTATGTACTATGTAACACCTAACTCACTCATGTGTTGCACTATTCTACATAAAGTTTTTTTTAAACTAGTGAAATTTGTTCTAAAAAAAATTCAAAATTTAAAACTCCAAAAAAAAAGAAAATTATTTTTAAAATATTTTTAAAAAAAACTAAATCATAAACATAACATTCAATAATTTGATACTAAAAATTGTGTGAAATTCATTCATTCATCTCCCACTTAGTTGCAATCCCAGTTGCAGATAACAAAAGTAAATAAATAACTAGAAAAAAAATTGGATGTGAGAAATATGTTTGGGGGATCACATACCAAATAGAGCATCCAGGACAACGATGTACTTACTTACTTACATACATACACGTACAGATAAGCATGGACATTGACACGTACAGAGCCAATTAAATCGAGTTCAAAAAATAGAACATAATTGAAATGATGTCTAAAACAAAGAAGAAAGCAACAGAATCCCAAGAGAACATCAAATCAACCATCACTTTTTTTTTTCATTAGACTAGTCTTTTTTGTTTCTTGGTGGAGGGGGGGCGGGGGGTTGGGGGGTAGTGATTTTTTTTATGACAACCATCAGACACCACTTACACTTTGCACATTGTGAGATTTGGGGCCAAAAGGATGTTACAGAGTTTAATAATATTTTATTTAGTTGGCTCCCCCTTTTCATTTTGAAAATTAGTGACATTTGTGTTTTTAGGCTACAAGCTCAGGATTTAGCAGAAGAAGAATCTGATGAAGAAGAAAGAGAATCTACCAGAAGAATCAGAAGTAGAAGAACAAGAACAAGAACAAAAGGATTTACCAGAAGATGAAGAAGATGATAATTTAGCAGAAGGTGAAGAAGAAGAAGATGTAAGAAGAAGAGGAGCAGTAGGTAATTGTAAGAAGACAGGTGCTGTTTTGGGGAGCTCGACTTCGAAAATGATTGATTGTAAAAGTCTCTGGAAAGAATAGAGTTAAGTGCAGCTGGAATGCGCAGAGAGAGAGAGAGAGAGAGAGAGAGAGAGAGAATTTGTGTGTGTGTGTGTGTGGGTTTTGTGAATAAGCTGAAGAGGGCGTCGCGAGTCTCCACCCAATCCCTTCGTTGGAAGATATTTTAGTACTCTTTGAAACTCTGTTTTGCAGCTTTGACATCGTGAGAGATATATATATATGTAGAGAGAGAGAGAGAGAGAGAGAGAGATTGTTGTGATGGGGTCGTGAGCAGTGAAGGGGGAGGATTGATTCAAGGGCGATGGAGGCGGCGGCAGTGCGGGAATCTGCAGCAGCTGGAGATGGGTGGGGGACATACAGTAGGGCAGTCAGTAATGGGCTTGAGGAATTTACTCGATCGTCGACGAGTAGACGAGGAGAGCAGGATGATGAAGAAGCCTTGAAATGGGCAGCCTTACAAAAGCTTCCCACTTACGATCGCATACGCACGGCCATACTGAAGAACACCTCGGCAGACTCAGGAGGTAAAATCTCGCACCAAGAGTTTGATGTAACCAAGATTAGCTATGAAGTTCGACAACAACTCATTTCCAATCTCTTGCGACAAATCGACGATGACAATGAACGCTTTCTTCGCAAGACCCGAGAAAGAATCGACAGGTACGAATCTAAGTTCTAAGGATCAATATCTCCAATCTCTGCTCCCCAAAAACACACACACACACAAACAAACAAAAATCCCAACCCATCAATCTGCTCGGATCCTAATCTTCAAAACTACTGACAAAACTGTCATCCTTTCCTCTTGGTTGCTTGGTTGCTTGGTTGGTTTAAATAATACATTATGTTTCCAGGGTGGGGATAGAGCTTCCCAAAATCGAAGTCCGATTCGAGCAGTTGAATGTGGCAGCTAATGTATCAATTGGTGGGAGAGGATTGCCAAGTCTTCCCAACTTCGTCTTGGGAGCTCTTGAGGTAAAAAGTTCATTGGGTGGTTGCAAGATAAGGTGGTTCTTTCTTCAAGTGAATGTTCGCTAGTGTATCCTCTGCTAAGCTAACTAACTAGTGATGAGTACAACATCACTCAAGATCACTTGACAACAGATCGGAGATACTAGTGATGAGTCAGTACAACATCACTCAGCAACAAGATTGATTGATCTTCGATGTAAATATTTTCCATCTTCCTTGTGGATTGATCATTTGTCAATCCAGTTGAAGCTTACAATTGTGAATTTATTTTTTCCTTTTCCTAATTTCTTCTTGCTGTCTGTCTGTCTGTCTGTCTGCATGTATGTATGCAGGCAGCACTCGGTGCACTGCATCTCTTACCACGCAACAAAACAACCTTGAACATCCTGAATGACATCAGTGGCATCATCAAACCCAACAGGTTTGTTTACTTCAATCTACTCGTAGGTTTTTGCAAAATTGACTTACTAGCCCTCGATCTTTAGCCTGAAAGTCTCTAGCCTGAAAGAATAAGGTGGAGACTACAAAAACAATAAAATAAAATTATGGGTAGATTTCATTTGGTTGCACATTTTGAGAAATGTTCACCAAGTGTTGTTGTTAGTTGTTACTCTCAACCTAATAATCTAGGGTTCGTTCTTTCGGGAACCATGGAATGTTACTCTGAACGAATTTTGAAGAATGTTCACAAAGTGTTCTTAGTTGTTACTACCAACAACAAGCAAAACCCTTGCCAACAACCTATCAATCAATGAATTCAATTTCACTCATTAAAACTTCCATTGCACTATTGCACTCTCTGTTTCTTTGAAGTGAGTTCTAGATTCTAATCTAGTCTTGTCTTATGTGTTACCACTTCTTTCACATGTAACACAACTTGCTGACATTTTGCTCTTGCATTTCTTGTGCTGGTTTTTTTTTGGGGGGGCAGAATGACACTACTTCTGGGGCCACCAGGTGCAGGGAAAACAACTCTGTTGTTAGCTCTGGCAGGCAAATTGGATAAAGCCTTGGAGGTGCCATAGTACTACCATCCCACATATTAGTACTTGCTGCTTGGAATTTCTCAAATGAACTCACATAGTTTCTATTTTTCTATATTGTGCACATTTTCCTATTTTTCTATGTGGGTTCTCTTTCTGTGCCCATTCATGATGTTATTTCATAAAATTTTGCAGGCTACAGGCAAGGTTACATACAACGGACATGAATTCCATGAGTTTATTCCTCAGAGAACAAGTGCGTACATTAGTCAACGTGACATTCAAACAGCAGAAATGACTGTTAGAGAGACACTTGATTTCTCTGGTCGTTGTCAAGGTGTTGGCTCTAGATTTGGTGAGTGTAGTTTGACATCCCTTTTCCAATGTTTTCCCCACTTCTACTAGCTTCTTCAAATCATAATATTATGTATGTGGGTAATGTGTGTAAATCTGTGAATGATTTTGCAATTTGATTTCACAATTAAGATGCACTCAGAGTCTCAGTATCAAGAAGTTGCCAGATGAAATTTGAGTGATATTTATTTGAGATCTGCCATGGATGGTGGGTGCTTCATGCTCTAGAAATGTTGATGGAGCTTTCAAGAAGGGAGAAGGAGGCAGGAATTAAGCCCGACCCAGAAATTGACATGTTCATGAAGGTGAGGGATCAACAATGCCATAAAATTCTTCTTTGCCCTTCTCCATGGGGGCATGTGTACACACACACACACACATATCTAGCATAATATGCTTGACGTGCTTAATCAACATACATGTCAATATTGCAGACCACAAATTGCTCACGTTTAGTGGCTCTCTGCAAGCTTAATTTCCATCCATTTTGTCATTGTTTTTGTCATCTTTGAGGCTGATTCTTTCACCCATTACCACTGATTTGCAATTGTGTGTCATCTTTGAGGTTATAAGTTCTTTCACCCAATAGCATCAATTTTCAATTGTGCATCTCTTCGACAGTCCTCATTCACAATGGATTGATTGCCCTTATATAATTGCAGCCTTCCTTTTCTTTTAGTATTTATCCACACACACAGGTCATGTAACTGATGTTGTTCATGTGCATGTGTGTGTCCAGGCCACTGCATTTCCAGGCGAAGGGACAAGTCTCATGACAGACTATGTTCTCAAGGTCTTGCAACTATCCCATCAAGGACCTGAAAAGATTATTGATGGGAAATACTGAATGTGTAATTTTTTTGGAGCTATGCTTTGATCAAGATGTTGATAGAATTGAAGTGATGGGTGTGATGGGAAATAGTGACGTATAAATTTTTTTTTTGACCTAATCTTTGGTCAAGGGGTAACATAATCAAAGTGATGGGTGTTGAACAAACCACATGTTTGATAAGTTTTTTGCCTAATTAGTAGCTCATATGCTTTGTTGGGTGGTTGCAGATTTTGGGTTTGGAGATATGTGCTGATACATTGGTGGGAAATGAAATGAAGCGTGGCATCTCAGGGGGTCAAAAAAAGCGTCTCAACACTGGTCAGAGCCTAAGCCTCAAATTTACTTGCAGTGTGCTAAAATCTTGAAAAAAATTCAAAGCATTTGCCATTATTTAATTCTTAATGAAAATTTGGCAACAAAGACAATTCATTGGTTGGGTTCAATTGTCACAATGAGTATGGAATTGGACATGATGCTAATTAGTTTGAAATGCAGTTTCGTAAATTGTCATGACTCTTTGAAACATGCTGTTGTCAACATGCGGTTTTTCTTGTTTTTTGTGGTTGTGTCAATCAATGCAGGTGAAATGCTTGTGGGACCTGCAAAAGCTCTTTTCATGGATGAGATCTCCTCTGGGCTTGACAGCTCTACCACTTACCAAATTGTGAAGTGTTTGCGCCAATCAGTACATGTTTTGGATGGAACTATGCTTGTTTCCCTTCTCCAACCAGCACCCGAGACCTATGCACTCTTTGATGATCTCATACTGCTCTCAGAAGGCCAAATTGTTTATCAAGGTCCATGTGATTTGGTAGTTGATTTCTTTGAGACAATGGGTTTCAAGTGTCCACGAAGAAAAGGGATTGCAGACTTCTTACAAGAGGTAGGTAGTACAAATCTCATCTCCTTAAATTAATGCCCAACATCAAAACACGTGGTACATAAATTTCTATTGTTGTCACACCAAAAAAATTCTCCATTCTTCATCCTCAATGCACTTTCAGCTCATGAAATCACAGTTTGGCTTCAAAACCATTGGATATTGTGTTCAATGTCAGTGGGATTCAAGAGGATTTAATCAGTTTTCAGTTTTGACTTTGATCTCTACAGGTGACCTCAAGGAAGGACCAGGGACAATATTGGTATGACAAGAACATTCCTTATAAATACGTTCCAGTTCAGGCTTTTGCAGAAGGTTTCAAAAAGTTTCACTTTGGGGAGCGGCTAGCAGAAGAGCTTGCCACTCCTTTTGACAGAACAAAAAGCCATCCAGCTGCACTTGTGACTAAGAAATATGCACTCACAAACTGGGAGATTTTTAAAGCCAGTTTTGCAAGGGAAAAGTTGCTCATGAAACGCAACAGATTTGTTTACATCTTCAAGACTGTCCAGGTTTGGCACTTAATATACACTACGCCAAATTCTCTAGTGTTTCAAGCTCCTAGATAATTTTGATGTTCTATGTAAATCTCCTTCCACTTGCACACTAACCCAAATTCTCATGTATTTTAGGTTCCTAAGTTTTGCATCTCATCAATAGGCACAAATCATGTGATTGTTGTGTAATTCCTTCAATTGAGACAAATAGTGATTCTAGCACAACTTTCATTAAGTCACAAAACTTTTGTTGATCAATTTTTTTTGGGGGCAGATTTCAATTGTGGCTTTGATCACCATGTCAGTATTTTTCCGGACAACTTTACACCCAAATACTGTGAATGATGGGATCCTCTACTTGGGTGCCATGTTTTTTGCTGTTCTAAATGTCTTATTCAATGGGTTCACGGATATGGCATTGACCGTTGCGCGCTTGCCAGTTTTTTACAAGCAACGAGACATGTTCCTATATCCACCATGGGCATTTGTGCTTCCTGCTTACTTCTTGCGGTTACCTTTGTCTGTCTATGAAACCTTCACTTGGGTCATATTCACATATTGGACAATTGGTTTCGCTCCTGAAGCAAGCCGGTAAGAATACATTTCAATTCATTTCCACACTTGTAGTCATAAGTTTTTCCTTTCTCTTCATGCATCTCTTGCTTCTTGCTTTGACCTCCAAGTCCATGTGCATATAATTTAATTTTTCCTTTGTTTTGTTTTGTTTTTGTAGCTTCTTTCGGCAATGGCTTGTGCTTTTTGCAATGCATCAAACATCATTGGGATTGTTTCGCCTTGTTTCTTCCGTGGGTCGTATCATGGTGTTGACTCAAAGCCTTGGAGCTTGTTCAATATTGGTTACCTTGTCAGTGGGAGGCTTTATTGTATCGAGAGGTAACAACCTTTGCCTATATGCTACTACCTTCCATCCCAAGGGATTGATTATCCATCCTCCCAATTATTTACTTTCACAATTGCTTAAGATGCCTTGTGTGGTACAATTTTATGAACATTGGTAAAGCTATTTTGCAACTATTGAAAGTTGAGGGTGGATATCTCATTTAATACTTGCACCTTGTGTTGTGTCCCATGTATAATGTCACAGCAAACATTCGTGGATGGTGGATTTGGGGCTATTGGATTTCACCATTCACCTATGCACTAAATGCTCTTTCCGTGAATGAGTTTCTTGCTCCACGTTGGGACAAGGTATGTGTTTAAAAACATTGTTACACATTAAAGTCCCCATGGATTGATCATCACATTCAATTCCTTCTCTTGTTGTGTTAAAGTGAACATTATGTGTCCTCTCATCCTGACTCATGAGCTTACCTACATAAACCTTGAAAAGACCTTTGCATGCTAGAGAGCATAAGATGAGAACAACTTTCAAACAATTTATTTTGTGTGTGTGTGTGTGTGTGTGTGTGTGTGTGTTAGTGGTACCATATGTAAATAATTTCTCATGTTCAAGTTTGAACATTGTCTTTCCACTAGCTACTCAAGTAGTTGCTCCCCTCATTGGATTCTTGTGGAAGTGATTATGTACACTAAAAGACATGACCCATTGCAATATTTTGTGGTTGTGTGTCTCAAATGTGTAGCCTCCTGATGGAAATGGACCTCCAGCCCTAACTCTTGGAAGAGAACTCTTGAAGGAACGTGGAGTTTTCCAAAGAGGTTATTGGTATTGGCTTGGCGTGGGAGTCTTGTTTGGATATTCCATACTTTTCAATGTCATGTATACTTTTTTCTTGGGCTACCTTGATCGTAAGTGGAGGGTCTCCATTCCATGAACACAAATTTATCCCCATGGAACTCTAAACTTTGATATTTTCAACGAATAAATGAGAGATTTGATCAAGTTGTACATTATTAAATTTTCCTGATAATATAATGGCCATTTCAATGAGAGCATTGTAGGGATCCCTATATACTCTTATTAGTAAAAATACTCCACAAGAAGCATATGATACAACTAGATCTATATTACATTTATTTGGGTTTACATGTACATGATCTAGGCCTTTCTTTCAATGGTTGCAGCTCTTGGCAAGCCCAGTACAATGATATCACAAGAAGTTTTTGATGAAAAGACGAAATACAACTCCATTGAAGATGGAGGTGGTGATGTGAAAAATGGAGCTGATATAGAGACCAACAACAACCCCCATGTATCTCCACAAGGATCCATTGAACGAAAGAGTATGACCCATCAAGCTCTTGAGAAGATTCTTCTACACTTGTACACTTCTCTATGAATGTCAAAGATGTATATGTATTGCACCAAGATAGATTTCCCATCATCCGTGCCATGTCCGATGTGACAAGTGGACCATATTTGAAGTTTTTGCCTTCATGACTTGTGTGGCCCCATATATACTAACTACTAAGCTCCTCATGCATGTTGGAAATTTGCAAAATGCATATAGGTTTTTCCTCAGTGTTGCAGCGCTTCAGTGTTTCATCGACAGGAGCAAATTCAGATGTGTCAGATGCAATTGCTGAAGCAAAAGGGGTACAACCCAAAAGAGGAATGATTTTACCATTTCAGCCATTAACCATTGCCTTCCACCACATCAACTACTTCATTGACATGCCTGCTGTAAGTCACTCCCTCTCTCTCTTTCTATTCAGTAAGACCCAAAAAAAAAATTGCTCCTTCCCATTGAAATCAAGAGTTATTTGTTCAAGCATTTTTAGAAATCTAAGTCCAAATTTTCTTGGCAAACTTTGTGCTTGCAGGAGATGAAAGAGCAAGGGGTAACTGAAGACAAGCTGCAATTACTAAATGACATAAATGGCGCATTCCGTCCTGGGATCTTGACTGCATTGGTTGGTGTTAGTGGTGCTGGAAAGACAACTTTCATGGATGTGTTAGCAGGAAGGAAAACAGGAGGTTACATTGAAGGTTCAATCTACATTTCTGGACATCCCAAAAAGCAAGAAACATTTGCTCGCATTGCAGGCTATTGTGAGCAGTTTGACATTCACTCACCAAATGTTACAGTCCATGAATCACTACTCTACTCTGCATGGTTGCGCCTTTCCAAAGATGTCAACACAGAAGTTCGAAGGGTAATCAAAACTATGTCTACATACTTTGCTTGCTTAATATATTACATTCTTGCATTCCTTCTGGGGAATTGTTCATGTTGGGTTTTGTTGATTAATATATGTTTAGATGGTACATTCGGAAATTGTATGTGGGGCTTTTGTTGCTTATGTTCTTATCAGTATATTCAGAAATTGTTGTGGGGGTTTTTGCAGATTATGTCTAGATGGGTACATTTGGAAATTGTATGTTTTGTTGATTATGTTTGGATGGGTACATTGGAAATTGCGTGTTTTGTTGATTGTTCAAATGGGTACATTTGGAAATATTTCCAAGGAGGGAGGCAATTTACGGAGAAGCTTATAACCGAGTTGTGCTTGGGGGAATTGAATAATTGCAGGCATTTGTGGAGGAGGTGATGGAATTGGTGGAGTTGACACCTTTAAGATTATCCCTTGTGGGTCTCCCAGGAGTGACAGGCTTATCAACAGAACAAAGGAAACGGCTCACTGTTGCAGTTGAACTTGTTGCCAATCCCTCCATCATATTCATGGATGAGCCCACATCAGGTCTAGATGCACGTGCAGCTGCAATTGTTATGCGTACTGTTCGAAATACAGTGGATACAGGCAGGACTGTGGTGTGCACAATCCATCAACCAAGTATTGACATCTTTGAAGCATTTGATGAGGTACACAAACTGCTTCGCAAAACATCAAATTTATACTCTCAACAATTTCACCTTTTGTTTTTACATTCATTACTTTGTGGAATTTTTTGGTTGACATATTTTATGGGAGGATTAAATTAACGTGACTTGGAATTTTTTGTTTGTTTGTTGCAGCTTTTGTTGATGCAACGTGGGGGTCAAGTATTGTATGCTGGCCCTCTTGGTCATCACTCGCAAAAGCTCATTGACTACTTCCAGGCAGTGGAGGGTGTTCCGAAGATCAAGGAAGGGATTAACCCTTCGACATGGATGTTGGATATTACCACCCCAGCATCTGAGCAGAGGATTGGCGTCAACTTTGTTGAGCATTATAAAAAGTCCTCATTGTACCAGTGAGTAAAATCCCATCAAATTGCACTTTGAAATGGGTCTCCTTTGAAACAGGTCTCTGTATATCGGAGGATCTACTTTGAGCTTAATTTTATGTTGATTGTACGTATATACAGAGGTGCTAATAATAATAGAAGATAGGTGGATTGAAAGTGACAAAACTATTTTCGATTAAATTAATTCCAATTCCCTGTGGTTTGTACAATTTCTTTTTGCAGGCGTAATGAGGCGTTAATCAAGGAGTTAAGTTCACCAGCACTGGATGTGCAAGACATTGCATTCCCAACCAAGTATGCACAACCATTTTGGCAGCAATGCTTAGCATGTTCATGGAAGCAACACAGATCGTATTGGCGTAACCCTTACTACAATGTTGTCCGAATTATACTCTCGACTCTTTATGGACTCTTGTTTGGAACTATTTGCTGGAGATTTGGCCATCATAGGTACTACTACTACTACTACTACTACTACTACATACTCTCAAGGCTGCACCTAATGAAATGCTTAATCAATTATAACTTTCACAACCCTTGAATTTACAATCTTGTACCACTCATTGAGTTTCATGGTTTGGTCATGTTTGTGATTGGTATCTGATCTTTGCATTGAATAATCCGTCCTCTGTCTGGTAGCTTTTACTCACTAATTTGATGGACATTTTGGGATCATTGCAGAACATCACAACAAGATGTGCTCAATGTGATGGGTGCTTTGTATGCTTCTTCATTGTTCCTTGGTGCAAGTAATACACTCACTGTGCAACCAGTAGTGGCAGTTGAGAGAACAGTGTTTTATAGAGAGCGTGCAGCTGGAATGTACTCCACACTCCCTTATTCCTTTGCACAGGTATTATGTAACACAATTTCTCCTCTTGTTTACTTACATTGGGTTGTCAAAACTCGTGTTTTTCCCAATCAATCTAATGCCGAAAGAGCTTAATGACAGACTTACTTGAGGTTTCAGCAATCAATTTGGTGTGTTTTTGGTTGAAATTTTGCAGGTGACAGTGGAATTGCCTTATGTATTTCTGCAATCATTAATCTTTGGAACTCTCGTGTATTCAATGGTTCAATTTGAATGGACACCTGCCAAGTTCTTCCTCTTCCTTTTCTTCCTCTATTTCACACTCTTAGTCTTCACGTATTGGGGCATGTTGACGGTTGCCCTTACCCCAAATGCTCAAGTTGCTGCAATCATATCATCAGCTGCCTTTGGAATTTGGAATCTATTCTCCGGCTTTTTGGTTCCACGTCCAGTAAGCTTTTTTTTTTAAATTTTGGGTTGCCTGATCACTTCAAAAAAATTGTCTTTGAATTATTTGATGCTAAAAATGCTTCATGGGTTGATCACACTAAATAGGGTCTTTAGTGTTGGTTGCCTTGAATTTGAAAGAAAATGAGATTCTATTGTTTAAAAAGGGTTACGAAATCGCATTGTCTAGCATCAAATGATTTTGTTTTTGAGTTGATAGACAAAAGGCGAGAAAGTTTTATAGGTGTGACAAATTAATACAAGACAAATGAGTTGTGGTGGGAATCATGATTAAAAAACTTGGGTTTTTAATCACAAACTTTGCCAATAATTTGAAGTTGGGTCATTCATGAACCATCTCTAAATTAGCAGACAAAATAGAATCATGATACATTGGGTGTGTGTTGTGTTTGTGTAGAGTTTGCCGGTTTATTGGAAATGGTATTATTGGCTCGACCCGCTTGCATGGACACTCTATGGCTTAGTCAGCTCGCAGTTGGGGGATTTGTCATCAAAAATAAATGTGAATGGATCTTTAATCGAAATTCGCCAATACCTGGCCCAACACTTTGGCTTCCACCACAGCTTCTTACCTTATGTTGCCATTTGGCATGTTGGAATTGTGGTTCTCTTTGGTCTAGTCTTTGCCTACTGTATCAAATTTATCAACTTCCAAAGGCGCTAGTAGACTTGTGATTTAGAGCTCTAGCTAGCTAGTACTTCAAATTTCTTATAGATTTTTGGGTTTTTTCTTTTTTTCTAGTACTAAATTTTCTTTGAGATTTTTTTTTGGTTTTTTTTAATTAACCTTGTATTAGGAGACACCTTGCATACAGCACAAATTGTAATTGCAATTGACCCACTTCTTATCGCAGAGTTTGGACATTTAACTTGACTAAAGTTTGAAAGGATATATTGAGGAGGGGGGGTGTGTCAGACCCCATATCATGATGCGGGTATCACAAATGGCACCAAATCCTTACCCTGGTTTTCAGGGTGGTTCTTTAATCTCATAACCTTCTGCTTCACTCTCAAAAAAATGACTGAACCACTTTCAATATATAACTGACAATTCATTTATTTAATTATTTATAATTAAATAATTAAAATTTTATTTTATTTTTTTTTAAATTAAATTTTTAAAAAAAACTAGAAATAATGAAAGAACAGAAGAGTTCAAAAAACCATAACCTGTTTAAACCCCTCCCACTTTTTCGTCTGCCTGGTTAAGTACCTATGTAAGTGGGGAAGTGGGTAGGGGATGTAAGTGGTCCTTCCTACTTTCCCCTTTGGCTACCTGGATAAGCTACCTATCTAAGTGGGTAAGTGGGTAGGGGATGTTAAGTGGTCCCTCCTACTTTCCCCTTTTGCTACCTGGATAACCTACCTATTTAAGTGGGGAACTGGGTAGGGGATGTAAGTGGTCGCTCCAACTTTCTCCTTTGGCTACCTAGATAACCTACCTATCTAAGTGGGTAAAACGGTATTGGATGTAAGTGGTTGCCTCCTACTTTCCCCTTTGGCTACTTGGATAAACTACCTATCTAAGTGGGTAAGTGGGTACAGGATGTAAAGTGGTTCCCTCATACCTCTTCCTTAACCTACCTAGATAACTACTATGGTAGGAAGGGTAAGTGGTCACCATGTAGGTAGGTGAGTTGGTAAAGCACTTTGGTGACTACTAGGTAGGTAGGAAAATTAAGTGATCACAATGTAGGTAGGAAAGTGGTAAGTGGTCATCATGTAGGTAGGTAAGTTGGTTAAGCATTGGGGGACTACTAAGTAGGTAGGTAGATACGTATGGATGATTAGTACATAACTAACCATTGTAGTGAGCTAGCGAACATGCACATAATGAAAAACTATTTCCTGTCCACATAACATCCATCCTGCATGCTCTTGTGGTGGGTTGTGATTAACTCTGGCTGGGGAAGTATCAGGTCTTTTTTCTTTTTTTTCTTTCAGATTTTTTATTCCAAAACTAATTTAGTTGAATTTTCACTAGAAAACAAATTCCCAATTAGGAGGGTTTAATATTGGGAAAATCAAAATCAGTCTTGAATTTCTTGTTTGGTTATTAGGGTTTTGGGTGGCATTTTTAATGATGAGCGAAAATGGTGGCATCCAAAACCAATCATCATGTTTTTCCTTTTAATTGGATGAAAATGTATCTTGTATTAAATGTAAGTTTCTTGCATTGTATGTTAAAAATTTATGCCTTGGCTGTTGTTTGCATTTCTTTCATGCAGTTGAATTATGCAAGCTTTTGCTTGCTATGTGCACTTTTGGTAGAAGAGTTTTTTTGGTCAACAAAAATAAAAGGTGGAATATTTATGGAAAACCCAAATAAAATTTGGAAGGGCAAATGTTTGGGTTTAGGGGTTTGGGTTAGGTTATAAATGGAAGCTTATAGAAACTTGGAAGGGATTTGTTTTTTTGTTTAAGTCAAGTTTACTCTTTTGAAGGTGATAAGCTTATAGCCACAATAAAAGGTTTATGTGCATGGAGAATTGAAAAGTTGTTGTAAGACTATCATGCATGGAAAGAAGGTTAGAGAGACATTAGACCTTTGTGTTAGAGAGAATACATTGATGTTCAACCTTTATGTGTGGAAATAAAACCTGGAACACACCTAAGTAATGTTTGGAAAGAAGGGCAAAACTATGTTCCAAAAATGCTTGAATGTGAGGTTGTAAAGATGAAGGTTTAAGCTTGAACTATGTTCTATGGTGTTGATGTAGTCAATGTGAGAACCTGAATAAGTTTTTTGGGATTGTTGATGCCATGACTTCAAATTATGGGAGTTTTAAATTTTCCTTTCAATTTGGTCAATTTCATTTTTTGTCACAAGGTTTGTGCACTGATGCAAAACTTGGTTGGTCAACTTTTAACATAGTCCTTAAATTGACTTGCATTAAAGCCTCCAAGCTTGGAATTCCCCTCTTTAGATAACTTACAATTTCCTACTTCAAATAGAAACCTCCAAATTAAATTCTTACATGGCGGTGTTCTTCTATCGCATCTCCTTGATACCTTGGTGATTGAACAAATTCTACCACAATTCCATGTAATCAATCCTTTCATGTTTTAGTGGCTTTGTCAAGTAAACAAGGGTTCATTTATGGTTATCAATGAAACAATGGTGTGGAACAGACTTGAAATCATCAAAACCAACCATCTTTCTTACCTTCAATTGATATCCCACAAAAGGTTTCATGGGATTTTTTAGAGTTTGAAAATTTGAGGTTTGGAAATTTTTCTACTCCTTTGATGAATTCATCTTGGTTAATGGAGATGATGTATTGGAAAATTTTGGCAATAAATAATAAATGATGTAAGGTTTATAACTTTTGGTACATGAGAAACTTCAACTTGTGTAAATTCTTACCAAAATTTTAATTTGATTGATTTGATGATGAGTTTTGTAATTTTGGATGATGAAGATTGTAACCTTATGTTTGAAAATGTGTGGGGTTTTTACTTATCCCACGTACTAGCCTCTTCCCCATATAATCTAATGGGTTAGGAAGTTAGTGGGTCAACATTAAACAGTTGTTGGATTACTACTATTTTCATTTTGTGGAAGTTGTCTAAACCACAAAAAACTCAAAGTCACTCAAACCAATTTTGCACTTAGGTTGTTCCAATTGAAATAGTTCTACATGAATTTATGTGAGGATCAAAATTGTCCACTTACTTTAAAGTTGATGCTAGGACATACACACACTAGAAGATAAATTGTCCATTTCAATCTTATGTTTACAATTATAGTGCAATTAGTGTTGAAATTGATCAATTTTGTGACTACAATTATGTTAACTTTCATATCATTATAATTGTAAATGTTTGTTGTCACAAATGCAACTAAAACTAAGGGAAAAAAATTTAAATCAAAATTACAATTACAATTTGTGAATGTTGTTTATTTGGGTGGCAAAATAAAGGAAAAATGAACATATGCCAACCTACCTAACTTAAGCACATACTTACTTATTTAACTTAAATTACACACTTACTTACCCAATTTAAGCTACATACTTACTTACCTATGCATTCTTAACTTGAGCTACATATTTACTTCCCTAGCTTAAATTACATACCTACCCACCCAACTTAAGCTACTTTACCTACTATTGTTTACCTAACCCAAACTACATATTGACTTACCTAGCTTAAATTACATGTACACATCCTACTTATTTAACCAAAACTACCTATCTACCTACCTACCTATGCTTATATAACCTAAATTACATACTTACCATTTAAATTAAATTACATAGCTACTTATTTAACCTAAACTACTTGCTTGCTTATTTATTTAGGCTACCTACCTACCCACCCACCTATGTACATATCTAACATATCTACTTACCTAATCTGAACTACTTACCTACTTACATACTTAGCTTAACTCAGGTTACCTATTTACCTACCTACCTAGTTTAAATTACCTACTTATTTACCTACCTACCTAACCTAACCTACATATTTACCTACTTAACCTATTTATCTACCTACCTAACTAAATACATATCTTTTTCTTGGCTTCATTATGAAGCAAGATCCTAATCAATTCATTCAAGTTCAATAGCTTAGCTCAATAAATTATGCTTTTTAATGCCTTGTAGCTTTTTGGGAGCAATGCAAGAATGTGTTCAACAAGCTTGGTCTCATGTATTATTTCACCATTGCGGACCAACTAATTCATAAGGTCTTTGATTTGCTTGAAGAATTCAACAATTGAGCCTCCCTTCTCCAATTGTAGGTTTGTTAACTTGGTCTTAAGTAAGAATCATCGAGTGCTACTCCATTGTTCCTATAGATCTTTAAGAGTTTGCCACATCCATGCAAGATCAATGATTTTGGCTATGTTTGGTTTGATTTTTTCGCTCATTGAAACCTTGCTTATTTGCTAAAGTTTTTTTCTTCCAGTTTTCAAAATCAACCAAAGTCTCTCCACCCTTGGGTACACCAACTCTATTAGCATGATTTGGCTCTAAAACATCTAGCAGATCAATTTTCTACAACAAATTGGATATGTGGAACTTCCAAGTACTGTAGAACTGGATTGCCCTTCCAATTTAGAACTTTATGATATATTGTTGTCTACTTGGGCCATGACAACAAGATGAGTCTGAACTTTCTTGTGCTTGATTTCTACAAGTCTTGGCTCCAAGCAACTTCATACCATGTAGTAATTCGAAGTAGCCCATTGTGTAATAGTTGCGGGTATTTGAAAACACCCATGAATTTGGTATTTTGGAAATCTAAAAATCAGAGAACTGCTGGTTCCAGTTTCTTGGGAGGAATTGGCAAAGAACAATGAGTTTCTGGCTAGGCATGCTTTTGATATTTTGTTTGGGTTTTTTTAGAAAAAAAAATTTTATCCCCGGGAAATGGTGGTTATATGTCAGAAATGGTTCTCTGATCTTCTGATAACCAGCAGTTATGAAATCAAAGAACCTGCCTGATACCCATTGTTCTGTAAATCAATTGTTTTGTTTGTTAGTAAAGCTAAATTTGTTAGATTGATTGTTTTTCAAAAGGGAAATTGAACTTAAGCTTTTGCTGTGAGAGAGAGAACATGTTGGAGGCTGTTGGAGGTGGTTTGTTGTGTATTGTAGTAGCCTAATGGGTTTTATTCAAGTGAGAAGATAAATGTTGTGTGCACTTGCAAACAAAAAGCAAGTAGGTACTAGGTGCTCTCTAGGTACCTACTAGGTGTTGTACAAGGTTGTAGTAGGTAGTTGGTGCACAAGTAAACTCAATCCATAATCGTCTTTTGAAATCAGTATTATAAATGCATGTGAAAATGATAAAAATTAATTTTTCTAAATGCATTTGTAATTTTATTTATTGTTAAATTTGAAATTGCCCATTGAAGATCCATGTAATATTAAAAGAAATTTCTTGTCTTTCTATCCCCCCCCCCTCCCCCAAGTGATTCACACCTACTTCTTTCGAGCCTAACTAATTAATACCTACCCATCAATATGGACATGACAAGGCACATAGCCTACCTACCCATCATCAATATGGACATGAAAAAGCACATGTTATGTGCCTTTTCATGTCCATGGTACTTATGTTATGAAGTTTTTGAATATATTTTTTGTTTTTTACATGTGAAAATTAAAATAATAATTTGGGTATTAACATATTAAGCATTTGGAATCATCATGCATGCACATGATGATGTTTTTTTTCCTTTCATGAATGTCACATGCATGGGACCATGGGCATCCCAATTATATAATGATGTATTTTTTTGTTTGTCTATGCCATTCATACCTACATATTCTGAGCTTAATCACTTAACTCCTTTCCCCTCCCTATATATATATATATATGTATATATATGCACATGAAAAGGCACATGTTATGTGTGTTTTCATTTCCATGTTATGCATATTAAAATGATTTAATAACCTATCTCTTTCAAGCCTGCCTACTTAATGCTTTCCCTTTTGCATCTATATGGACATGAAAGATCTAATAGAAATAATCCTTTGGGCAAGGGCATTACACTCATAATGTTGATAATAAATTTACTTAGCAAACATTTGAGATTTTTGGTCTGACTAGTTCTTTGGTAGCAAAGACACAAGTGCATTTAGACTTAGTTGCATCTTTAAGTGAAACTTGCATCTCCTTGATACCACCACAATAGCCATTGTTACCCATGCACAAAAGCTTCCTTCTACTGGAACTTGATCATGGGCTTCTTCATCTCTATTGCTTGCACCCCAAGTGACTCTGGGTGAGTCATTAGAGTTGGGAAACTATTTTTGGCCTTGTTCAAACATACCCCAACAAACCCTAATTGTTGGGGGACAAGGGGGGTGTCTATGGCAATCTTTTTTCTCCTAGTGAAATTAAAATATGAAAAATGTGAACATGAAGTGATTCTCAGGGATTTCAACCAATGGGATTCAAAAAATGTAAATATAAAAATTGCTAGATCATCACATTTGGCTCCAAAAATTATATAGATGGTTGCTTATTTATTGTGTGCTTTTGATGTCATCTCCTTGAACCCAAAAATGTAATTCATGATTCATGCTCAAGATTTCTAGTTTGATTCAGTGTGTGATTGCATGAAAGATCAACATGATACCACATATCACAAGAGTTCTTGACAAGATGAGATTTGCAATCAACAAATGATTTGTCTTGCATTGTTCTTCACACACTCGAAAAAGACAAGCTTTAAGACTCTACAACAAATGTACCTCCTTTCCAACATTTGTTCCAAGTTTTGTGAAAAGAATTAGCCCAAGTTCTAGAATCTTCATTAAACTAATGGCATAATTAAAAGTTTAGAAATTAAAATAGCCTGCATCCATCACAAGAGTTGCACACCATTAAAAGGAGTGTCCCAATAAATAAATAAATAAAAATCTTAGCAAGTACTTATTATTCCACTACAATTAAACCCAAGCAATATTGAAGCTTCGAAGTTTGGGGATTATTTCTTTCTTTGACGCCAAGCAATCTTTCCAAACAACTAGAGAGTAGGCTACCTAGTCTAGCATGCCTCAAGACATTTCTATTCCTAAAGGATGTCTAATTGACCCCTTATCCCAAGGCTCTTGGACATCAAAGCTCCAACAATGTTATATTTAATACTAGGATGTTTGGTTTGCTCCTTTCATAGCCACATTCCATGTGTACACATTGAACTCCATGCCATTTTGGCCTAAGAAGAACAAGAAGACGAAGTCCACACCCAAAAAAATAATATTAAGAACCAATAAGAATTGGAACCCCAAGTCCCCGCCTTTTGTGGAAATGAAATAAGCCCTAGCTAAATGGTGGAAGTTTCAAGATTGTTCACTTGCTAGAGGATTGGATTTGAGTGAGCAACTTACCATTTCAGAAATTAAAATAAATCAGACCATGCAAGGCTACTTGGTGTGGGCTAAGGACCCTTTGGGTGGCATATCAAAGTTCTAGAGCCCAAATACCAATCTCTTGGGAAAATTTGAATGGGAAAATTTCTTTGATTATTGATCATCTTTTCCAAACCATACCCATCTCCAATTTGTAGTTCCCATTTGAGAATTTTCACGTTCAAATTGGACTTTATCTAAAGTCTAATTTTGAAAATTAACAAATAGGAACTATTTTAAGTTTAGATTATGCTAACATCGCCACACACAAAAAAAGGAACACTACTATGTACTACTTGCACCCCAAGTTTTGGCATCAACAGATTTGAAGTAAGAATTTTGGGCTTTGACAGTTTGATCAAGTATAAAAATTCCTGAATCTCTGACTAGGTACTATGAAATCCAAACCCTTAAGCAATCATACATATGTATCATCATTGGTAGTAGAATAATAATATTAAGTATACCTCATCTTCATCAAAGAATGAACTGATTGAGAGTGTGAGAACACAAACAAAAGTTGCAGGAGCAAACAATCTTTGTATGTGAGGGTGATCAATTGTCTTAAAAGTTGCAGGAACAAACAATCTTCGTATGTGACTGTGATCAATTGTCTTACAGGGAAACACACTTAACACGCATGATTACAAATATGTTGTGTTTTGTGCTACGCACTACTACTTACACTCGTAACAACAAGCTCATCATCTTGTAATGGCTGTGCTCTCTCATGGCAAGTACAAATTAGCTCAAAAACCCCTTGAATTTTTAAAGAACCTCACATTTCTGGTCCATTAACTGTTCCAGAATCAAAGAACCACTGGCGGTTCTGGTTCTTTGAAACAAAAAAAATTCAAAAATCAAAGAACCACCGGCGGTTCTGGTTATTTCATGAGCTAGATCACCGTAACAAACCAAATGGTGAACATTCCTCCAGAAGATGTGGGACCAACTTGTAAAAGCTTTCATTGTTCTCTAGTCTCTCTCTCACTTACCTTAACACAAAGTAAGTTCTTGTTGCTGAGTGAGATGATGGGGGCAGACACTTGGGATAGGGGAGTTTGTGCAATTGCTACTAAATTAGTCGTTTGTAGTCTACTTTTGGTGCGGTCTGTCTCTCACTTCATGGAATTCTTCAACTTTTGGGCATTTGTGCAATAATTTTTTGTGGGATTTTCTTAGCATTACATGCAACTTTGTTTTTTTTAAGCTGTACTAGTACTCTCTTCCCTCTACATACTAGTGGAGTTTATTTATTTATTTATTTTTCTTTTCAAACAATTTTGGGCTGTTAAATGCGGGGTTTTTTTTTTTCCTTTGGCTCCCTACAACTTATAATAATAAAAATGTTTTCTTTGTTGTTACCAATATGTTTCCATCAAGTTCCCAATGTGTTTAGCAACATGTTCCCAATATCACCACTCCTTTATCCCATATGCTTTGGCCAAAGTTGAACTTTCATATATATATATATATATATATATATATAATTTATTTTGGTGGACCTAATCGAAGCACCTCATTGCTTTCTATTTGTGGGGCGCTCAATGTTTCAAAAAAATTGGTGATGGGCCAATCAAAGTGACTTGTTCAAATTTATTTTTTAAAAAGCAAACACACTTTGGGTGCCAGGCCTTCACTAATTCATAGAGGTGCCTATAAGTACTATAATATTAATTGCAATAGTTTTTAGGGTGCAGTAATATTAAGGTTGCCAAAGTTCACAAACTTTACTTTACTAAGGTTTGGATTCTAACCAAGTTAGAATTTGAGAAACATGAGTTGTAACAAGTTTTGGCGGGTTAACCTTCGATTAACCCCTAGTAGTTCTAGTCACTTTTGGTATTTTCAAACCACATATGTGAATTCCGATTCCAATTGCACACATAATTGGAACCAGGAACCCAGTTCCAGTTCTTTTTTAATGAAAATCTGGTTCCAGTTCTGGTACGATTCTAATTAACCCCAACCAGAACCAACGGTTCTTATCTGCCAAATTGAGTACCCACCCAAGAACACCAGTTGTAACCCAAGCCAGTAGCTAATCGTAGTAGTAACTGGAGATGCAAAAATTCATGAACTTTTTAGTATATAATTCACGAAATCTCAATGGGGGCTTCTCAATGGGGGCTTCAGTGAATCTCTCCTTCGCCTTCCCCATTGTTGCACAAAAATTAACAACACTGGACAATGTACTACCTACATGTAATTGTTGTTGCACAAAACAAAACAACACTGCAATGTACAAAATCCCATTTTCTTTCCACATACACACAAAAAAAAGAAAAAAAAATTAGCAACACTAGGACAACGCACACAATATTCAATATTGCACCCCAAAATTTAAAAAAGCACAACATTGGATAATGTACACAATATTCATTGTTGCAACCCAAAAAAAAAACAACAAAGATAAAAACAACACTTGGACAATGTACACAATATTCAAAGTTGCAAAAAAAAAAAAAAAAAAGACAAAGAAAAAACAACACTTGGACAATGTACAATAAGATATAAAGTGGGGAGGGGCGGGGGAGACTGAGCATGCCTGGGTGAGAAGGCAAAGAGCTTGAGATGAAGGAAGGTGGTGGAATTAGTACTATTTGTTTGTTGGATGGAGTGTCGGAAGTTGATTGTGGATGGTTAAGTAGTATCAAGTAATGCAGGAGAGATTATTGTAAAACAGAACAAGTCAAGAACAGGTTTAATAAAATAATAACAAATTTTCTTCAAATTTTTCATATGTAGACACCACAATTATGATGATCATCCACAAGGAATTAGCCAAATTTGGCTACAGACAGATCAGAGAGCAAAGCAGAAAAATTTAAGGATTGTTCTATATTTTGGCAACTTGCAAGGAAACCTCTCTAGTTTTGTCTACATTTCGCGATTTCAGAAAAAAAAACTTTCCCTCAAAATCTGGTGACTTACTTTGGTTGGCACATTTTTCTTAATTTTTCAATTTTAAAGAATCCATTGCAATAAGAATCATTTCCAGGAGTTGCTGGATTAAAATTGTTTTATTTTGGGTTTGAAGAGGTCCCCAGCAGCTGGCCAAGTAGCAAATTTCTGTGTGTTGTTGGTGTGTGCTATTCTCTCTCACAGTTTCTGTGTTTCTGTGCCTCTCTTTCTCTCTCTCCAAACTTCTCTCTCTCATCTCTAGACATATCCATTACTTCTGCAGCAAGCAAACAAGCAAGCAAAGGAAGCAAGCTGGTGGGTGGTATTAATTGAGTGCCAATTTCAAAGCTTAATATGTATCTGAACTTCTTGTTGTTGAATTGTAGTTAGTTAGTTCATGTGTGTCATTACTGATGTGCTTGTGTTTTGTTTCCATTTAACTCTTATGATTGTCAACAACAACAACAACAACCACCTCCCCCCCCCCCCCCTCCCCACTAGTGAGCTGCAACCACAAGTTGATCTTTTCTCCTGGGTTTTTTTGGTTGAGGGGTGATCAGCCTCAGTTGATTTAGTAGTAAGCTCAAGAGCTCTCTTTTTTTCAGTTTTGGAAGACCCAGTGTGCTCCTGCTGCAAACATCTGTGAATGATCTGAGATCGACTACCTTCAAGCTCTCACAACTGATCTGCATTAGAAAGCTTTTATAGCTCCTTGACTTTGCAAACTTGATCTCAAGCTCAACAACAAAGATTCGCAGAGGCGATGGCTACTCTGGTATATATCTATCTCTCTTTGATTTCTCTCTCTCTCTCTGTGAGTTGTAGTAGAGTAGTCGACTGTTCTGTTCTTTGATTCATCGTCAGATGCTTCTGGTTGCTGCATATAATTCCTGCTCATCACTAGCACTAGTAGTTCTTCTTCCAGAGTCTGAGCAAGATGCAGATCTAGTGTCTGTGTAGCTGCTAGCTGCGGTGAAGTCAATCGCTCTCAGGCTAATTTTGGAGGATATAATGAGATCATCCCTGCATGCATTAAATATGTATCCGAGATCTAGTAGCTAGCAGAGTCAAAGTTCTGCAAATTACAGTATATAAGTAAGAGTTTCTGCAGGGATTAGTTGCAGCCACCAGGAGGAGGAGCAATTGAGTTCATCAAAAAAGTGTTGTTTAAAGCCGAACATGGATACAAAAATTGTGTTGATCATATCAACCACCTAGCTTTTGTCAAGCTCAGCTCTCAAGAATCATGAGTTAGAAACTAGTTATTGATTGATAGATCTCTTCATGTGCTGCAGACAGTGGAGGTGCGAACTGTCACACTTAAGGTGGTGATGCACTGCGAAGGATGTGCAGGCTCTGTCAAGAGAGCTGTGAAACGAATACGAGGTACACAAATATATGACATACATATGTATCATCTATTGAGGTCGAAGGAGCCAACTAAGTGAGTGGACACTGCTTAAAATTTGTTTGTTTTGTATCTTTGAAAAATCGCAAGGGAACAACAATAATTTGAATTGTCAAATTGTTTTTGGGGAATAGACTCCATTACTTGCAAAGTTTCAATGTCCAAAAATTGATGCAAACATTCAAAAATATTTCATAGTAATTTGAAATTGTCATTGCGAATAGTAATAAGAAAGATCCATGATCAACAAGTAGCTAGCTAGCATCTTCTAGAGCTGATTGTGCATAGTATAAACTATGCTTAGATTCATGATCATCAATGGCATTGAGAGCTAGCTTTTATGCTGCTCGCAATGCAAGGAGTTCTTGAACAACTCCCTTGTGGGAAAAAAAAGTTTGCCTAACTTTACTTCCAAGAATAGACTTCTACAAGTGTAAGTAACATGGAATCAATGTGCAACACAAGGGGTTTTGCAACATTCTTTCCCAAGGAACTTCATGGCAAAAGTTCATCTAGAAGGGTTTATGTACAACTCTACCATATGACTACTACAAGGGGAAGGAAGTCGGGAAAGACCAATAAATATCCCTCCCTTTGACATTGGTTCAAAGAGGGGTTTCTAAAAAGGATAACCGAGAACTTTCCCACAAGGAGTTGTACAAGAACTCCTTGTGGGGCTGATCACTCACCATTGGCATGCACAAGCATTTGTTGATGTGTTGTGGGTTGGTTGGTTGGTTGGTTGGTTTGTTTGTATGTGTTGTGTTGCAGGAGTGATCTCCTACACAATTGATTTTCCTGGACAGAAAGTGACAATCACAGGTGATGTGCAGCCTGATGATGTGTTGAAGAAGGTATCCAAATCTGGGAAGATTACATCCTTTTGGCCAGAAGAGCCCAAGGTGGAAGAGCCACCCAAGGTGGAAGAAGTGAAGAAAGAGGAGGAGAAGGCCCCAGAAGAACCAGAGAAAAAGGAGGAGGAGACACCACCACCACCACCAGCTGAACCACCAGCTGAGGAAAAGAAGGAGGAGGAGACACCACCGCCAGCTGAACCACCCGCTGAACCGCCAGCTGAACCACCAGCTGAACCACCAGCTGAGGAGAAGAAGGAGGAAGAAGCAGCTGCTGCACCCAAGGAAGAAGAAAAGAAAGAGGACTCTGAGGCAAAGCCGGAGGTACAGATTGTCTGACAGAAAAAAAAAACCTCTGGAGGATTTGGCTCTGCGTGTGCTCTTCTTCAAAGTTAGTCCTGAAATGTGATCCCCCTAATTCACTCTCTCTCCTTCCTGAATGTGATCTTGCCTCCCTTGAACATTGTGGTCTATCTTCTCTCTGATGATGCTCTGCATTCAGCTGAATTTGTGCAAGCAAGCAATGCAAGCACTGTACATGCAAATGTTCTTGCACAAATTGGTTTCTCTTGATCACTGCAATGATTTTGTGTTGTTGGTTTTTTTTTTTGTCTCTCTCTTAACAACAGGAGCCAAAGGCAGAGTCCGAGGAGAAGAAAGAAGAAGAAATGATGTTGTGGTGTTGTTTTTTTTGTCTCTCTGATCTAACAACAGGAGCCAAAGGCCACAGAGGAGGAGAAGAAAGAAGAAGAAGCAACACCACCACCACCACCCCCACCCCCACCTGAAGAAGAGAAAAAAGAAGAAGAGAAGAAGCCAGAGGAGCCTGAGGCAGCAAAGACAGAGCCTGAGAAGACAGAAGAAGAAGCAAAGCCAGAGGAAAAACCCGCAGAAGAGCCACCACCACCCCCACCTGAAGAAGCAAAGCCAGAGGAAAAACCTGCAGAGGATTCAGCTCCAAAGCCAGCTGAAGAAGAGAAGAAAGAAGAGGAGAAGAAGGAAGAGCCAAAGGCAACAACAACAGAGGCTGAGAAGATGGAGGAAATATGTGAAGAACCAAGGCTGGAAGACCTGTATCCTGTAACATTTGTCCTTGGTCCTGATTACACTAGATACTTCTACTACTAAAAACTCATCATCATATCATCATCATGTGCTTCTTCATCTGTTGGCCTGCCTTCAAGAACTTTTGCAGTTCCTTTTTAGATTTGGATCGAGAGAGAGAGAGAGAAAGAAAGAAAAAGAAAAAAGAGAGAAAATCTTGTTCACCCAACTAAGCATCACACAAATTTCTTGAAGCTGCTTCTTCTATTGTGTGCTTTTATATATAGAGAATGAGAGCTCAGAGAGAGAATTTTCTGCTTGAAACACAATATAACTCCCTTCAACAGAAAAATCACATACTAACACTTGGAAACCAGCAACAACTTGTGCTTGTTTGTACTGTCGCCTTATATGATGACTAAGTGAGTTTGAAACATCTTAGGTTGTTGTTCTTGTGTGTGTGCTGCTGCATGCAGCATTCTGTCATGCATTTGTTGTATATGTAGTTATAGATCCATGTTTTTGGCATAGTGCAAATAGCAGAAGTTCTGGAATATCAATCAGTTTGGGCAAAAGGAAAAACAATAATTGTTTCTTGAGATTTATATAACTTGAGGGATTTGTTTTTGTCGGTGATAGTTACCTACACTACAAGAAACAACAACTCTCTACAAGAAGAATTGTAGTACTTTAGACCATGCATTTTTGTTTCAGAGCTTGACATTGGCACAAAAACATTGTGTGCATGCTACTAACAACCTTTCTATATAATTCAACAAGCAACTCTACACATTAGGACACAGATGGAAAAAAAATGACGCCATCATAACATAAGTGCAATTCTCCCAAAAAAATCTGAATTCAACAATTGATGCAATTTTTTTCGCAGTGTGAGTGCTTTGGCACAAGAGAAGAGCTAACAATGTTTCGAGGATGAAAGTTTTGGGGAGTTTGTGCAATCAGGCAACAGTAGTTGTACTGATCAGCAAATGTTGCATATTCTTTTTTGTGTATTTTGTCTAAGGGAGTGCATAAAATGTGTTGTGGGGTCTTCCTCTTATCCTGGCAGCCATTTGAAAGAAAAGAGCTGTGTTCTATTTTCAGAAAGTGGGAGGATTTTGCAGGCATGGAACTTCAAGCTTCAAGAGTTTTGCAGATTTGTGTAAATTGGGGACAAATAGAGATTGAAATTTTGAAGATTCATTTTTTTTCTCGGAGGATCTGGATTGGGTTAAATTGAAGTTGTAGATATTATGCTAGAGGCATGAGATAGGAGAAGAAACTTTCAGTTTCAATCCGGTCCTAGGATGGTGTGCAACAACGTTGGAAATGAAATTTTTTGGTTGTGGAGATTTGGTTTTTGACACAACACCCAGAAAAAGGGAATCTTGCTCATAGTCCAAACAATTCAATCCTTTTATTTCATTCGCATCAGTTAACGATTGGTAACAAGATGATGAGCACAATCAGTTCCTTGCAGACTCTGCTGCTGCAATTGTCACTGTTTTTCTTCATGTTTTGTGTAGATCATGACTTACAAGTGCAGGAGTTCTATTCACAGAAATTTAGAGACTGCCTGCTTAATACTGGGTAGCTGAATCTTGCTCTGTACTTGCATGCTGAGACATCCAAGGCATTAATCTACAAAGCTTTTCCCAAAACTTTGTTTCCCGAATGCGTAACAATATAGCTGCAACCATTCCACATCCAAACCCCATGGCTGAACCGTAGCTTGTGTAATCTGTCAGGGAGACTACAGTTACAACAAGCATCACAAATGCATCGGTTCTAGTGGTTTGGTCTCTGCAGGCCATGGCCAACTCCAGGCCTGCAAATAACAACAATACACCAAGAAGCCCAACAGGAAATTTCGACAGAATATGAATAAGAGAACTGCCTAAGAGAAGGCCAAGAAGTAACTTGGCAGTCCCCAAGAACACTACTGAGAAACCACTTCTTGCTCCGAAACGGTACTGGCCTGCCAGTCCACCAGCACCATGGCATGCAGGCATTGCCCCAAACCAACATCCGACCAAGTTCATGAGGCCCACACTTATCTACAAGACAAAAACCCACACACCATGTTATCTGGTTATCTTGGTTTTTCTTTGGAGGATCTGGGTTAGGTTCAGTTTCATCACAACGTGGAACCAGCTTGTCTGTAGCAACAAATTAAGGATGAGAACTGGTTTAGGGGGAGAGACATGCACATACCGAGACATTGAAAGAAGAAACTGCATCCTGGGAAGGAAACAAATCCTGGGAGAGCTTGCACACTGCAAATACTGAGTTCAACACAGACAGTGGGATTTGTGGAATGGCAGCTCTAACAAAACCAATTCTCCAATCCTGTCTAGAGATGTGCACCACGTGTGGTGTTGAGGGTCCAACCCTGAGCTGCTTCCCAATGCTGGGTTGCCTGATGAATGCCAGCACCACTCCCAGAACAAACACCAGAAGTGCTGTTGGAATTGTAATTGATTTGATCCAATTTCTCTTCTTCATCATCTTCTTCTCCTCCATCTTCTCTAGTATTTCAGTGTGAGAGACAATGATATCTGAACTGCCAAGTTCTGGATCCTTAGACTGTCCTCTAAGATCATTTCCTTCTGAATGTGATTTTCCATCAGCCATTTTGAGATTTTCCATTCTTTCGACATTGTGAGCTTCCATCTGAGGCAGATCACGAGTCACTTCACCAACACCAGAGACAATAACAATAACTAACAGACCTGCAATAGCCAGGAGTTTTCCATCTAAACCCACCCAGCTTCGAGCTCCACCTCCACCACTTCCCCCACCCAAGGCCTGATTGATAAGTATGTATTTGCAAGCGGTAATGCTGAAGGAAATGCCCTGAGACAATTGAATTCCTCTCACAACTGAAAGAGGAACCCAGCGTGTGACAACTGTCATGAGGCCTGTGATGCCTAGAAAAACCAGAACTGCAGCTGTAGTGATTCCAGCAGCCATAATTTGAGGCACTGTCAGAGGATCTCCAGGTGTGATAGCCACAGAAGCTATGGCCTTCATTGGTTGCACTGGCATTGGAACACCAAACACAAGACCTGGAAAAAAGCAGCCACTCTTGAGCTCACATTTTACAGCTCATGTTAGAAGAAGATGGGTTCCAGAGGTTCTCCATTTTTTTGGTGTGAGAAGGACTCTTGATCCTAAAACCAAAGCATCACAAGTTCAAAGCAGAGAACCCAATTCCTCAAGAAAACTCTCATTACTCTCCTAAGAGTCCAATACTTGATGAAACCAAAATACCCAATTGTTGCTCTGAAGAAGCATAGATAAGTATGAAATTGCAGCGAGAGAAAAATCTCTGAAATTGTTTTCTGGGTTTGGTCAAGGACTTAGCACAGTGAAACAAAAAATTCTGCAGAGCTTCTCTCCTCAGAGTCCATCTGACAGTAGAAATGGATGTGTAGTGCCTGTGAATTTTGTGTGTAATTTTGAGAGAAAAGCATTCTGTCTAACTGACCTGTGATGATATTGTAGGCACCAGTGAAGAGCAGAGTGGTTCCAAGGTCAAGGTGATTCACAAGAGTGAGAGCGATGACAATGGGTATAAACGTTCCAAGATCCCCCAAAGCTCCACTCACCTCCTCCCACCCATTCTTCACTTGTAAGTTCCTCTTGATACGAAGCCATGGAGTAGACAAAAAAGAAGGCACAGACGATAACGACATTTTTGTGAATTCGTAACAACTTGTGATCCTAAGGTTTGTAGCAGCTGGTATGATCCTAAAATTGAACTACGAAAACAAGCAATTTGGAAGTGACCAATTGTTTACAGACTAGTACAAGAGGTGGTGAGTGAGCGATTTTCCAACAACAAACAACAACAACACTGGTTCAGACATTGATTACAAATACTTCGAGGAAGTTTGAAAGATGATTGGAAAAGAAGCTCAAGAACTCTTAACAACAAATAATTCACAAACACATTAATAATACTATATGAAAGTTGCACAAAATTTGGGGCAAATGGGTGGGATGACTTTTCATACTACACAAGAGCCAACGTGAAACAAAATCATTTTCCGCTTCCCCCACTCACAAAACTCCGACAATTCCGCTTCCTCTTTGCGGGTTCCTCGCATCACACCATGCCTATATTCGCGGTCCTCTGGATGTTTGTTTGTCTCATCAGAGTTGTGGACTGAGGTTATGAGGAGCTTCATCATGATTCACTCATCACTTCCCCAGTCTCTCACATCTGACTTTATGACATTTCAAAGTTGGATCTCAGCTTTTCTCTCTCTCTCTCTCTCTCTCTCTCTCTCTCTACATAGTTTTTGGGTTGTAAAGTTGTGTTCTGCCCACGTAAAAAGACATAGACTAGTAGCAATGCAACTTTCCATTACACTGCAAGTGATGAGGCCCCTGAGACCATGGAAAACTCTCGTGAGAATTTCTCAGTGAGCTCTTGTGTGTGTGTGTGTGTGTGTGTGTGGGGGGGAGCTCTTTAACTTTAATGGGGCCCTGCCCCCACCACAGGGACTGGTACTATCATATTGGATCCAACTTTTGGAAGTTTTACAATATATCTTTATAAACTTTCTCTCCTGATTGGTGCCATTATTAAAAATCCGTAACAAATTTAAAGAATGGGATGCCAAGGTAATTTGGTTTATTTTCATGTTTTTTTTTGGGGAGTATTTCAAATTACATCAAGTGCAGTATACACCACGACTTGTGGTATTAAAAGAAAAACTATTTGAAACCGCTACCAAAAATTGCACAAGAATGAAAATTAAAGATGACATACATGAGAAAATTAAAGAATAGAGCTCTGAAATAAATTCAATTTCAAAAATAAAAATTGGCTCCTCTTAAATTACTAATATTTTTGGTAAGTGTGCTTCACAATCACCAGGCTACATCATTTTAACCTAACTAATAATGTATTCCAATGTTCATGATAGTCCCATAGTTTTTGCCCATGCCATTCATTGTGACCAAAATTTCAAGTTGTGCCCTCCAAGACATTCACAATAGCACCTCACTTTTATCCCATATGGTTTGCCCAAAGTTCAACTCTCATGTATATAACCTGAAAGGGAAGAATAAAGGGGAGCACCATTTGCTTCTATTTTGCAATTGGGGTCCAAAGATGATGAAACCTTCCCAAACTTTTTTCAATGTGAGGAACTTGGGAACTCTTTGCTTTGACCCGCCCCTCTTGCCCCCCCCCCCCCCCCCCCCACCCCTCCAACTGTTCCCATCAGGTTCTCAATATGTTCCCCAAGTTTGCAATGTGTTTATCAACATGTTCTCAATAACACCTCACTTTTATCCCATATGCTTTAGCAAATTTTGTCCTCCTTTCACTCATACAGTTGGGCCAAAGGGAAGAATCTCTATACTTCAAAATAAAAGAGAATTTCATGTTATCTGTATTGGAACTAAAGTAGGTGTGCAAATAACTGCATGCTACGCAATAACTAACTAACTAAGGGTCATTCATTTATTTTTTTCGTTACTATGTATTGAAGGTGCATTCACACTTGGTGTTACGGACTCTAATATTGGGTCCCCTAACACCATGCTAGTTAGTCATTTAAGACGTATACCTACTTACCATGAATATTTTATGTTAAGCTACCATTCACTTAACATTAAGTTATCACCCATTAACATTGGGTGCTATCTAGATTTTCATTTAACACTGACTTAACATCAAGGGTGAATAATGCATGTCATTGATAATTATGCACAAATTAAGGACAACATGACAAGTTTTGGGGCACCATTCAATGAATTAACAATTATAAAACAAGATGAATATACATGTGTATGTACATAGACATGCTTAAATTGCTCATTAAATAGTTGGTAGTCATTATAAGGTGGAAAAACCAAATATGCCCCCCAACATAATTTTTTTTACAAAATCAGCTAAAGCTTGGGAGTAGGTTCTACAGGGGTTCTTCATAATATAAACTGGTGTCGTTGGCCCAAGTGTTACCACGTCCTCAACTGATTTTTGCTTCCAAAACCTGGTTTTTTAGAATTTATTTGAATTTTTTGGCGGCAGAAATCACTTGAAAACCAATATCTCCCAGATTCGGAATCCGAGTCATATGAAATAAAATTCCATTAGACCTTTCCAACAACACCAAAGGCCCATTCCAAGTCCTCCTAAAATTTCAGCCAAATTTTAATTTAATTTAATTTTCAGTGAAAAAATCATTCAATTTTCAAGAACTTTTGCACTGCAAGTCCAAATGTCATGGAACCACGCCCATGCACCCGTGCTCGTCAAGAGCTTTCCAAAGACACCAAGAACACAATCTGAAGCATCCCAGTCCAATGGATCTCATAACTAACAAAACAAACTACCTTCCTTCGTGGATAGATCTCTTGAGATTGACATAAGATGCGTCATTCTCTGTAGGATGATGACCATTGAAGCTAGAAAGGACACTTTTCCAATGCAATATTCCCAAGAAACATCTAACCTTCAAGAGGTAACTAGTGGGTGCCCGTGACCTTCGTCCACTATGAAGTCCTCCGGTTTCTTTAAACTTGGTGCATGTTTTAATTTTTTTTTAGAAATTTTTAACTTTTTTATTTTTTTATTTTTATGTGTTTTTTATTTTTTTTTATTATTTTGTATAATAAAATAAATGTGTTTCTTTTTCACTTTTATATGTATTTTTATTTAAATGCAAGTTTGAAGTTTGGAGAAATAAGACACACCTCATTCTTTTTCAAGTAGGGTTTTTCTTCAATATTTATAAGTTTATTTTTTCTTATTTTTTACTCTTTATTTGGTTTCTTCATTTTTAGAAAAAAAAATTCTTTTAAAATTCTTTTATTGTATTTCCCTTTCCTTGTTTCATTTGTTTCCATTCCTTTTTCTTGTTTTTGCATTTTTACTTTTTTTTTGGTTTATGTTTGTTACATGCTTTTATTTTTTCTATTCTTATTTTTTCTATCTCCATTTTTTCCTATTTTTATGTATTTATTTATTTACTTATTTAGTTTTTATTTTTTTTTCAAAAAGATTCTAATTTTTTTAATATGTTCTATAATGAAAATAATTTTTTTTTTAAATTGTATTTTTGTTTGATTAGATGCAGGTCCCCGGTTTTCCCCAAGGATTTCTTTAATAGAAATGGCACCTCGCCCGGCCCCCTGCAGCGGCTGCCTTGGCCGTCCTACCCTGCCTTGTTTGTCACCACAGGGAACAGGCAGTGAGTGAAAGAATCTTTCAAGCACTGCCCAATTTTTGTCCACACAGACAGACAAACACCACGTTTGCTTTTATACATAACATAAAGTTGCCTCACCTTCTCCCATAGTTTGATTCCAAACAACTTACGCAACTTTTTATTCCATAACTTAATATGCACCTTTTTCAGACATTCTAATCCAATACCTTGCACCCTCTAACCTTCAAAAGCGCAACCACCCAACCCTCTCCCATAGTTTGATTCCAAACAACTTGCATAACTTTTTCACCTTTGTGTCATTTTAGTGAGCATTGTTACGTCATGAGTCATAACCCGTACTTCAAGTGGAAATATCATTGTATAGTATGTAATAGGCCAAGTAGAGCATAATCCACCTAGAAATGCGATAAGCCCCCCAAGGGGCAGTCAGTAGTCACTGTTCCCTTGGTAGTGGGTACTGGTTCTACAAGGGCCGGTTCCAGAGCATAATTAGCTTTCCTCCCACGGAATGATGATTCACATCTTCAGCAGTGTTCTCCATTGTCTCTATTCACATTACAAGTGGAACCGATGATACCAAAAGTGGAATCAGCAGATGGCTAGCAAAAAGCTTGAGGAAAGTGTGTAAATTGGATATCCTGAAGGGCCCTCTTTTCTCAAATTTGCACACATTTTGTAAGTCGAGGTAGGGTGTCAATGACATTACAATGTGCACAAGTGATCTTTTATTTTAAAACGTGCTATTGCAATAGGTGAGAGTTTTTCTAAGCTAGGCATCCTTTCAGGAAGTCCTCCAATTTTCCTTAATTGATATGATTCTCACAACGGAAGAGGGTTTAGGAGCTTGCTTGATGTTCCCTTTGTTGTACACCCTTTTAGCTGGTTCTTTCATCTTCTTTGGATCTTTCATCTTCTTTGGACGTGGGTCCTTCCATTTTGTTCCTTGTATTCCCCCTTTTTGGGGTGCTTTGGTTTATTTATGATTGGCAGGGGTTTCATCATTTTTGGGGCTTAATATGACCACTAAGAGGCCTTGCTCAGAAAGGTGAAAATATCAACATGGGTGCTAGGCAACAGGTTTGTGTAGACTTGTTGGGCATCATCTAGCATGGCCTAGTAATGAATTCAACTTGCATTTCACTTACAAGACAACTATTAGTCCCAATCATCTTTAGACACTATTTTCAATTCTTTTTATTTTAAAAAAATGTTTGCCAACAAAACCCATTGCCAATGTAATGGGTTACATTGAAAATACACATTTGTCTTCGACTAGAATGTTTGGGTTTACTCTAATGTGTTTAGGTTTCCATTTAACCATAAACATAAAATTGTAAAAAAATTAGAGGAGGAGCAAAATTTCTTGACTCTTAAGGAGTATGTGTAAGAACTCTGCCCCTCCTTCCCCTACTAGATTGTTTATGTTCATGATAACCTTTAATGGGTAAAGCCCATATTCCCAAAATGCACCCCACCCATAGCATTTACCCTACACAAACTGTGATGTTGATAGGCAATGCATCGAAGTTGTCTAATTAGGGTCACTCAAATTGAGTGTCATCTTCATTGCAAGAGTAAAAAGACAACCAAGCAGATGTTCAAATTCTCATACAAAAATTACTGGAGCTCAAAATTACAGAGACAATTTGGATATGAAACCATCCATCCTCACATGCAGCCTGACTGGAACCCCAGATAACCTCAAAAACAACCATCTTCAAACTCCACAAGACCATTAGCTCTTTGTAATTTGAAGAGAAAAAAATAGAAGCATTTCACACAGTGCACCACAATCCAAGCAGAGGTGTTCAGGCAGAGAGCATTTCAATGTGAACTTTGAGATCTCAGTGAATCACAGTATAACAGATTGGGTGCCAGAGATGATCCTAAAAGATGAAGTGAAGTTAGTAGATCACCTTTTCAGCAGCATAAACAACTCTATAAATTACACAAGCAAAATCATCAGTATGAGCTGCAAAAAATCAGAGGTATTGTATTATGGAATTCAACAACTCTTACCACCACAGTAAATGGCAAGTTAGAAAACTCAAAAATCAGCTCGCTTGCATGGTTAGGATTAGGATTCAGGAAGACTGCCCTCAATGTCAGGTGCACTGGGAGTGCGAAGTGCCAGCAAATTTTTGGGGTTGCAAAGAATCAGAGGGGCAAAAGAAAGCATACTCTACTGCAGCAGTAAAGTTGGGTGTCACAGTTGTGTTAGGATGCCCACCATGCACTTGTCCATAGAAACTACCAAATCTAGGAAGAGAAGCCTTTTTCAATGGCAGGAAAAAGAAAGATTGTTGAGAACATGTCTTTTAAAGAGAGAGAGGTTGCCTTCTGCAACGGTGTGAATCTTCAACTTCTGACCTGTGGCTCAAGGTCACAAAAATTCCTTCAGAGCTCAAGGTCACAAAAATTGTAGACCTGATACAAAATAGTTAGTAATAAGCAAATGGGCACATATATAGTTCCAGGATGCGACAACCTGTATGCTATGATCAGACCTTCCTGTTTCAAGTTTCCTCTTCTAATATGACTCAAGATATGAACATGATTGGGAGTGAATTGTGCAACCAATACATATGCATATTTGCCAAGATGAGGGTGTGTCTGGGTCCATCTTTTATGTGGAAAGCATATATGATAGCAACATAATTGTGTTGAACCACCAATAATGGTAATTGACAGACCATTCTCCATTCAACCCTGCAACCATTGGAGTTTTTGGCACATGACCTTTTTACTAGAAAATTGAACTGCAGACAGTTTCTGTCTGCATTTGTGGAGGCAGTGGGAAGACTCAGTCGTGATGTTGGCTAGCACTCAAGGGAAACTGCATACCTGAGGCATGACAACAGAGAATGTGGAAGTGTCCATTTCCTCACAGAAACCTTAGCAAGAATGTTTTAAGAACCATTCAGATCAGTGAGCTACAATACCCACCCCCATCATCATCCCATCCTCTTCTGCTTCATCTCATGAATGTTGCACTCTGCTCACTCAAACTCGCAAATCCTTTCTCTGTCTTTCAATTACAAGCATTGCCTCAAAATAGATTCAAGATTTGCATCCTTCTTGAGAAAAACAAGATCAGTTCAGAAAACACTGAAATGGACTTGGGGCTTGCTTGTGTCTTGCTGATTGATGAGAGAGAAAAGACAGCACAACACACCACTTGCTACGGCCTTATGGACCCAGGTTTAAACCCTAAACCCTAAACAAGTGCACCGCTTGGAGTGAGGGATTGAGAGGGAGACACAGACACAGATACAGACACAGACACAGAGAGACACACACACACACCAAACCAGTTTGAGCCCTAAGAGGCTCTTGGAATCAAAACCCGAACCAATGCAGTTGACGAGCGTCCTCTGCCAGTTCACAGATGACCCATTCCATTTCAGAGCGAATTGAAATTACACGTATCAAGAGTAAATCAAGAACTTCAACCTCGTTACTCTCATGGCGTGACGTAGGAGTTCCTACTAACTGGTTCCTCTGGGAACACTCAGAGCACTGAATTGAGCCCGCCAACAACACAACAATGAACTAACAAGGCTACAAAAGAGGAGGAAAGAAGAAGATGACGAACACCACCTCTTCAGCTTCTTTGTCCGATCGACTTCCTCTTCCTACTGCTCCTCGTCACAGTCTCCACGATCTCCATCTCCGCATCAAATTCTTCAAATTCTTTGGCTCATCGACTTCTTCGTCTTCTTCTTCTTCTTCGCAGTTCTCGTGGCATCGCGTGCAGCTCCAAACCCTATATTTATTTTAGAGTCTGCCCAGAATCCTGGTTTTTTTCTCCCCTGCCCAGAACCCATAACAGGTGCCTAATAAATACCCAAACGCCCCCAGCAGCAATATTTCAAAGAAATAATTATTCCCATAATTTCCCAATTAGTTTATCCAAAAAAAAGGAAAAAAAATTGTAGGATTAAAACACTGATTTGTAACCAAACTGGAGATTTATTATAATAATAATAATAAAATTTAATTTTTAAAAGCCAGAATAAGCCAAACCAAAGTCCCCCAATTCTTCATAATAAATACAAGAGGGATTTTGAAGCGTTCTCATAAAGAGACAGACGGAAACGCAGCGCACGAGAGAGAGAGAGAGAGCGAGAGAGAGCGCGCGAGAAATTGAGCGCGGCTTGAATTGCGTTTGTGTCGTATCGCACAAGAATTATGGCATTGCGAGTGTTATATGATGTGTTTGGTCTAGCATGGCGACATCCTTTGGTGTCAATCGGCATTTTGGCTCTCTTCACGCCTCCGTTTTTCCCCATCATCAGATTCTTCTCGCCTCTTCTCATCTCTACTGCCGTTCTCGTTGTTGCTATGATCAGTCTTGGTCCAAGTAGCAAGGGCAAGAAGATGATGCATCACGGCGCTTCAACGTCCCAGGACGATGATGTTTCCTTTGCTTTTCATCGTAAGGCGGCTCCTCCTGTTATCGGAACTGTGTGGGAAGATGATAATGAAGGAATCGTACAAGAAAATGAGCAAGAAAATGTAGAGCGAGGAGTCTTCAAGAACCGTAATTCAAGTACAGAGAGTAGTAGTTGGATGGATTTGGTGAGAAATCTTGAAGCTCTAGGCCTTGCCTGGGCTGATCAGAAGCTGAAGAACCACAACTGCCCCGGGTCTACACTTGATGATAGTAATGTGCCAATACTGCAGGAAGTTTTCGAAGTGAGAACAGATCCGGCAACTGTGTCTGAAGCTTCAGAGCTCAGTAATGTTGTTGGCAATGAAGAAAAAGAATCGAAGCCGAGTCAGAGCTGTCAAGAAATTGTCGCGGAGGATCGACTTCAGGGACACGGCGACGAGTCTCCTACAGATCAAAGCATTCAGTGGACTACTGCTGTAGAGGAGGTAGTGGCAGCTGCTTCCGATCCTGATGAAATACAGGAAGGAGATCTCGAACATAATGCTCCGGTTGCAGCAGAGGTGGAGCAAGAAAATGTTGTTGTACAAGGAGTTCCGGCTCTTGTTGTTATGCCTGGCAGTTCTTCTGCCGCCACCTTGATGACAATGCCTGCCATGACTTCTGCCACAGTAGTCGGAGAATCTGCATCGGTAGACTTGTGTCCATCCCCGGATATTGACGATGGAGCGAACCGCGACGAAGCGGAGATTAAGGAATCGGGTACGATACTGTCACCGAATTCAGCAAAACCGCTGTCCGCATCTGAGAAGAAGCTATCTGTGATCGAGTCCGCAGTGGATGAAATAGAAGGTGAGGAGAATGTCAAGTCGCACGAGGCGACCATACGGCCTTCTTCGTCTACTGCGCTGACAGCAGCAGCATTGCGGCCGTCGATATCCGCCAAGGTGACCGACATCATCGAGAAGCTGACGGGCTTTGTGGAAGACGGCGTTCCGCCTTCGAAACCGACGGTGCTGTTGTTCAAGCCTTGGTCGGCTGCTGCTGCAGCAGGCAAGAAGAAGAAGAAGAGCAAAAAAGAGAAAAGCATGGAGTCGTCAGATGACGATGGTCTTTCTTCAGGCCATGAGGAGGCGATAAGTGAGGCCGACTCCGATTCTGAGGTTCCAAATGTTCCCGATGCTTAAGCCCTCAGATATGAAGAATATACACCCTCCTCCAGTGAAGCTTGATCCCCAGCAGCATTTGGAGCAAAAGGCAAAGATGATCTGGTGTCTGAAACTCGCCTTCCGCTGTTCTTAGACCGTAATCTGCACCAGAATCCACACTGTTATATGCTCATTTCCAATCTGTTCTTGGAACAGATCATGGGGAGAATTTTGCAGGTCGCTCACCAATGCTCGATGTCAGCACGAACTCCACAATTTTTTGCAATACAGTAGTAGTTGTGGATTTTGCATCCAAAGCTTAGCTTGTCTTCCTGGACATCTCTCATGACATTTGAAAACATGCAATGTGCTCCTGGTTTGCTTTCTAGATGGGTACTAGACTCTTTGATTGTAACACCATCTGATTTGATCATCATGATGATCAATGATGAGTCTCAGGGTTCTTGTCATGCTTTGTCACAATTCTTCTACCATAAACTGTGGCACCCAAGTCTTGTTCCCTTTCTTTGTTTCTCTTAAATTTTCAAGTTTCTTCTCTGTGTGACTGCTTATGATGCTTGCCTGTCTTCAACCTTTTGAATAATCACTGATAATAGTTGCCTTCCTTTCAATGTGTGCATATTTGGTGCGAATGAGCTTCTGGGACTGGAATTTGGGCAAGCTGACACCAACTCCACACAGAAGGTTCTTCCCATTCTCAACTCTAAATTGCAATACTGAGATGTTTCTTCTGTAGCTTTCTTTCCCAATGGAATAGAAATCTGGATAGACAAACATGTACACACAATGGGCAACAGAAGAAAGTAGGTAAATTTAACAGTTCAACCATCTTTAGATGCAAAAAATTTGCTAAGAAACTGAAGTGCAAACATGGAATCTTTTGCTTTGGAAATTTCAAGGAACAGAAATGAAATTCCAGCTTTTCATGTCTTCCAACAATGCAATTGAAAGTGTAGAGCGTTCCTATATGTCAGGGGACCTTCTCCTCCTATGCTGCATTCTGCCTTCTAGTGTATGTGGCTGAGGCAAGGATGGCCTCAACCTAGTGATTTTCTAGAAGGCAAAATGCAACCTAGCATGCATCCTCTGGTACATAATAAGTTCAAGCCTAGACAATAACCCATGCATTAAGGTATGGAGTGGCAGATTACATCATTCTCCTGACCATGTTATATGGCATAATCTTCCAATGATATCATAGTGATCATATCAAGATGTGCATGTTAAACATGAACTCTTATTGGGTTGTCATTGAATCTGCCACTTCAGATCTTCATCTCATTGAATAGCCTTGCCCTACGCAGTTTGTTGGGTACGTCAACTACCTCACCCTAATGGGCTAGCATGTCATCTAACAGAACACAATGGGCAAAGTGCACAAAGGGTTTTTAGGCAAAAAAGAATGCAAAATTCGCCATATTTTGAGGGAAAAAAAAAATCATTTGTAGCCATATTTAGGGGGAAAAAAAAGTCATATGTAGCCATATTTAGGCAACGAGTTCATGGAGCCTACAGATCACCAGAACGGTGTAGGATTTCTTCTTTTTTTTTTAATTCTACTTTCCTGTCTGGCCTCTAGCCATATTTGGCTCTTTTCTCTTGTGATGATTGCCACTCCGCATATTTGACCAAAAACAATTTAAATAAAAAATAAATAAAATAAAATAAAACCTGGAGAGGACCAGGGTGGTATTTTTGTTTTCTTAGGATAACAAAAATGAAAATAAGAAATTCCTGGAAATATATATATATATATATATAAATTTAACCACACATTTTATCATTTAGAAGCTGTACAGTGTAGACCCATTTTCTTCTTCCATCAAAAAACAAAATTTGCAAATTCCAAAATGACAGACACAGAGAGAGTAGAAATTCGGGCAAGAAAAAGATCTCCACATCTGTCACTTGTTTGCAATTTGCACTAAAGAAATGAATGAATGAATCTCAATTGAGAATCAAAATTCAGAACCAGAATTGAGAGAATCAGAATTTGGAAGCAGAATCTGGAATCAGAATTTGAAGATTTGGATATGTCGGCTTATGTAAAGGAATCTTCAACGATGATCGATCAGGACGTTGCAGATCAACTGGTTTTAGAAGCACGTGAAAATTCTTTGTCGAGCTCCTCATCTTCATCACATTGCATTGTGCTCTATTACATTTTGGGCCATTGATCTCGACTGTCGCGTGGTTACTTTTTGCTGCTGAAAATTTAGTAGAAAATTTGAACTCGGTTGATATTCCAAGCTTCACTCTTTGAACATACACAGATCTTCATTGTCGATTGTACTAGGAATAGCTCCACAAGAAAGGCTCGACTTCTGAGGAGTCGTCTTCATCCAGTTCCTGGAGCTCATGGGTGGCAGCTTGAAACTGGAAACCTGAATCTTCAGGATGCTGGTCATGATGATCATGATGATGCTTCAGGAGTAAATCCATTTCATCCTCAGAGATGCTTGGCTCCGGGAAGTAATGATGATGATCCATATTCTGCTCCTCGGATTTTTCAAACTGGCCGAATTCCGCTTCTATCCATTCCAAGGGTGTGGGCAGCTGTGCAGCTTGCAAACAAGTCGATGTTAGTCTTGATTCCTGTTCCAAACTGATTTGTTGGTGGTCTGAAGACTTATGATGATCTGGATCTGGATCTGGATCTTCTTCTTCTTCTTCTTCTTCCTCGTCTGACTCGGAGCTTATAATATTGCTGGAATGTTGTTCTTGGGAATGTTCTTGAACCGGATTTATCACATGAAGAGCAGCTGCTGGAGGGACAGCGGAAGCTGCAGCTGCAGCTGCCGCAGCTTGAATTGCCCGAGGGGAGACGGTGTCCTGAATTTGAAGCGTGGGTGGCGATTCCGGGAAGTTGAGAGGGGCATTGGGACCGCGTAACGCCACAACTGCAGCATCGTAAGCTCGCGCCGCCATCTCTGCAGTTGGGAAGGATCCAAGCCAAATCCGCGACCTTTTGTTGGGCTCTCGGATCTCCGACACCCACTTGCCCCATGTCCTCATTCTCACACCCTTGTAGGCAGTTTTGCCTGCTGCATTTGGCGACGACGATGTGGTCGAACTAGTAGAACTTGTAATTTGTAGCTTCTGTATGCGGCCGGAAGTTCCAGGTGAGGATTTAGTACGTTTCAAAGAGGCCTCTACTCTCTTGGCGGCGCTCAGAGAAGACGACGTTTTCAACTTCACCATCATTGTAACGCTCTCCGCGTGACTGCCTCCTGCGCCGTAAAACACCCCGTCGCCTCCAAGCTCCAACAACAGATATTTATACTCAAAACCTAAAACGTCAAACCCAAAATCTTGAACAGCTCCACGCGCAAGATTTGCCCGTTCCTCCACATGAAGACTTTCTTCTTCCAAGAGTACTCCTTGAATTCTGGGCTCAGCTGAAATCGCTGAACTAGTCGATCTAGCTCTCAGAGAAATTGCTTCCTAAAAACAAAACATACTCGAATGATCATGCAATGTTTCTATGAATTGTCGATCCTGTCAGCAAAACCTTCCCACACCCATTTCTTCCCTTTGCTCAAAAATTACGAATTGCCATTCCAAAGATACACTACAATTGCAGCAATCCTGTGACCTCTGATATTGACCCAGAAAATTTCCAACACAAATGACAGGTGCAAACTGTGAAAGAAAACCCGAATGCATTTTTCAATTCATGAGGAGTTCAAAAGTAAACTTGCCATTAACTCTCATGAGATGCAGCTGGTAATGAGATGAAGTTGCAGCACACCCATTTATTTCTAATTCCCTATGAAAAATTACGACTCCAATCCTATTTTGGTACACTACAATTGCAGGGATCCTGCGACCTCTGATCACCCAGAAATATTCCAACACAAATGACAGATAGACTGTGAAAGTAAGAAATTCCCAAGTGAAATTTTCAATTCAGGAGTTCCAAAGTAAAAAGCCATGATGAGTCAAAGAGCTTGCAGTGAGATCATTCAGCTCGTACTAATAATGAGATGAAATTGCTTGCATTGCATGGGTCTCATGAATGCACTTGTACATTTTTGTTGTTGTTTGCTGTCGGTACTGATGATCGTTATTGTTATATCAGATTACTGCACGAGTTGCAAAGAAGAACTCCAGAAGCTCAGGCATGTGAGAGAGGAGGGAAGCAAGCGCTCCAAGCGCTCTTGCTCCTTGCTGCAACAAACAACGCGCTTGCAGTGGGACACGGCTTGGGTGGGATATCAAATCCTGCTGCGCGTGGATTTCAAATCCCCCCTCCCCTTCCTGGTACAAGCATATTGTGCTTTGTTTGCCACCCGGGACAATACCCATATCCCAGCAGCTTAGCCTTTGTATTACTTGCTACAAATACCAGCAAGTTACACACACTTGCAGAAGGTGGAAGAAATTTAGGTAGGTATATCCCTATAAAATTAATTAATTAATTAATTATTTTTTTAATATTTTTTTTGATATGGGTACTTACTAAGATTATTTGTATTTCTTAGCCTTGTTGTTTTTAGCTCATTGTTTAACATTGTTTCTATTTTATTTGCTAGAAATGGAGGGAGACTACAGAAAACTGAAGCTATGTAGTTTTGATTCGGTCCCACAGTTTATGATGTTCAGTAGGTGTTAGTACGTTGTTACTGTGAGAACCACTTGTTTTTTTTCTTTTCTTTTAATCATTTGTGATATCACACAGAAATGGAGGATTTCTCGAACAAATTAGCAAAATTAGTCAAATATAATCTACAAAAGAATATTTATTTCAAAAAAATTCCAATTTTTAATATAAAAAAATTTGAAACAAAATCACTCGTACAAATTAATCATTCTTTTGGGAACTTCATTGAACATTTCTTATTTTTATTCTTGCTGGTTTGAACTCGCTGTAATGAGCACAGTTAGTTGTAAATTTCAGGACGTAAAAGCTTTTGCTCACTCGGTGTTGCCGTTGTTTCTAGCTTGTGCGTTTCTCTTTTGCAATTAAATAGGGTTTTGGGGCTTAAAGAATCCCTTGTAAACAAGAGGTCCCCACAATCTACTCTAATTCCCAATGTGCACAAACTCGCAACTTGTCTATACAACTAACTCGTCCATAGTCCAAATGTGTACAGTAGTAGTAGTAGTAGTAGTAAGAGCATCTCCAGCAGTGATCAGTATGGAACCCCGTAAAAACATTTTTCACATCCAAGTTTAGTTATATTTACTTTTTTGCAACCCCACCCATAAAACTGAAACTGGGGCAACAAATACGACTACCCATAGCAAACCATCTGGACTTAATCATTATGATCGACCAATTCGAAACACTGAGCAGTAGCCAGATCATATTTTGTTCATATTTGTTACACTCTTTTTGGCAGGTGCGCAACTGTTGCTGTGGCTTTTACCAGCCACCCCAACCTGTGCACTTATGCTGACCCAAAACCATATTTGGTGACCCAAACCAGCATATTTTGGACTTGTCTTCATCCAATTTTACTGAGAACCGCTGGAGATGCTCTAACAGATGAAGCATCTTCTCACTGTCAAATGCATGCCTACAGAGATACCACCAGCCAGGCTGAACCAACAGGCACCAGCAAATCATCCACTGGACACCCATTATGACTCAGTTGTGCATGAAGAATGTCAACAAAGTTTAACATAAAGTTTCACCTTGTGTAACAAGCCGCGTTGCTCCACATGCATTTGGAATGATGATCAAACTCATACTCATATTACGAGCATCTCCCATCAGCACATTGCACAACATGTTTTGAATGAAGATGAGTAAAAACTTTCCCAGACTGGCTCAGCGAAATGCATTTCACTCAATATATTTGCTGAGTATGCAGAGGCTGGCAACACCTGTGGCATAATCTAACACCTACTTTTGATTGGTCAGATATTGTGATTGATCCAGGTGGTTTGCTATTAGTATGTTCTTCTGACCATTTTCCATCCCCATTTCATGTTTATTATGAGAATAGTAAATAATTAATCATGGATGTGAGAAATATTATTGCAAAGCGAAATGTTGAGTATGGGTGGTGTTACTTTAAGCTCAGAAAATTAATATGTTTTAATTATATTCCTCAAATTTGTAATAATATCCAAAAAAATATTCATATTTTTCATGAAATCATTTTTCACCTCTATTATTTACATAATTGAGAACTAAAATCTCCACTTATTGAAAACATTTTGTAAAATTCTGTATCAATTACACCAATTTTGAATGAACTTCAACAGATGTGAGGTCAAGTTTCACCCTCAGTACCTTACTATGTAAAGAACAGGTAGTTCGGATAATTGATGGTTTTTTTGGGTAAGTAGATGCATGCAGATTTTAGTAGTCAGTACATCAGTAAGGAATAGTGGGTTGTTTGATATTTAAGTACTATAGTTGAATAGCAAGTTCAACAAAAATTATATTATTTTTACACATGCTGAAAAAAATATTTAGTATTTTTCCCAAAGAAAAAAAAAAATTGTGAAAGAAAAGGAAGCATCTTTTGGGATGTTCACAAATATTCTATTGTTGAAATTTTGAATCGTGAAAATTAAATAAGGGATCAGCATGCCTACTGGTATGGTATGGGAAAGTTGGATAATGGATGAAAATTGAGATACTTGGGAAAGTTTGAAAACTGAATGAAATGGAGCTGGTTGGGAAAGTTCAAAAGTGGATGAAAATAATACTAGTTGAGGTTTATTTTCATTGTTAGTTGTTGTTTCATCAATTCTCTTATTTTTCAACTTTCCCAAATGATATATCATCTTGTGGATGTACATTGCCTTAATTGAAAGGTAGAATAACAAAAATTCATTTCAAGGTTTTTTAACACTATACATCCATGGTTCAACTTTCCCAAATTTACCCATTGTGCCACTGCCTCAAGGTTCATTCGTTGCACAACTTTCATTATCCAACTCCCCAAGTTCATCCATTGTCCAACTTCTCAAGTTCATCCACTGGCCTTCTTACCCAAAGTTTCCAACTTGCTTAAATCCATCCCTTGGTTCTTTTACTTGGATTGTAAAACTTTCCCATTTTCAATAAATACCATATTTCTCAAAATTGTCCAATTTCCCCAACTTCATATCCTATCCAATTTTCTTGGATTGTCAAACTTCATCATATTCATCAATTTTCCAACTTCCATAAATTGCTCAACTGCCATGTTTTCAGCCATTGTATAATTTCCATGGCTTCATCTATTATTGAACCACTCTAGATTTGTCCATTCCTTGGATTTACCCATTGTCCAACTCCTCCAAGTTCATGCAAGATCTCATTGTAGCCAAAAAGGAAGGCTTTACATACACAAACTAAGTAGTGACATAGATCACATTTGTACTCTAATTTTTCAAGAACATGAAGAAAGAAGGCAAGTCACAATATAGTTAGCCTTGTATAGTTACCCACACTTTGCACAACATAAAATGCAACAAAAACAAAGTCATGTTTTAGACAAGGAAACACTACCCCTTCTTAAAACACTTGTTAATCATGTTCACACATGATAAGCCACAAGTGACCCACCAAAAGCAAAGATACTTTCCATTACTCCATGCACTTTCACCCAATACCTCATTTTAAATTACACCGTTTTTTCACTTTGTTCAACTTCACCATATTCATCTTTTGTCCAATTTCCCCAATTTGTTCACCCACTATTTAACTAGCTTAAACTTATCCATTGTCTTGTTTCTTTGGATTCTCTAACTTCCCAAGTTCCTTCCATTCAAAGAATCAATCCTAGAACTAATGCACAACATAACCTTTGTTGAATGCATTTACTTTAAGGCAAAATCACATTTTGACCATAAATTCCGATAAATTCAAAAACTTTGAAAAAAATATTTCTTGTTAGACATCACTAGCCCAACCTGCCCGTGTGTTGTATTCTATGCATCAAGCTACATTTTTATTTGTTGCATGTATTCAATGCTTGTCATTTGTTTGCCTACTTATATAAAGCACACAAAGAAATTTCCTAGTGCATTTGGAATGAATCAAGCTACATGTAAATTGTTGTGTCAAACAAAATATCCTTAAAGACAAGATGTAATTTTTGGGTTTTTGATGCTTGGACAATTGCATAGTAACTAAATGTTTTTAGTATTTGCAAACTTGTAATCATTTGCAAAATGATATGGAATTTCAAGTAATGTTTTTATATCTTATTCCTTCATGTGCAAGAGTGTGGACTCCAATTGTGGATGCAAATTGGGGATGCATTTTCCAAGCAACTTTGAATAAAAACTAAAAAAGCTTATGATTTTAACTTGCAACAATAGAGTTGGATTCAGTATCCTTAGTTTGAACCACTCATATTTCAATTCACACCAATCACAACTAGCATATATTATTTACAATTGGCATAGCTCAAATCTTGGAATCAGCCAACAAGAGTGTCAATCATGGTTTTGGGTGGGAATTGTATACATTTTTAACTTGTAAATTTGCATCTTTGTGTACCATTCATCATCGTTATAATGTTTTTGTTTCAAAGTGAGACTAAAGCCGCTTCAAAAAAACCATAAGTCCTACCTACTATCAAATATTTTTCTTGAACATCTAGTACCAAACTTTTTTATATGGGAAAATATTGGATGGAAAGATCAACTCTAACACATCTTATTTATTTTTCCATATTTTGCCATGTTAAAGCATGTCATTACTTATCATGCATTCTTCAAATTTTTGTGTGGTCATCTCTCAAAGACTTACAACATTTAGCCATGATTGAACATTTCTTGAAGTACATTGCTTTAAATTTCATAAGTAATGAAAGTTACACTTATGTTACAAATATGTAGCAACAATTGCAAGCAATAGCAAAGTCAATCATTATAGATCTTTCTTTGCATTCTTGCGGAAGGATTGGACAAATGGAAATGGGATGATGTTTGAACTTAAACTTTAGGTTTTGTTTAAGATTGACCTTCAAGATTCTTCAACTAGTCATCAATCTTCTTTGACAATCCTTTTTAAATTGTTGGAGAAATTACTATCTCCTCCTTCATCCTTCCTCTCTAACTAACTAAACAACCATGCAATATATTTTTTAAACTAAAAATGTAATTCCTTGCACAATAATGTTTCAAGGCCAAACACCTTTGGCTTTTGAACTTTCAAGCAATCTATTTCATCAATCAAAGGCAAGATTTGCTACACAATAACTTCACCTTGGTGTTGGTTGTCCTTGAATCATCATTTTAATATTGTAATGAATGTAAGGCAATGGAATCACAAGAAAAAAAAATGGTAATGTACAATTGCTCTTTGTAAGTAATTTTTAGTTGTAAGCGACATTTGCAACTAAAATGTCATTAGTCATGTTAAACAAGTAACATTAGTTGCAAACGATAATGAATTTTGAATAAAAGAAAAAATCAACAACATACAAATTACCCTTTTATTAGCCATATACATATTGTTGTTTGCAACTAAGACGTAACTATTTTTGTGCACAATGGGAGCAAATGATGTGTTACCATGTGTCACATCTTTTTGTTATTTAAATGTAAATTAGAAATATTTTTTTTAATTCAATTTATATGCTTGGATGGTTCTAATTTTGTGACATGTGGCACAATCAAAATATGTCACGTGGCATATTGATTCAATTGTCTAGAATCAATTTAAATACATAAGTATATAAATAGAATAAACTAGGTAGTTAGATAGGAAGGATCACCCTATTTATTTACTTAAATTAAACACCTACCTACCAATTCTACTTAAGTACTTAAATAAATATATAATGGTATATAATTTGAAACATATTTCAAACTAAAAAGCCGTATTCAAATTATTTTTGGCATCTACAGTTCTCTAGTTGGCACATAATCAAAACATTGATTACTATTCAATTATTTTGGTGACACCACCAACACATATATATGGATGATAAAATGTTTTAAAAGATGGACAAAGTGTAATCTCGTCTACAATTTTGTTATGATTATCTCTTTCAACTAAGCTAGATAATTAATATTTGACTTCACTTTATACATATAATATTTTAATATGTATTCTAGATTATAATAACATTGAATTACATTAAATATTATTTGTATAGATTTGTTTTGCATATAAATATTAAACTTTAATTCCAAAATAAAATTAAAGGAAATATTCTTGAAATATTTGTTAATAATAATGTATGATGCAATGTTCTTTTGTGCATATGAATTATAAAATTTTAATTTAAAATAGAAATTTAAAAAAATCTGAAATATAAGTTTGTAATAAGTTGTATGTTCAATACATATGATATATTCTTTTTATTTATATTTAATTTTAGTTTACAACATATCAAATTATGATATATAATTGATTTCTTGAGACTCTAATGTTTATTCATTTTTATACACATGATATCTTTATTTTCTTAATATTAATAAAATTTCATAAAACATTTAATTACATGTAAATTCTATTTGTGTAAATGAATAATTATGTATAATGCAAATTTTTTGTGCATATAAGTATTAAAATTTTAACTTCAAATAAATTTTAGAAAAATTCTGAAATGTAATTTTGCAGTAATTTATGTTCAATATATGCAATTTATTATTTCTATGTAACCCAAATGTTAGTTTACAAAAATATAAAATGATGATACATAATTAATATTTTTGTGAAAATTTAATGTTTATTCATATTTATAGATATAATATATTTTTATATTTTTTTAATTAAATTAAGAATCTATTAATTATTAAGTTATGTGTAAATGTTTTTGTATAACTAAATGGTTATGATGAATGTTTTTGTGCACATAAATATTATACTTTAATTTGAAAATAAAATTCAGTAAGATTCCAAAATGTAAATCAACTTAATAATGTGTATGTTCAATACATGCACAATTTATTATTTCTATGTGGATTCAATTTTTGTATACAACATATCAAATAATGATACATAATTACTAAGGATATTTAATATATTATTAGATGATTTCAGAAATTATTATTATTATTATTATTATTATTATTATTATTATTATTATACTTTCAATAACATTTTTCTTATTCTTCCTATTTATTATTTAACTTATTATATCATAATAGTTAAATAATTAGCCTAACCTACTACTAGCTACAATATTATTGTTAATTTATTGTTGTAATTTTAACCAATTATTAATTATCAATTCATTAAAATAAATAATATCATTAAAAATATTTACTGAACTTTTATATTTTAGTTAATTATTTGTTTTAAAAAATGTTAATAAGAAGTTATATTGAATTAATATTTCTTATATTATAATTATTATATCGATAATTATAGTTAATTGCTCAAAAAAATTATTTAAAATAATTATCATATTATTTAGTAAATGATAATAATTTTTTCTTAATTATATAACTATACAATTAAAAATGGTTGATGAAAAATTATTACAAATAATTAACATAACTAGCTAGACCTAGGCTAGTTACTAAATAGACTATTAATTTAGGTCTAGGCTTAACTAAACTTAGACTACTTTGTACTTCAATTGCAATTAGATTACAACTATTTGAATTACAATTAGGTAAGTACAACTAGGTTACAACTAAAGTGTATGTCCCATATTATTTAGCTTTCATTACAAGAATCCAAACTATAGAAAGGAATGCACTAGGATTGTTGGAAAAACATAATAATCATGAAAATGTAATAACCATTTATAATGAGCCAATCAAAAAGTTCAACCTTGAAGGCTAAACCAAATGAAATAGGAATTCATTTGTTAAATGCCATGTGGCCAAGGTCTAGGTTTAATGCTAGTGCTTAGGTCTAGCCTTAGTTTAAACCTAAATTAAATGGCCTATGTTTAAGTTTAGCATAAATTTTTAACTCTAAACCTAACCTATGTTTAAACTATGTAGGAAATGTTCAAGCATTACATGGCCTAGACTATGGATGTGAATGTGGCATGTGTCATTTAACTATTTGTTGACCTTTAAGTTTTGTGAGTGTGCCATGCATCAACATTGTGAGTGTGCCAAAGGTCACCAAACCATTGGTTAGATGTTCAACTCACATAATTGCAACCTAATTGAAATTGCAACTAGATTCTTGGTTGACATCATACCTAGTCAGTAGATGAGGTTCATCCACCAATTAAGAGCAATTGAAAACAATCTTCAACTATAGTTGTACGCAATTTGCAGCTAAAATGATAAGTAATTGCCATTGTTGTGTGGTTGACACTTTGAACTAGAATATCATTTTCAACTTGTACTTGTCAACTTTTTGGTTTGTAATTGAAAAAAACATTTCCTAGCTACAAAAATACTTTGCAATTACATTTTTTTTCAACTATGTTTTTTAATTGAAATGTAGTTGGAAAATGTAATTATAAAATGGGGGTTTTTCTACTAGTGATTGTTATTTTTTAGATTTCTTTTATACTTTTGTTGTGAACACTAAAACTCGATTTTTTTAAATCCCATTAGTTTTAAATGTTACATGACTTGAATGATGTTTTCTCTAAGAATTTGAGTGAGAAATTTTCTTTAAGTGCATTATCCTTTATTATTTTGAAATTTGATAGGTGAAAAAATTTGTGGTGTGATGTTTGTAGTGGTACCACCAAAAGATGTTTTCACTAAAACAAATATGTGATTTTGATTTTGTATGTGAATGACCGATCCTACTTACTAGAGATGATAGACATGTAATCACCAAACTTTAAGATGAGCTTATTTAAAAGATTATTTTACTCAAAGTCTCACATACATAACAACACTATTGTTTGATGTGCAAGATGTGCTAGTTTTATCCTGTGAAAAGGTATTTAATTCTCTCCTTTCATGTATTTTATCAAATATTATATATTATATATGTGACCTTTTGATTTTTAGTAGTATAAAACCTAGTTGATACAAATGCAAAGTTCAATGCAAATTGCATTTTCATCCTAACATTAGTATCCATACTCCTTCCAATGGTGTTATTGCAAATCTCCAATACCTAACAATTTTTTTCCTTGCCATCATTGGTGCTTATCTCCTCAACATTTATTATTGAGAATTTATAATACCCAACAAAAATTTATTGTTTGCTCATGATCAATCCCTACTCCCTCCAAAGTTGTTATTTGCAAATATCCAATCCTCAATAACTTCTTTCTTTGTCATTGATAATCAAGAAATATACTTATTCATCATTGGTTCAAAGATCATTAAAGTCAAAGATGAAATTTGGTTTTCATGAATTGAACCTTTATGTTTGTATCAATCCATATTTTGAAAAGACCTTTTTCCTAATTGTCCATTGTGGTATGACTTGTTCAATATTGCAACAAGTTGGGATCACTTATGAGATCTAGATTACAATTGGAAAATCATTGGTGCATTTCTTGTTGAAGATTTCAAGGTGAAATGTAATGTTTAACATTTGATTAATTTGAACCATCCATTTGGCAATCAATTGTGGAACATGATACCAAATAATTTAATCAAGGTTTTTAAAAACTCGAAGAAGGATCTTTAGATGATTCATGTGTGTTGTCTTGGGCCTTGAAAGAAATAAAAAGGTAGGATATATCATTGATAAATATTGGACTTTTTGGGGGATTTTGTTGACAAAAAATGGGAGCATGAGTGAACGCAAGTTACAATTTTTTTGAACAAATTCTTCATCCTTGAAAATATTTTTGTCATAAGATTTCACTTTTTTGGTTGCTAAAGAACCTTACAATAATTTCAGTCATGACAATTAAATGTGTGGAAGTGAAGCCTATTTGACTTTTGTTTCTCCAATTGTTAACATCCATTTGGACCCTAGTTTCATTCCATGTGATGTAATACAAATTTTCAAGATTTTGATTTGGAATTTGCACTTTAAATGATTTACCCACCAAACTTTACATTCCAAATTTTGAACTTCAACTTAATCCATAAAATCTATAATGATTTTTGTGTTAAACTCAACAACCACCTAGCAAAAACTCATCCAAATTAATTTGTTACTATATATGTTAGTGATTATTTTACTACAATTTATTAATTGGCATAAATAATGTTCATCACCACCAAGGATTGATTGTAATTTAAGTTTTCAAATGTAATAAAAAAATTTACTTTACAAAAAATTCATTCAAATTCAACAAGTTCTTAAACAACATTCAAATGTGTTAATTCACTAAGGAAACACCCAATACTAAGGTAAAATGTAAAACCATTTTTTAAATAAAGAAGATTTTTTATTAAAAAATTTAAAATGTGAATTTTTAAAAAAGAATTCCCCATATGATTCATTATTGTGACTTGATTTAAAATAAACCCAAAAAAATTCACATGGGTTTGCAAACTATTTGTAATTGAGTTTATTTTGACTTTTCACATTTAGTTTTGTTTCAAAGGTGAAAACTTTCTATGATAATAATTAAGGTAACCATATGGTTCCTCCAAGTATTGACACCTTAAATTCTCAATTTTTATTTTGGTGATTTGATTTACTTGGTATATGTTATATGTGTTTATAAGCGGATTGGTTAATGTACATAACCCTTGACAATAGTTAATTATGAATCGATGTGACATTGTGACATTGTTTTCTCATTCTACAAGCAGATTGGCATGAATCCCAACCACTTGGAACCACCAATTTTTTCTTCGCAAAACTATGTTTGGACAACTTCAAAACAAATTGTAAAAAATTTTGATTGATTTTTTGAGTTATTGGTTGTGAACCTTTAATATATATATATATATCACTACCAAATTTGAATTTTTTTTAAAACTACAAGACATGGAAATGAAGTTTGGTAAGTGTACATCACTTTGTAGGTTTTTTGACATGGGAAAATGATTTCAACAACTAGATGTCCACCAAGTATATATATGTGTGTGTACCTTATATAGTTCAACACTTAAGCTCCCTAAGTCCTAAGTAATTATTTTATTTCTTGAAATCGAGTTCAATAAAAAAAATGAAAATATATGAAATTTTTGGCTTGATGTTATGTTGAAGTAATATATATTCAATAATCATGACTAATCATTGTACTTAATCTTAATGAAAAGATGTCATTAAAAGAGAAGTTCTCTAAGATTTCCTCTTCATCAGAGGGTTTGGTTACAAGCAACAATATTTTCACTTTATCCAACAACTTAAATGAATCTTAATACACATTGAACTTGTTCTTAAGCTTAACTAGGCAAGTGACTAATAAATCACCTACTTAACATAAACAAAGAAAATGGTGAACCTTTAATACAAGGTACACAATTGTGTCCAATTCTCAAAATTTTGACATCAACTAATTGATATTTTCCTTGACTTTCAACATTTTGTATAAATAATTTTAAAACATTTGACAATCTAAAACATAATTCCAATGAGAAGAAATTTCCAGAAATTGATATATGAATGATTTTTGAAATCTATCATATTGTCATCTTTAGACATTTCCAAACATAATTATTTCATTTTCAAGTCAAACTATCTTTATTTTTTCCTAACAAAAATCTCACTCCTTTCGAAATAATTACCTTCATCTTTATAATTATTTCAATTTTTTTTCTATTTGTTAACATGGATATAAAACAACAAATTAACATGTGTCTTTTCATGTCCATGAATTTTATATTAATTCAAATTAAATTTAACGTTGACATCATAATGATGAGGTATTGAAAACCATATGAAAACATAAAGGAAAACAAAAAAAAAAACAAAACAAAAGCTGATTATAAAGGGTAGTGTGGAGCAACATGAAGTTCAAATACAATTATTGCCAATCCTAAAAAGTACTATGCTATGGTATAATGATGTAACCTATATCAAGGGGTAGGAGGCATCTTGACCAATAAAAAAACTCAACAAATTTTGTCATTTATCAAAAAATAACATGAAATTTTTTTGAAATTTTTTAGTGTAAATTCAATTAATTTGCCTTTTTCATTTTGGGAAATTTTCACAATATCAACGTACACCCACCACCCAATATACACAATTTTACCAGGTCGTCGTATATGTATGCAGGACGGGGAAGAGATTCGATCCCGGGACGGCTACTGCCACAAATGCGCCGAATGGACCGACACAGACCAGGTTGTTTTCTTTTTCTTCTTCTTCTTCGCCATCATTGCGCACCACCTGCTGCTGCTGTTTCTCGTCGCTCCCATCTGCGCTCTGCTGCACTTTGCGCACTCCAAATCCAAAACCCACCACCCCACAACGCCATACATAGATTCAGGCACGATCGGCATCAAGAGCAGGACCAGGAGGACAACAAAAACAAAGTGGTGAACTTTACCTTTTTCTCATCCTTCTTCTTCTTCGCTGTGTTGTTGGCTCGTCGGCAATCTTCCGGTGAGGAGGAAGCGAGAGAGTTTCTGGCCTTTTTTCGTGGTTGGGTTTCTCCCCTTCCAGACGACGCAGCGGCAGGCTGTTTTGTACCTGACGACAGAAGCAACAGTTATAGAAAAGCTGGTTTCTTGGCACAGACACTCCTACACACCTAGTCGGTGAGTCATGGCTGCTTGTGTTCTTGTGTGTTTTTGGTCCTTCTCTGTCTAGAATGCTCTCTCTCTCTCTCTCTCTCTCTCTCTCTCAGAGAAGGTCTGGTATCGGATCTTTGTGGGAAAAACGGGTGGGTTCATTCCTCATGGCTGACACAGAGTGGCAGGGGTGCTGAGAATCTGACCCTTTGCCCTAATTGGTGCAGTGAGGAATAAGGTTGGTGGCAAGGAGTGAGTGAGTGAGTGGGTGGCATGAGGGATGTCGTAGTATGTAGTTTTACAGCTTGCTTGTTCTGATTTCATTGAGATTTTCTTAATCTGAATTTGAGTTGGTGAATGTGGGATGATGATGATGATGCATGAATGCTCCTTTTTTCTTTAGGGGCTGATTGCATTGGCATGATGATGTGACATACATGATGGTGTGACATATGTTGTGTCCAACAGATTTGAGTCTTGCCAGCTCTTACAGGTATTGGATTGGGTGGTCAACTGCAAAGACATCAATTTGCTGTTGCTGGTAATTTGAGAAAGTGATAGCTGGTTCTAATTCCCCCCCCCTTCACTTTTGAGAGCATGAGGTGGCAACAGTATCTAGGGTTGTCCCTTCTGGATGTAGATTGTTATCCTGCAAAAGTGGTGGTTCTTTTGCAACTATCTTCAGTGGTGTAGGTTTGCAAAATGCAGCTTTTCAGAGGATTGTTGTTGTGCCCTCCCAATATGTAGGCACTGTATGAGACATTGAGTACTTGGCATTTCCACCTTTGTCGGCTTTTGCAGCAATGCCTCCCAGAGCTAAACAAAGGAGCACACCACCTGCTGAAAAGGTTGGTGAAAAGCCTCCAGCAAAAGAGTGGAAAGCATCATCTCGACATGCATCGGGTGTAGGTGGTGTCCCTGCACATGCCTACAACCCAACATCTGGCACTTTTCATATGCTTGATGCTGTGGCTTTGGACACAGGGGTGCCCAATCCAAATACCAAGTTCAGGTCTGTTGATGACAATGATGACACTTCAAACACCGTGAGCACCAACAGCATGGAGTATGACTCAACATCCAACAATGGTAGCTACTCTGGGGAATCTGAAGACCAGCAGCAGGTTCTTGGGAAAGATAAAAATGGTGTTGGCAAGCTTGGAAAGCCACCAGGGTTAGTAGGGCCAAGTTTGGATAAGCGTGACAAGATTCGATGGAAAAATGAGAAGAAACATCAACGTCAAAAGGAGCGGCGTGCAAAGGATTTGAGGGACCGTGCCACCAATCATCTGATGTCTCGCAAGCTTGAGAATCTTACTCAGCAACTTGTAGCTATGGGATTCTCTGCTGAACACGCAACCATGGCTTTTATCCGCAATGAAGGCCACATTGAACGTTCTGTAGCATGGCTTCTGGAAGGGGGTGATAGTACACAGAAGGAAGATTTAAATGTGGAAGGCAATCTGAAAATAGATATAGGAGATGAGCTGGCACGTATGGCTGAATTGGAAGAGCAATACAAGTACTCCCGGCCAGAGATAGATAGAGCAGTCATTGCTTGTGAAGGGGACTTAGAGAGAGCAACAGAATGGTTGAGGAGCCAACATCCACAGCCACATTTAGTTCCTGTGGACGATAGCAGCATTGGGTTTGGCAGAGCCACAGAGCTGAGCCATGATCCAATGAAGAAACAGGCTCCAAATGTAACTTCACCAGCTCCACCACCGCAGCATTTAAACGGCACAAGCACAAAGTCTACCAGTTTGTACCAAGGTTTGATGCAGGACAGAAGAGACGAGAGAGAGCTCAACCCTCCACAGGGCACATCTCAGGGTCATAATCTGGTTTCAGGTCGCCCCCTTTTGCAGCCCTCACCTGAAGGAACAAGGGCTAGTCCCTTGGTTGAAATACCTTCTTCAACAGGAGTCACAGATTGGCAAAGATTTCTGCACCCTGTTAGTGGGAGACTTCCAAACCATGGATTTAGGGCATACCCATTTAGTCCACCAACACCTTCCCATCTTCCCTCATCTTCACTGCCATACAGGGTGGATTCCAGAAACCCTATATTGTCACAAAGTGGGTCATCCTTCCTTGATCGTGATTCAGACCACATAACAGGGCATTTGACAGAGAGAGGTCCTGTGTTGCCTCACTCTCCTGTGATGACACCACACTCAGGTGTTAGTGTCAGTGCAAATGCGCCCTCTTTCTCCCCTTCATTTTTATTGTCAAATTGGAAGGGAAGTATAGCAGACGGATCTCCTCCATCCCGAGTTCTTCCCCATAACAATCTGCAAGGAAATATGCAGACAACATTGTATACAGACAACTCTTCAAGAAATATGATGAATGTTGGTAGGTATGGTTTAGAGGCTTCACCAGGAAGTTATCGTCCCTTCCAACCAACTCAGCCCAATCCAATGTCAACAAGTTGGCACACAGACAGGATGGCCTTTGGTCCAGTGGAAGCTCCTCTCAGCCCCCGCTCCAGCACTTCCAACACTCCCTCATATTCAAAAAGCTCACAGCCCTTGACTTCTGGATTTTTGACAGGTTGGGGATCACAGCTCTCTGGTACACAAGTTGACTGGACCATGGGGGCAGCAGGCAGTTGTGATTATAAGACAATTGACTGGAGCATGACCACATCCTCTCCTGCCTCTTCACCTGCAGGTGTGTCGGGAATATCCAGTAGTCTAGCCACAATTTTAAATCTTTCTGAGCCTGGGCAATCTGGACGACAGAGTAGTGAGGATGGTAACCCATACCCATTCCCCAGAGGTGGGAGCTTTCCAGGTGAAGCTGGAACCTGCTACAAGCTTTGGAGTGGACCCAAGTTGCAAGGAGGATCACCAGCACTAGGACTGAAAGAAAAATCTCAAGGGGAGTCAGGAAGTAGTTCAGGGTTGGGAGGCCACGAATGGACTTCACCTTTTGGTGGGAAAAACCTCTATACCTTGCCTGCATAGGCAATTGCTTCTCCATAGTTTGGTTCATGTTGCCAGCAAAACTATGGTTCTGTAACACAATGGTGCATCCTTCACATAGATAGCAATGCTTGATGTTGTGGACAAACATTGCTCATTGCTTTCGGCAGTTATTGCCAGTGCCCTTTTGGCTAATAAACATGGGATATGGCCTATCAACTACAGTTGTTGATTGCTTGTGAAAGTTGGTTCTTGTTGTGTGTCATACCCTTCTGTTGCACAGAACAGCTGTGTATTTTGTTCTACAAATGCATGGTGCAAACATTGTGTTGTTGAACCTAGTCACATGTACTGGTGAAGATGTTTGTTCTTGGAATTCTTCTATATCTGGGTCCCACATGCAGCATGGTTATACTGTTCTAGTTTCATGGTTGCTGGGTATGTGACAACAAGCCTGTCGGAGAGATCTGTCTCACTTTGGAAGAATACTGATAGAAACCTTCACTTGAGATGTTGCCAATTTGTGTTGTGTGTGACCAACCAGGTGTTGGATGGTTTCTTCAGTGTCTTGCTACAATGGGCAAAGGCTTCTGAACACCAGCAGGCTCCAGCTAACAAATCTCAATGTGACCAAGTGATTAGAAGCTTTAAGCCTAGTAGTTTAGTTTGAATGCTCAACATATGGATGATAGGAAACAGCAGCAGACAAAATCTTAGCAGGCTTGTGAAATTTATGTGAACATCCCAGCTTTCATTTTCTGCTTGACCTGTTTTGCAGGTTTCACTCTTTTCTTGGCAGGAAGCAATAGACTAAGAACTAAAGGTATTGGACCATTTTTGTGCATTGTATTAGCATTCTGCTGACTACTGTGTACATAAGTTCTGTGTAATGTAGGTGTTATGTGAGCAAGATGTTTTAATGCACGGAATCTGTTTGACAGGTGTGTTTTTCCTGGTTCTCTGCGGTGGAAGGGTCTCACACAACTTGTCACCTAATTTATAGGATGCAGACTTTGTTTGGTCTGGAAGCATCCATATCTGACCAGACTATGTCTAGGCTACTTGAGACATGATCCCAAAACTGTATGCTTACTCACAGTTATTTGTTACAACATGTTTCTCGTCTGACATACTAATATGGTGTTGATAATCCAGCAAGCCATAGATTTGGAAACCTGTGTATACACCAATCAACCAATGACTCCTTGTGAGGGCTAGCTAATAACATGAGCCCTGGACTGAGTCTACACATTGCTTGCAGAAATGCAACCAAAGCTCAGGATGCAGAGGATTCATAATGGCTTCCTTTAATTCTGGAAGAAATGTAATTAAAACTCAGGGTGCAGGTGCTTCATAATGGCTTTCCGGAAATTAATTTTGGGCAGATTGCATAATTATCTGCACCCACTGTTGGGAGCTTATGAAGTTAATAGGGAATTATAGTAGATCATTATTGTGATTCATGATGAAGGTGATGATTTGACACTTTGTGTTGCAGCTTGACACTTTGTAAGCAACAAGCATAAAAGTTATGGCCACACTCATGGTCATGTACAGACTCGTAACCAGTTGTGGGGGCTGACTCACTGACGTGTATGTTCCTGATTGGGCATTCATGCCCCAGTTGCTTGGCTCCCGGAAAGATTGCCCAAGGGGTGATACACCATGGATCAATGTAAAACTATACACCAGATGTGATGGATCAGTTCAACAGATGCGACAACCAAAAAGGGAAAGAAACCAAATGAGAATAAAACCTTTGTGGACTCTCCTTCTTCATCAAAAGCTGCCCATGGATAAATATGTGGAACATGCGATTCTATGTTGACAATGTGGCATAATAGCTAACTACAAGAACAAGACCAAAATAATGTCCAGTGTGGGTGGGTTCATACACCCCCAATGTCATGAATGACATCCAATAACCAACCTCCACATAGGTCATTTTGGCATCTATTAAGATTTTCATAATTTGTCACAAAACCAAGATATTTTGCTTGGGCTCTACATTGCTACGCACTACAAGTGACAATGTAATTACTGAAGAAAGAAAGGTCTAACTAAATCAAAGAATTGGTATGTGGAAATTTGGTGGTCAAAATTTATAAATGTTCCACTTGCATTTTTCATATAATTTATTTTTTAAATTGATTGTCAATTGTAGGGTAGTGTTAGATATTTTGGGAATGGAAATATGTTATTTATGGAGTTTCATAAATGTGTTCACATTTGTAATAAAACATATTGAGAATTTTGGGGTCAAATTGAACCACAATGTTTGTTACATATGCTATTGTGAAAACATCACATGATGATTTGTCTACTTGTTGCATGACATTTGCATATGTGTATAACAAGTTGTGAACATTTACAAGTTTTCATAATAGTTGAATTGTTTTATTTGACTAATTTTTTGGTTATTGACATTTTTGAAGTGTATATTGCATAAATGCAAACTATGGCATCAAACTTGTCATATTGAATCACTTAAATGATGGTTTTGATTTTATGTGCTTTGCGTTGGCTATAGTTAGCACAACTAGTAGAATTAGCATATGAATCATTACAACTGCCTGACAAAAAGTTTTAGGGTGTTTTATTAAGTTTATGACTCCTTTTTGCACTTGACATTAAGAAATGCAACAATTGCAAACAAAAATATTGACATGTAATAGGATACAACATCAGGAAAAATAAATAAATAAAATGTCAAGTTATTTGTAATCCAAGTGTTTTTGCACCAAATTTAGGTGCATGGTCTCCAAGATATTGCCTTCTTGACTTATTAAGGAAATCAATAATATTCCACACAACAAGGAGGCATGCAATTTGTATTCAATATTGATATTACATTCCACCTTGCTACTTGGTGGTCTTGCTACCTAGAACTCCAAAAGTAGGTAAAAAGGGAAGAAGAGGAATAAACTTTAATTGTTTTAGCTTCATTTTCTTTTAGTTTTAGGTTTTTAGTTTCTAGCTGCAAAAAAATAGAATTCTTTTGGAGTTCTTTCAACTTCATTTCCTTTCACTTTTAGGTTTTCAATTTCCAATTGCAAAGAAGTAAAATTGTTTTTGGTGTTCTTTGAGCTTCATTTTCTTTCACTTTTAATTTTTCAATTTCCAGTTGCAAAGAAGCAAAATTGTTTTTGGTGTTCTTTTAGCTTCATTTTCTTTCACTTTTAGGTTTTCAATTTCCAATTATAGAAAAGCAAAAAAAAAAAGGGAATTCTTTTAATTGGATTTTCTATTTTCAGTTTCAACTTGCAAGTAGGCATAAATTGCTTTGAAGCATATTCTTATTCATATTTTATTCTTGAAGTACCATGTCTAACACATAATCTTATGAGCAAGTGGCATTGTTTTTGTTACAATGGTTGTACAAACAAAGGTATTCACGATTGCACACTTGTGAGTTTTCACAAGTGGATTGTCAAACATTTGTTGTATTAACATTGTGTTTCAAATCAACACAAAATCATGCATCAAATGCATCTTACAACGTTGTCTTCTTTGAATGGAGAAACTACCAAATGTAAGCATGGTGGGAAATGTAAATTTAGTGTCAAATGAAGTGTTGGTGGATTTGGAAACTTGTCCAAAATATGTTGCATTGGAATTTTGAAACCTCTGGGAACTGAAGAAAGGTTTTGAACTTAGTACATAATTTTGTAAGTTCTACTTTTCATGTGGAATTTTACTAGCTAAATATGCAACCTGCACATCCTTCTTCAATGTAAGAAGATCTTAAACCCATGGATGGATTTATTGGTTACATTCCTTAGAACTTCAATTCAATGACAAATATTAGTAATATTATTTTTTTAAGTTCTAAAATCAAATTGCTTATAAGTCTACACGTGACAATGAAGTCAAATTCTTATATGTGTTTATTGAAATCATTAGTTTGAGAATAAATCTTGTCCAAACTTAAGAGCAATGTGTCAATTGTGTTATAATGTAATGTGTGTTCACAATCCACTAGATTTCTAGTTGATCAAACTAATGGTACTAATTAAGGTTTAGGAAAAGGTCATTTGTGTATGGAGTGTTTTGTGCATGGACTTGTAAACACTATTACATTTTTTCTTAACAATCTTTCTTGTCTCCCAAAAAATAGTTCCCATTAACACAAATAGAAAGGTTGACATTTCTTTTGTGATGTGGAAAGTGTCTTTTTTTGAAACCACATGCAATTTGATTTCACAAGCCTTTCAATCAAAGGTTTTCATTGAGCCACAAGTGTGGAGATTATTTTGTCCAATTATATTTTTATTGCCTTATTTTTTCTCATATATTGTGTACCATTTTATATCATAATACGACTGGATGGAAGTGTTTTACCACAAATACATATAGTTGTTGGCATGTTGGTGCATGTTGGATATTCATTCTGCTCTACCATGTTGTATTAAAATAATCATTATGTGATCCAAGGATTTAAGTTGTTTATGAATGTGTTTTCACTAATGAATTTCGTAAAGTGCCTTAACATGGATCACAGCCTACCTTCATGACCTTCCAAAGAACAAGGTGTGCATTTTTCTACTACTGATTTACATCAATCTTTGTTTTTATTATTATTATTATCATCTACCTCTCATTATTTCATTATTTGTAGGGGGCATTTGTTTTGTTGTATGTTTGTCAATGTCCAACCCTATGTTGAAGAAAAAAAACAAGGAATTGCCCCTCATAGCTTATGGATTCTATGTCATTTTTCATGGCAACACATCACTACACCATAAACCTTAGATCTCTAATTGTTCCTTGTAACATAATGCTTAAAGGTCCAAGAAATTCTATGAGAATTGAATTACAAAATTGAATTAATATGGCAAGAATTACAAAGAAGGTTTAAAGGTTTGGACATGCAACAATAAGATCAATGGAATGTATGTTATCTATGGACATCATAATGAGTATTAGATGAAAATTCAATATAGAACATTTTCATGATAAGCTCAAACCCAAAATGAATTATTGAATTGAAACTAAAAGTTGTTTTCAAGTTGTCTAAAAACATAAAATCTATATTGCGAAACTAAACATGAAAAGACAACAAACTATAAACAATTCTTGCCAATTTATTTTCAATGTCATGTACCATATTGTTTTGAATTTTTTGATTAATTGTTTCTAAAATGCTAGCCAAGATCATGACTAATCTTCCCGACTTACTTTTAGAAATGGAACTCTAAATACAAAGTTTTGTAAATAGACCTTTGAATGAATTGTTTTGGCAAGGTTGTGTTTGAAGGTCATATGTTTCAATTTATTATGTTTACTGAAATTGTGGTATAAGCAACATCTTCATGAGTGGCTTATATTTATATCTAGTGTTGAATGTGCAACATAAGCTCATGTGATGAGAGTTTACAAGAACACATGTAGCATCTTTGAAGATCAAGGCAAAAAATGCATTTAAAATCATGTCCATTTTCATCTTGGCAAAAAATGAGATGACTACATGTTCCTTTCCTTTTAACTCCAATTCCATCAATATACAATCCAACATGTGCTCATTTTGGTGTCCTTCAATCTATTTCCTTATTGAAATTTATGTGTTTGATTATTTTGCCACCATCTTTCAAAAGTTGTGGTTTTACCACATGACCAGTTAATGAGTATATTCAAATATTAACACATTTGTAATTAACTTAGATAGCCATGTTCTTACCCAAGAAGGTTTCTTGGGTTTACAAAGAACTAGCTAAAAATCCAAAACTAAGAGGTGTAATCCTAGAGGATATCAAAAACCTCTCTAGTCTATTTGAGTTGTAAGCGGCACAACCCATGTTGGACAAGTGGTAAATTATTAGTTCATCATCAAGTTTATATACATATATCTAGAAAAATATTATCTTAAAGCGTTTCTTCACTATTTGTAACAATTTTTTGAGGATGAATTGTGATCTTATGTTGTTGGTTAGTCATCAAACATTTTTTAGTGACATACTATTTTTCCTTGTGTAGGAATTTGTTAAATTGTAGCTCTTCTGGATAGATCCCATCAAGTCTTAGCAACCTTGTCAATATGAAACTCATGTATGTGATGGCCCAAACTCATTGGAAGATTTTACATTTTCAATCTTGGAACAATACTGATGATATTGCATGTGACTACTATAGGCATGCCTCAAGTAATATTTATTATAACTTTTATGTAGATTATGTGAGTTGGTTATCAAGTTATGTAATATTATTTTTGGTTAATTTAAAAGGAAATCTCAACATGCAGCTAGTGTCATTGGATGGAGTTTTTGTGTCAAATATATGTCCCACAATCAGTTATGTGGGGTGATTCCTTCTGTAGTTAACCAATTAAACAAACTTTTGCAACTTTCTCTAGCACATAATCAGCTCTTGGGCAACATTCCAATGTCAATGCTTAGTGGTAATTACACTACCGATTTCAACAATCTCACATCCTTGCTAATCTTGTGAGTTTTGACATTTACAACACACACTATCAAATATGGTTCTTTCATCATTCATACATAATTTTATGTTGAATGTTAGTACATCTATACAAAAAAATTGTGGACAAAAAACACTTTTGTGATAACCTATATGGGTGTTGTATAATTATTATTATTTTGAAATTTGCAATTCAATTTCACAAATTTAATGTATTGGGTGCTTGATGCAATCATGTGTATTTTTCTTTCAATCATCATAATTGTAAGGATACATATTCATTAGTTATTTATATCTTCGTTATATGTGCTTCATTTTGAGTGATTTGAAATGTTATGGGAATAATACTTCAAACTCTAAAAATCCCCTTTTGAAGTGCAAAGGAAAAGGAGTGATCAAAGAATAACAAGAAGAGAAATAAGCTTTCCAACTTACAAAACACATGTTTTTCCTTTTTTTTTCTTTTTAGACCCCTCCTACTTTCAGACCTCATAACTTTCTTATTTTGTGTGAATTTTAAATGAGTTAAAATGTTATAGGAACACACCATCTAAAGGTTTAAAAATCATCTTTGAACTTTCATAACAACAAAATAACATACAAGGAATTCTTTGGGTGTTTGGGAACTGGCATTTGTAACATTCGGTGGTTTGGTTTTTTGAGTTTTTGACCCCCTCTACTTTGGGGGGCCATAACTTTCTCAATTCTTTTTTTTTTTGACAATTTTTAGTGTGTTAGATGCGCCAATACAAGGGGTTCAATTTTTTGTTTGGATATTAGAAACAATGGAGCTTTCCCCTTGGATGTGGCTTGCTATGAGTGTTTAAATGTTATAGTTGCAACTCAATTTGCAACTAATGAACAATTAAAACATTTAACCCATATGTTTTGTTTTCAATTCCTATGTTAAAAAATATATTAAAAAGTTTTTTTCTTTTATGTTTTCGTATTAAAATAAAAATTTCATTTTGGGATGAGCTCAAAAAAACTTAACCTAAAGCTAAAACATAAAATATAAATATAAAATTTTGTGGCTATTTTTTAGTTCATTTAGTCTTGTGTTTTCCTACCTAATTACCTACCTAAGTAAGTAAGTAGGTCCTATTTTTGTACCTATCTATGTAGGTAGGTAGGTATTATATAGATAATAGGTATGTAGGTTTAAAAACCTACCAACCTACCTACTTATAGTTATGTACGACCTACCTAGCTATTAAAATAGATATTTTTATTTATTTATTTATGTCAAAGTATGACTAATATGCCACGTGGCTTTTTTAAAAATTGTGCCACGTGTCACAATCTTGAACCATCATTAACAATCAATCATAATGGACGACAGAGATCAATATTTCGAAAAAAAAAAATTTTATGTCCAAAATCTTCATAGTGTCACGTGTTAAATTATAAAAGATGAATGACAATTAATGATGTTAGCATGACATCATGGGTGCAATTATAATGGAGTTGCATAGTAGTTGAAAATGAGTTGTTTCAACAAAGTTATAATTGAGTTACAATGAATTGCATCGTGTATATGGTGAGTTGCAAATGTCTTTTGCAACTAAAAAATGGAGTTGCAAGGCTAGTTGCAAAACACCTTTTTTTCAGAATGTTTGCAATAATTTAATGTTAGTTTGGACATGGAATAATGGGAGGTTTTATGCAAGTGTTATATTTCAACAATGTCTTGTAGATTTGAAATCATGATTAGTTGTGTATTTTTGAAAATTAAAAAAAACAACACTAAAAAATGTGTACCTCTTCCACACCCCAAACACAAGTTTGCCCAATTATACATATAGAAAACACCAAGGACTGGTATTTTCCCATACCTTTGTAGAATATATTTCCTAAATTTTTTTGTTAGTGTTCATGTCCTTTACATGTAAAAAATTACTTACCTACTGGGAGCTTTGTTAATCTTGGTTTTTGCTTTTGTAACTTCCAATTTCCAAATCTCTCTACTTCACATAAATCCTTGAATATCATTTGATTATTGAAACCCTTCCCTTTAATAGACAACACTTCCTTTAGATAAACACAAATGTGATTACAACAAGCACAATAAAACAATCACAAGAATATCAAAACTTGGACTACTCATATATGAGAAGAATTTTTCAAAGGATGTAGTTCATATTGCAAATGGTGTTAGTATTAACAATTAGGTTTAGTCATTAGATGTAGAAATCAACATTGCCACCAACAATGAATCGAAAATCTACTATAATTTGATTGGAAGATCTATTGTCATCTAACGATACTTCTTCCTTGTTTTAATACTTTGAATGGTATCAAACAAGTCAACATACTACCAAGTCATAATCTTTTTTTACCTATCTTAACAATCAAGGATGTAAGTTTTAACTTGTGAACTATAAAATGTGAGTTATGTTTCAATGATTTAACTAAAGAATTCCTTCTCATCAATGTCCAATATATGCAAGCCCAACAACGGTGATGAACCTACTAAAACACCCTACTCATCTCACCTTCTTAAATTAACTCCCTAAAACTTTTTGTCATGACACTATATGTAGACCAAATGAATTAATATACTATAACTCGAAATTAGGTCACCCTACTTTGTGAACGCTCACTAATCAGGGAAGTTAAGTTGTGATTCATTGGGCCATTTGTTTCTGTGGCGGCTACCTTTGCATTACTACTGCATGGGAAGCTTTGTTGGGTGTGTGTGTGAGATGATGTATAGAGAAGGATGAATGGCGGCTGCCACTTAATGGGCATGGAGGCCGATCAAACACGGTTGGCGGCACCGAATTATGACTTAGGATGGAGCTGCAATTGTGGGATGAGTCGGTTTAGAATGACGACGGATGAGGCGGTTTGGAAAAGTTGAAGAAAGGAGGGATGGAGGTAGTTGAGGAGCGGGAGGGAAATGCATAGCGAGGATGGTCAGTTGCGCTGGGGAAGAGCATTATTGGTTAGCTGAGAACTTTCCGTTGCGCCAGTTGCTAGCCAAGCAAGTGCAATCAACATCAGTAAACAGAAATAGAAAGAGAGAGGCACTGGAGAGGAGAGTTGGGTTGGAGGAGTGGTAGACATGCTAGAACCCGTGAGCCATGGAGCGGGTCCATCTGATCTTTTTTGATCCTTGCACGTTCAGATCTGTAACGCGTCTGAGTTTTGAGTCGAGGAAGGTCTAGTACAGATGTAATTGTAGAAGTTGGGTGAGGTAACAGAATAGGGCTATTGCAAACGTGTGTATATACTCAAAGTTTCTACTCAGATAGGTCGAGTTTTTGGTGGATTGTCTAATTCTGTGACAGATCTGTTTGAGGCAAGAGTAGCATGTCTTTGTACAATTTTTGATGAATGAAATGCAAGCTCTATGGCTATGGTCAGAATTGTGAGTGAGAATATGGTGTGAACTGAGTGTATGTGAGGGACTGAGAGTGCATTCACGCTGAGCATTGTGCAAAATATGAGGGAGAGCAGATCAGAGGTCACGATCGGTGGCGGGACCTCAGAGACTTGGTTTGCATTGAGGGTCTGTCGAGTTGTAAGGGTGTTCAGTGGTAGATCAAACCCAGTCTTTTTTGGTTACAATACTTCATGCAAGTTTATATCATCCAATGTTGTAATGTTTTTATAAATCATCAGTTGTAGTAGTTGCCAAGGGTAGTCAAAGCAAAATGGAATCATTTAATTATGACAAGTGTGTAGCTATTGACTTTAAAAGTCAAACCAACCTAAAAATGCATCAAAAGGGCACATATTGCAAAGCAATTTGTGAAAAGAGATTAAGGCCACCAATTACATCTAAAGAAGACATTGTCTTTGAAGATGTTCATGTTTTGGAGCCTTCATAATTCATTGAACCCACACATTAATGATAGTGACTCAATGGAAATCAATCCAAATTGTAATGGTAAGGAACCATTTGATTCATTTTTTTCTCTTTTACATTGGATCCAATTTTGCAAAAATGGGATGGGGTTGTTAAAATGTGATATTAACAATTTGACCCTCAAAGTTCTTTTCCATAAGTCCTTTAGAGTGGATGAAATTATAACCAAATATATGACAAATTGTGAAATATATGATGTTGCCATGTATTCTAAACAATATGTGGCATGTACAAATGCAAAAGACCCCTTTGCAATTCAATTTGTTCTTTATTACAACGATCCCATAGCAACTTTGTCCATGTTTTTTCATCCCTTGCAAATTGTGATGGTTTTGACTTTGATCCGACAACTTCAAGTGGTAGCCAACAATCATATTCAATCCCAAGTTATGGCGGATTGTGGCAATCAATGCAAGGCCATCATCACAAACGTCATGGGCCATGATAAATGGCAATAATAGTTGTGCAATTTTTTCTTTTCATAGATTCATATGGATTGGCAAAAGTTAACTAGAAGAAGAAATTTTAATTAAGTAGTCAATATAATCATTTAATTATCAATTCCATGTTTGTTTAACAACATGAATCATACACTAATATAAATTATTAATTACAAAAATTTGAAAAAACATCACAAAATATATTTTTTTAATGGAGAGGAATATATTTTACTTTCATTTCCTTAATTTGTAAAAGTAAAATTAACATAAATAGTTGGATTACCCCCCACCTCCCTAACCAACATGTTTTTCTCAATTTCAACTTTTCCTAGGCAATACCTATTTGAAAAAAAATGGAAAAATTTGAACAAATTCAAAGAAAAATGTAAACAACAAAACAATTGTAAAAAAATTGATATCACAAATTTGAAAACAAAATACTCCTAATGAATTTTTTAAATTTTTTTTTTTAATAATTTCAACCTTAAACAATTCCAATGTCAAATTCATTTGAATTTTTTAAACCTCAATCTTTCAAATCACTAGAAAACTTATCTAATTTATTTGAAACATTAAAATAAATATTAACGATTTAATTGATTATTTTCTTTAGCGGTGAATTTTTATGTTTTTGCAAACCTAAAAAGGGGTTGTCAATGTCAAAAAAATGTTTTTTAATTAAAAAACCAAAATTTTCAATTCTTAAAATTTTAATGATATAATTCTACAATGGGTTCTAAGATTTCTAGCCAAAATATGAAAATATTTCAACAAATTTATACCTCCATATACACAATCTATAACCAGTACATGGTTAAATCTTGTCGTGAATGAACTTGAAAAACACCACAAATTTGAAAAAATAAAAAGGTAAAAAAAATTATTTATCATCATTTATAGTTCATTCATTTATTTTATAAAATAAAATAAAAATTTAAATTCACCTCTAAATATTTCAACATAAACTTCTAACAAAATAACCCCTGAAATTTCTGGTAAATCAAGTTTTAAATAATAATAATAATAAGTAAAAACATTAATATGTTGTTATAATCTATTAGAATTTGTGATAATAATAATTTTAAGTAATTAAAATTTAGAAATTTCTTATTCTCAAACATTGATTATTATTTTATACATCAAGGAAAAATGAGAAAAAAATAGGGATATTTAGTTTCCTAAAGTTCAATCTAATGTGTGATGCATGCATTGGCATATTTTTCACCTTGCAAATGACAATGTCACATGTACATTCAGAAACATGCTTATGCAAACACAAAACTTGCAAGCAAACTTTATACTGAAAAAAAAATACAACCAATGTTTTCTTTTGGGGCAGAATTTCACATTTTCTAAACCTAAAAAAAAATGATTTCAATGCATACATATAATCTTTGTGAGAAAAATGGTCATAATTTGACAAATTTCAAAGTTTTTTTTCTTGGAATCACCAAATTTCTAGAATAGGCTTTAATAAGTAGCCAAATGTAAAAGGCTTGTTAAAAAATTGCTTTCATATTTCATATATATATATTCAAATCTGGTTAAATCTTCTTATGGGGGGCCCACTAGTTTGGCACACATCACAAAATTGAAAATAAATCTATGGTTACAAAATGTTGTACTCAAAAGAATGGGCTAATGCCATTTGGCGAACTATTTTATGAAAAAATCCTATTAATGGGAAAGATTAATCATGTATTAAGCTATAAAGGATATTAAGAAATTTTCTAACATTATTGCCTTTTTGTGTTGTAAATTATTTTTAATGATTGTCAAATCATGAATTTAAGGAATATGGTTGTTCAAACTTCATTTAAAGAAAATAGGTAAATAGCATAATTGAGGGTCAAGATAATGGTAATTAAGTTGAGAATTCAAGGTTTAACCAAATGTTTACATTAAATAGATGCAATGAAATTACACATGTATATGCAACATAGACTTGAAATTAATTGATGTAATAGTGTTGAAATAAGGAAGCACGAATAGTATTATTCATGTGCATTGATGGATGCAATTTTAAAACATGTGTGCTTGATATATGACTATCATTTGGATGTTGCCAAACCTTTTTTAAATAGGCATGTAAAACTAATCTTATCTAAACATGATGTGAAATATTCTTAATAGTTGGTTGGGGTTATGTGGGATAGTTATGAAATATATGTTTTGACTTTTGACACATGTAAGTTATATGTGTTAGTTATACTAATAAATTGAAAACTAATCCTATTCAAAGTTGTTTTTTTTACAAGCGTGGGGTTGGGGGATACAAACTTGGTTAAATACTTGCTTGTGTAGTTTTAATTGTAGTTTTTTTATGTCTTATATAAATGTAGCTTGTGTGGTTACACCTTGTGTAATTATCATAATTATAATAATTCCACTAATATATTATATAGTTGTAGAGGCATTAGTATATGTAGGCATTAAAATGTTTATTGTTATAATATTTAATATAACACCATGTAAAGCCTCTCTTCAAACTAAAGTGGAAGAAATGGTCCACATCTTGGTCAAATACAATGACAAATGTATCCATAAGCTTGTCAAAAACTATTGTCGTAATTCTTCCATTTTACAATAGCAAAACTTCAAAATTAGGGGTGTATTTTTTAACTCTTATTGATTGGGGTGAAGGGCAAGAATTTTGAAATAAATTAAAACAAAATGGCAAAGTTCATGGACACTTTTTAATCACCTCATTACATAAACAAACAAAAAAGTGGCTAGTGTTGTTTTGGCCCAAATTTTCAGATTTGGGATTCATCATTGATTCATATATAATTCACCATGCGCCATGCCAAAATATGTTTTTAATGACTACATATATGATTAAGTTTGTAGTTGTTTATAACATCTATGACTACATGACTAGCTATTCAAATAAAACATGTTGCATATATAAGACATTTAGTCAATTCCATGTATTTAGTTGCAACCATGTATACAATTATTACGTTTGCCAATTGAATCCTAAAAGATGTAAAATAGATAAGAGGTCATACAATTTTGGATGTTGAACCATTGGACTAAATATGAATTTATTAATATTTTCAACTCATGTCATGTGGACACATGGCAATTGAAAATGTGTTCATGACATGCAACATGTTTAACCTAGACTAGGGCAAGGGCTAGGTATCATTGGTGACACCTAGGTTAGGTTTACAACTAAATAACCTAGGTTACCTAAATAAGTGTAGGGTTAAGTAGTTTAGGCCACTTGGGCTAGGCCAAGGCTAGGTAGTTTAAGTAGCACCTAGCCTAGACTAGGGCTAGGTACTATTAGGCCTTCTAAACATGATAGGCTTGTGTTTAAAAATAAGTTGCAGTTTAAAACAACTAGGTTAAACCTAAGGCTAAATATCCTAGGGGCACCTACTAGGGCTATGTAGGTTAAGCTTAGGCCATTAGTTAGCCTAAACCCACCTAAATTACCTTAGGTGGGTGAATGCATGGTTGAGTGGTTTATTTTTGGTGTCATAATGATCATTTTTAAAAGGTGCATTGTGTTTAGATGTTTGTGGTGAAGAAAATAATCTTTTAATACCTTAACATGACAATTATGAACACATTTGTAAAACTATTTTTTTGAAAATAATGCATTCATTATTAATAATAGACTTTTGAAATTCAAAAATATGGATTAGTCAGTTAATTAAATTGTCAATAAATTAAAACATTCATATTAAATTCCACCCCAAATTGTTTATAATGACCAAATATGCATTGAAGAATGAAATAATAAATTAAGTGAATTTAATTTTTTTAAAAGCATTAATCAAAAGGTAGTTATGGACTTTTGAAAAGTCAAAATTGGATTTGATTTTCAAAAGTCCTTTTGAAATGGATTTTTAAAAAAACGTTTGTTCATAATGAATATGTTTTTAAAATCTTTATTTTGGCCGTCATTCAAATGACATTTATGGGTTTTCTTTTTAGGATTTTCAAATGGCATCACTATAATATATGATATAAATGAATTTTAACATAGGTTTTGACCGAGTTTTAGGAAATTTCATGGGTGGGTGAACATTTAATAATCAAAGATTATAATATTGAAACCTTAATAATTAACAACCATGTCCATTTGACCATTTAACTTGCTATGGATTTGAATGGAATGTTTATCTACCAAATATGAGCCATTCAACCATGCATTCACTTACGTTGTTTAGAGGACACTTAGGTTGCATTCACCTATGCTACCTTAAGATGCCTAAGCTTGTTAGGTGCTTAGTTTGCTAGTTGCTTAGGTTACAAGCATGAAAACTTGAAATTTCATAAGGTGTGGTCTTTTGTCAACTTATAATATAATTTTTTTTAATATATCTACCTACTTCTACTTACATTGGTAGGATGTAGGAGGGTAAGAAATAGTTAAATAGGTGGGTGGGTAACCTACCTATGTAACTATGTAACCTAGCCTAACTTGCTAGGTAATTAAGTAATGTGACCTATCCTAGTTAATCATATTTAAATTAACATATAATCATATAATCACATACACATGTAGTCATGTAATTGCAATGTGGTTGCAATGATGACTAAAGGTGTACGAATAAAAAAATATGACTAGAATTATGACACATTTGTTAAATGTCATAGTCATGAAAGATGTGTTTTGACATAATGATGACTGGACACTTAAAGGAACCACTACTTTCCTCATAGTATACTTTAGATGTCTGCTTTGTGATTACATTAAAGTGATAGATTCCCACAATTCCCAATGCCACCTTTTGAAAATTGGGACACTTTACCCAAATTCAATTGACTATGAGGCCAAATGGCATGTGTCTTGCAACTTTGGGATTTCATAACATTTGGGAAACACAATTGATTGGAATTGGTAAAACCACTTTCCTTCTAACTCACATTACAATATTATCAACACCTTGTTAAGATTACGTAGTACCTTTACCATTTTAACAACAAATTATTGAATATTTAATTAAATTTGAAATCTTCACTTCGGCACTTGGTTTTTTAATTCTGAAAATTTCAACAGCTAATGGTTATAGCAAATAATATACATGGTCTTGTCACTATTATGGAATAGTCTAGTGTGTCTAAACTTATCTTAGTTTTAAGTCATTGTCATGGGAAGTTTGCAGTTCAAAACTTGACAAATGAAGTTTTTGGTTTTATTAAAATTTTGGCATAAATAATAAATAAAAGTTTGAAAGTTTGGAAAAAAACAAATAATTTAATTTATGTCAAAATGGTAAAGGTACTTCAATATTCTTTAGATAATATTTTCATTTTAAAATCAAAGTGTGAGTGGAAAAATAATTTGTTTGGTACTATTTATCTTGATTTTAAAAAGCAACATAACTATAACAAAAAAACACTTCGTGGGCCTGCAAGATTTTCTAATGATAACATGATCATTTAATTTGAACTTTTTTGACTTTTAATCTCATTAAAAATTTGGAATTTCATTTGAAAGTCCAAATGTTTAAAAAACTAAACTTTTAAGATGGAATGTAAGTTGATGGTTTTAGGAATTTCTTTGATTACCACACATTTCCTATTAGATTTAAAATTGTGTTTCTTTCCCTGGTGGTTTATGTTGTGTTTTGGAGTTGTTTTTTACTTGTCTTCCTAATTTAGTAGAGCTTTGGTCACAAGCCTAAGGCTAAGATCACAACATGTAATACACCCATTATACATGCAAGGTATTATATTCAAACATAAGTTCATTTGCTTACCAATCGGTTAAATATCTTAAAAAGAAAATAAAAACTAGAAATATACCACACTATCAAATATAATAATTTATTCATTGGTAAGATGAATGTACATGCAACACCTATAATGTCTTTTTAAAGTTTCAATAATTCATTTGTGCATGTCTTAATAAATCTATGACCATTCCTTGTAACATTTGTTGAACTAGAATAAAAATTTAGAAATAATGCAAAAAGTGATATCCATGACCCAACATAGATTGCAAAACATTTGTGAAAGGTTGAAAAATACTAAACTATATTATTCAGCAATTCATTTATTCATTATCATAGATGAAATTCATCCATTTATGAGAATTTTCTTTTCATCCATAACATTATACATTAAAAAATCTCCTTATAAGGTCTTATAATTGATCAATTTTATGGAAACTTCTATGATATGGCTCCTTAGATAAGTAAAATGTTGCTCACTACCTTAATATCATAACATTAGTTTAAAATCTCGAGGTGAACACTAATAAAAAATAGTATAAAATACTTGAATGAAAATATAAGGTGTAATATATTGGTTGTTGGGTAAAAATTATAAGTTAATTAGTTAGAAGATAAAGTACATTTATTCAAATAATGAATTGAATTATAATATAATATATATAATAATATGAAATAATAGATTTAATTAATATATAATGGTTTAATATGTATATATTAAAAAAATTAAATAGTAATAGGGTGATGAAAAATAAGTTGGACAATCATTTAATATCCCCTAAAAATGATCATTTGACGCATGTAGATCCCAAACTTTACATTAAATGTCCCTTGGGTTTAAAATACAACTTCCCAACATAACATTAACCTTGTTTTATGTTTTTCACATTGTAAATAAAATCCTATTTGAGGATATCTTTGCATAGTTCATGCCTTTGTTCATGTATCTTATGGTTAAATTATGTTCAAACCTAATATTATAATAATTTATCATAACTTTTTGCATAGCAAGATATTATGTTCATGTTGATGACATGTTTTCATTTCATTATAGACCATAAGGTGTTAAACAATATTTAGAGATTTTCAATACTCAAGGAAGAAACATTTTCATATATGTGAAATACAAATTTGGATTTGCATGTGTGGACATTGATATGGAGTACAAAATTAGAACTAGTAAAGGGTGAGGGGGGCTTTCCTTGGGCCTTTGGATTTCAAATAGGAAAAACCATTATCATCATCTTTACATTCATGTAATCTCTTTACAAAAAATCACAACTTCAAGATTCCAATGATGCAGGTTCTTTATGGCATAGATCTTGTAATAAGAAGAAAAATTTCAAATAATTAAATATATAGTGAACCCATTTTAATCCTAAATTTATTTTACATTGATTTTCAAAAGGATGGATGACAGTACATTTTTTAATTGGATTATATTTTCAACCTAGTTTTGAGCCTTTTGTGGGTTGTTTTGTGATGAAAGTCATATGTTTTGTAAGGTCCAATGTAAGCATTATTGTATGCCTAATTTATATTATAAACATCATATCACATGTATAGGACATTGATATGACAATATGAAATAACTTCAAATGAGTAGGAAAACGGTTTTAATGATAGTTGTTACATTGGTAACAATATTCAGTAGGAGAGGAATCATCGTCAATAGAGTGGAGAGGGTAGTGCAACCCAACTTGCTAATAAACATGTAAAATACTTGAGGTCTATGCCATGACTTCAAATTTATTTTATTTTATGTTGTTTGAAGCATAATTGCATTTTGGATTATCTCATTAACTCCATACTTAACAAATTTATATTCCTTTAACAAATTAAACCAAAATTGCATAAATGAAATAGAAAATGGGATACATTACAATCAATGCTTTTGCCCCCAAATTTGTGAGGTAGGTGGGTTGGCAAGTCATCGACAAGAGGATTTAGCCAAATGTGGCTGAGGAAAGTAAAATGTTTAGGAATTTTGTGCTATATTTTGGCAACATGCTAAAACCTTTTGTTTAAAACTATGGCAATTTCAAAGAACAATACCCTCATAATGTGGTGACTTTGGGTCTTTTAAAAAAAACAAACAAAAACTCTTTGTACTTGTTGCACTAGCTCTTTTCTTTTTGTCATCAAGGTGGGGAAATCTGGCTGAGAAAAAACATTAATCACATTGGAGAAAATCATCACCATTGATGCGTATCAATTGACTAACCATGAATTACTTGAAAAAATGAAAAACATTGCTTCCCCTTTTATTACTTTTGGAGTTTTGAGTTCAAAGTACTTAGTCTTTGAAGTTAGTCTAAAGAAAAATGTATTTTATTAGGTATTATAAATAAGTTTGGTTGCAGATTATCTATTTCTATCCATGAGGTTCAAATTAACAATAGTGTTAAAGGTCCTATGTTGATAGGTTTTGGGATTTAGGTAAGTTCAAGTTTAGGTTATATGTTAAGTTTTAGAATTTTTGGATCAGAGGTTTTGAGTTTTGTTGGAACCACGATTTAATGGGATGACCGATTTCTTTTCAAAATAGAGTTAAAACCTAAATTAAGAGTGTTGCATTGTTTTAACTAGTTTAAATACATATTTCTTATTAAAAAATTCTAATTGTGAACCTAATTTTTTTGGCAAGTTTTTACATTTTACGGGTTGTAAATAGGTAGATATTACGTAATTCCCATATTAATTTGTGATTTGTGTGCATCAGTGGAACAAACCAATCTTATACAAACAATAATTATTTAGATCTATGTAATGGAGATGAAATTAGACCTGGTCTAAAATCAAAGTAATATAAAATTCTTTCTGAAAATGATTGAAATTGGAGGTTTGAAAAATCCCAAAAATCAATCTCAATACTAAACTAGAGGTTCCATCAAAAAGTTAAATCTCAGAACAAAGGTTCCTTCTGACATCAAGAACCAAAGACTAGGGTTTTCTTTTCCCTTTCTTTTTTCAATTTTGTGATATTGAAAATTTGACGAATTTTATTTTCCCAGAAAGAGAAGTTTTTTATTTTGGAAATCTATAATAGAAAAACACATTTATCCATAATTTTCCCAATTGTTTTTGGTCAAAAAAACGTCGGAAAAAAATCACTGCTTACAACCCAAGTAAGAAGGTTCAAGCTACTTCTAGAGTTAAGGCGTTGTAGACTCAAGTGAATAGCAGTACGTATAGTAGTCCTTGCCTGAAGGCATGGCGTAGGATATTGTTTACAGGCACGCCGTTCATTATTGCCCGGTTGGTTGCCAGCAGTGTATCTAGAAGCTTCTTTGTGAAAACCAAACCTTATCACGACACGTTACCTTGAACGCGTCGCCACAATGATGACCCATTCTCATTACGCGAACGTCCTTTCTTTTTGCTGCCTTGAACGGCTACGATACATGTGACCGACTAACGATCGCACGGTCACAAGTATTCGAGGTGAAAAACAAACAAAAAAAAACCAGCGGAGTACACGAGGCAGGTTATCGTCATGGACGGCTCAGATCTTTGTTCCCTGATTGCCATCGCCCCGTCGGAAGTACCCGAGGTAGGAGGATGAGGACGGATTACACGAGGTAGGTACATAGGTACCACCTGTTCGCTTTGCTCTGGCCTTGGACGGCACAGATTCACATTCACACATTCCATCGCACGGTTAACATTACCCGAGGAAATCGAACGGCGATGTATACGAGGCGGGCCCCGAGTCCGAAAGTCGGTCACCGCGGAAACGGCTGACTGCGTGCTTAGTACGCTAAGCAAAGGGAGGTTGCAGGGGTAGCCGAGCAGCTTCAAGTCCTGTTTGCGAAACTCTTTTTATTGTGTTATCTGCTTGAAGAGTTCTCCATTGTTCTCTTTGCAAGGGTGTCTCCTGCCTGACACTGCTTCTGTCTCGTAAGGACGATGGAGCTTGTGGTGTTAAAATTGTACAAGCTTAGGGCGAGAACAGCCTCTTTACTTTAGGTGAGTTTTTTGTGCCCTTTTTTTCCTTCGATATCCTGTTTCTCTCAATTCTTTTCTGGTGTTTCTTCTCCTCCTTGCGTGTTTCTTTTCTTGTGTGTGTGTTTTATGTGTCGCATGGTGCTTATTCGTTGATGGTGGCCGTGTTGAAATTTTGTAGTTCGGAAATTATCATTTCTGTAGTTTGTGTTAAAAACAAAAGCGCTTTTGTTTTCGGTTTTTTGTAGTTGCCTCTAGTTGGTGATTGTTCGTTTCTCTGGTTTTTTTTAAGTTTCTGAGGGCATTAGTGGTCGTGTATTTGGCGCTGGTGTTTCTTGTGTAACAGTTTCTTGTTAGTTTTTGCGTGCATGCTGTATGTTTCTTGTCCAAGGAATAGAATATTTCTCGGCTGCGCTTCCTGATGATGATCAAATCTGTGGGTCAGGCTATATATTGCCAGTGGACCTTGCATAACTGAACACCAGAAACTTTGATCCTGAGGGTTTTGGTAGGTTCTGAGTTCTTTGTTAGGCTTAAGTTTCGTGGTTGTAGCCATTTGCATAAGGTTTTATATCATATGCTTGAACTATAGAAAGAAGTAATAGTAAGCATGGCTGTAGAACTTTAGAGTTAAGAGTAGTGAGTTGGCTTTTGGCTACTGGTTCTTTTTTTGTATATTTTGGTCTTTGTATGGAAGTGTTGTTTTGCTATAGTTCCTTTTTGCTTTCTTTTGCTTGTTGTGCCTTCACGGTAGATTAGCATTTAAGTTGCAGGTTTTACTGGGTATCTGTAGTTGTATGTGTGTTGTGCATTTCAGCAGGGTGCTTACTTTGTTATCTGTTTTGCAGTTTCCAATGTGGGAGCCAACATTTTCAGGACTATCTTGATGGCTCCTTTACTCGAAGATGCAGACTGTTACCTAGTTGTACGTATCATAGGAGATGTTGATGTTGGTCGCTTTTCCTCGGAGAACTGTCAGTTCAGCTACTGTGGACTTGTGGAAGTGACAGGCTGACTGTATAGTAATGGGACCTTGCCCTTATGGGTGCGCTTACGGGGCTGGTCCTGCCTCCAATAAAGTGAAATGGTTTTGTGGGTTTGGGGGGATAAGTTTTTATCCCTCCATTGGGCTCGTGTTGTCCTGGTCATGGGTCACATTCTGTTTTTGACAACTGAGTCCTGCACATGGTCGATACATTGGACTTCCTCACAAGAAGTGCTTAGGGCGCTTTTGGAGATACACTCTATGGCGCCTTCAGCACTCACGCCAAGATGGATTAGTTTCACAAACTTACTTATGCTTGATGCGTTTGGATAAGGGTGGCACACATGCCTGTACGTCGCAGTCATAAAGCCATTTTGTGGTGCATTTAAAGTCTGGTGAAGAGAGCTGCTTCCCAGTACATGACCTGAGGTGCAAACTATGCAGAAGACAACAACCCCATGAGGTAGCCAAACTATCCTACAACTCCATGCACTGAGCATCTACAAAATCAAGCTTGCATTCACAGTTTCAATCTTTGCACGTGCATTCACCGTTTCTTAAGCTGGGTACATTATCTTCTACTTTCATTCTGCATTTAATATGCAAATCAATGCAATTGTCCAAAATATATTGCATAGCTAAGCTGAATGGTTGACTCATTTCATCTGTTTCTGATCTGTTTCCCAAAGCATTTCACACTGGCTTGCTGAGAATTGAATGCATAATTCCTTATCCAAGTCTGGATATATTTTCCAGCCAGTGCCGATGTACTTCTTACATGTAAGTCCAGGTCTGTAACAGTGTGCAGCTTGCTGAGTTAAGAAATAGTATTTTAGCTTTTTCATAAGGATGTAGGAGGTTCAAGTTTTCATGGAGGTTTTTCATTGTATTACTTCCATTCTACAGATTTTGCATGGCATTACTTGCAAGATAAAAGCTTCAACTCGAGCCTTTTACAGGTGAAATATACTGTCCGCCACTGTAGTTAGGAAAAGTTATTATGAACTGGATATGGTTTTTGCAGTTGTGCAAGAAGTGATGTCTAGAGCTCTCTTCATACAAAATGTTTTGATTGTACCATTATTGTTGGCCATTGTGACATTTGCACTTTTTAAACCCAAAAAAAAAGTGCAGTAGATCTGAAGTCAAAATATGACGTGAAAATCGTTTTCTAGAGCTTATTGATTTATTCTAAGCAGTTTTAGCAATTTAGACATAAATTTTTGAGCCATCACCGGCACAGGTTAGCTAGAAAACTGGGATTGTACATGTTGCAGACTAAACTGAGGTTGAGAAAATTGGTTTGCAGTACTTTTGCATACTTGCACATGGCTGTGGAGATATGTTTCAGTGGAGCTTTGCCAGCTCAACTAGCAAGAAGGTGGACAGGTTTGTATGTATCCAAGTACCAGTAATGGAGATTTTTAATGTGGGCAATTGTTGCAAATCTCATAAATTCCTGCATCTGCAATCTATGTTGATTTTGGCAATGGAGCAGCATTTTGGCAGGAATTGTGAGAGCAGAACAATGTTGGTGAAAGCATAGCTGCTTAAACAGAATTATATATGGGCAGTTATGTAAAACATTTTTCACTATAAGGCAATGCATTTCTCTTTTATTTACACATTTACCTCGATCCTGTTAGGGAAAGTTGACTTACATCTAATTCGCAGGATGAAGTTTGCAACTGACTATTGGAATGTGAATGTACTTGTTGCCTCAGTAATCATATATCTACAACTTATTGCAAATCTGTTACAATAACGAAGTCTCGGGGTTCACAACACAACTTAAATTTCGAATGGATGTCTTATATTTGTTAATACTTTTCTAGTTGTAATCGAAAACTCACATTTCGACCACTTGTTACAAAAGAAAGTTGTGTATCTTTACTCTTCAATCAATATGTTATTGTTGTTCCGTAATGAAAATACAGTTTCTGTTTTCCCAAATGAATAGAATGTAAGAGTTTTTAATTGCATCTAATAACCAGAATTTGACCAAGGCTAGTTTTCTAGCATATACAAACTCATTATTTTCTAAGTAGGAAGAAAAAGGAAAAATTTAAAGTAAGCATTTTTAATTTTTCTTTTCAGTTATTTAAAAAAAATCTGAGTCATTATATATTTAAACGTATTTTCATGTTATATCTAAAAACTTTATTCGCATACATCTACTTCTTCTATATTTTTGTTGATGCATTTATCTGCGCCATTTGTAAAAATTTGTTCACAATACATATTAGCGTTCAATCATGTTATATACCTATTCTATTTGCTGTTTAGAAGAAATGACCACTTTGTCCTGTTAACCCTTTTGTTAGAATGTTTATCTCTATGGATTGAAAATCCCCTCTATCCAATTTACGACAGAAAAGTTTGCTAATTTCCATTTATATCACATATGACCTCATTCAAGGAAATGAATTGTATTTTGAAATGTTACAAAATAGTATTTCTTTTGGAAGAAACCTTTTGTCCATTGTGTGAAATCCATCTTATCAATAGGGAAGACTTATTAATGTTCGCCATATATTGAAAAACTATCTAGGTACATAATTCAGTACCTACCTACCTACCGGTTTTATTGACATAAGTTTCTCATTATAAAACCTCCCTGACTAAATATCAAGATTTATAATACTCTTGAATATTCGATTGGGAAAGTATCATATAAAGAAAAATTAACACCTTACCTAAACCTATATGTAGACTCTTTCATTCACCTAGGCCAATTTTTTTTTAACCATCTTAAATTATTTATCTCCATCATTTTTTCATCCATATTCCAAAATGGTCCATCTAAATATTCATTTTTTACACTAAACCTAAAATTGTAAATGAAAGTTGTTTTTTGTTTCCATCACCTCTCATTTTTGCATTTGGCAACACAAACCCTTTTAATAGCCCCTTATAATTTTTAACTTATGATTTTTAGTTATGATTTTGCGTTTTCCTTTCCATGCGATTGCAACCATCATTTAATTATAATGATAGATTAGTATAGAAACAAACATTAATTGGTTTTCGCAATGAATTGATTAAAGGTGAAATGAAATAGCGACAGTGGGAGTGAAATTGAACTTTAATACATTGTTCTATCGATGTCTTTAAAGCAGTGGATTGATTTCTATAGAATTGAAGTTGTTTCCTTCATACTGAATGTTCGCCTATCTTATGAATCTTGAGTCATTGCTTAAAGATGATAATTTTCAGGAGGTTGAAACTTCACCAAATTTTTCTTTGCATGCTTGGATTAGGAATGTCAATAGCCAAAATGTTATTATTATTTGTGCTTGGAAGTTCCAAAATCCTAATTTTCATTAAAGTTTTGAGTTTTGATATTTTCAATGCAAGTTTTTAGAACCCAATTTATGTAGAATCCTTACCAAACCCTATTACATCCAAAACCATAGGAACTTGATTTGTTTGTAATTTATGTTTGTAAAGAATAATAAACTCCTAGTTAGTTTAGAAATTTAATACTTTTCCTTACTAAGGCAAATGGCAAAAATGGAAATAGTCAACTTGAATGAAGTCTCGTATTAACATTATGATGATATTGCTAACTTCAAAATGGGGAACTTATCTAAACTTTTAGGGCAAATGGTTAATTCAATTTTGAACGATAAATGGATTACACCAAATACTTTTGAAAACATTGAAACTTTCAGTAGTTTTAATGTAAAAATAGAGTTTGCACGAGAGGTATTAAAAGTTCAATTAACCCTGAATTAACAAACATGGATCTTTCATCACAAATTTTTGATAGGAATTTTCTTGTAATTACAAATTTTATCCTAGTTACTATAGATAATTTGGGGTAAGTAAGTCTGAAACCAAATTCAATGTGATTGGGATTTCAAATTTTTAGTGTTCATGATAAGTGGGACGATATGTGATCAAAATTCAGTTTTTTAGATTTTGAAGCAAACCATAGCTTTGCTTTGTTCTACTATGTTTTTGTGTTTTTGTTATGTAAGGATGTGCTAGTTAAGGTATATTTATGTTATATGTTATGAGTATGGTGACAACAGAATTATAGGCACCGACCTTGAAACGCACAACATTGTCTTTCCCTTGGCATTTTTTTGTGGTGGATGATGATAATAAACATGATCATGTTATGCCTCAAACCACGCATTGTGTTGTTTTTTCCATTACGTCTTGTAGACTTCCAATTTTGGCAATACCACCAAGAAACGAAAATATATGATATCATACAACCAACAACATGGAACTATTTCTATGAAGAAATATATTTTGACTAAATATCTAGGAAAACTACCAATTTAGCTCTTGCTCTAGAAGAACAACAATGGGAAACATCTAAGGAAAAGTCTATAGTTGATTGTGGGGTGACTACAAAATCATTTTGGGTCAACAAAATGTTACAAGGAAGTCGATGCACAACAATCAAGATTTTAAAAAACTTGTTATTTGTTGCCAAAGTTTATGTGCCTAGTTCTGTTATGGAGATTCAATGGTTAATATGCTTGGTCATGTGTCAAATCCCCAAGTTGCCTTTTAAAACTAAAAGTGAATGGTTTTATTTGTCATCCTTTCATTGTTTTCAAAAATATGGAACAACATGTGATTTTGGTTTTAGTTTTTTTTTATAGTAAATTTTTTTTTTTTACTCGTGGATGTCTAGATTGGGAAATGATATGTTTGCCCTTTCAATGAATTCACAATGAATACCTTGACCTTCACAATTTTATAAATTCACCATGGGTAACTTGGCATTATGATAAGGACTTTTTGAAACCATTAATACAATTGGAGTTTTAATGGCAACAAAAGTCAAAGGTCTCGTGTCTTCCTACAATTTGTTAGAAAAATTGATTACACACATGAAGGATGAAAGTGGTAATTTATCCACCTTTGCATGAACTTATACTTTTATTGTCTTTTGGCACTTTTAGTTATTTGGCAAGGTTCATGTTTTGCTTTGCTTTTAGTAAAACATGCCAATATGCTTGCAATGATACTAATGTTGTGTTAGTTTTTGTGAAGTGACGAAGGCCACATAATCTATGTTATAAAAAATAGTCACATGGATCAGAAAATGTGGCAAAGGACATAGTGAATTGCAAAAGGCATGTGTTGATGTTGGGCTTTCCCATCAAAAGCTAAAAACACCCGTGAAGACCATGTTTGATAGTGAGGTGATTTTGTTCCAAAAAAACCTTGGAATATTAAGATGCCATAAATGTGTGTTATGGGAAGTAGGAAATTTAGAAGCTAAGAGTTAAAGGCCATGTGTTAGATGTACACACTTGGGTAATTTGTAAAATGGTTGCTAACGCAATGTATCTTCAATCAAACCTAAATATACTAATTACTTTCTAATGCCCTATATGTTACATTGTCAATAAATGTGTTTCTGTAAAATGGGATGGAACAATTTGATATTCCTTCCTTCAATTTTGTGAAAGGGGATTTTGAGTTTGAATTGAAGGCTTTATGCATCTATACGATGGTAGAAGTCATGGTACTCCTCACACCATTTCCAACATTTGCATTTTACTTACAATGTTCCCAAGGCCCACAACATGCTTGTGTTGATGTTACACATGTAGTTCAAATCTTTGAATGTTTTGAAAACATTTGTTGAAAGGGCCAAAGTTATATACATGGTTAAATATGATAACAATAATTTGATGCTATTGTTGGTGGTTAATTTTTAGTTTTAAAATCATGACATTGATGGTGGTATTGAACCAACAATAATTGATGACGAAGATGAATCCATTTTTGGGGTAGTCACATCAAATGAAGTTACTTTGCAAAGGTTGGTGAAGGGTAGATGTAAGTTACATTGGTTCACTTTATGTATCCTTGTGGACTTTTTGTGGAGTGTATTTTATTCAAATGCCACAAATGCATTGTAAAGTCATTAATTTGACAAAAATATTTATGGATTAAGATTGCCAACTTGAATAATAATTGTTATTAAGGAGTGAAATTCAATAAGCATACACCAATCATATGGTAATGGATTTTTAAAGTGGACATATGGACTATAATTAGGGTTTTGCATTAGCACTCAAATGCATTTTTTGTTATGATTTCATTTTTATTTTGTTTATAAGGACTTAATATATGATACAAATAACTATGGACTTTTGAGTGACCAAATTTGGGCCTTATTTTCAAAACTCCCAATCTTGATCATTTTTTATTCAATTGATATTTTTTCCCCTTAACATGTATAATAAAAATTTCTAGATGAGTAACCTTTCATATGGACTTTATTAATTGATTAATCACCACATAAGGCCCACAAAACATTGGTTTTTAATTATTTTTTTCCATTCTAGGGTTAATTTTTCATTTATATGGACTTTTGAACTAGGATTCTTATCACTTTTGAGCCACCATAACTTGCATCTACCCTGAAAAATGAATTTTCTTTATTTTGTCATTTATTTAGTGAAGCCAAAAAATGTTATACTACCTTTGAGTTGGTGGAAGACCCATCCAAGAAGCCCAATTTCCCAACATTTTTTTTGTGGATCAGTAAGTTTTAGGATTCATGGGTCCCATATTGAAATTGATATATTTTTTATAAATGTTGGAGTGTTGACAAGTCTACAACTTTGTAGGCTAAGAGTTAACAACTTGAACAAACTTGTAATGATAATGAAAATTTGGTTAATTGATGCACAAATAGATTGCTCATGAAATGGGCAATCCATTATTGAATTATTTATGGAAGAGGCACATATCTTTGGGAAAAAATGATACAATGTTGGATGTAATTGGTTATTTCAACATTGATCATGAATTGGCTTGATGATTATGGAGGTTGAGGATAATTATGTTCAAATTTTTAAGAACTCGATTGTTTTGAGTATGGTTTCACTTCTATCAATATAAGTGGTTAGATGTAATGGTCAACTCAACTATCTATTTCTAATGATTCATGGGACTATCTCCTATTTCAATTTTCAATTTAGAGTTCTACTTTAATGTGGCATGTCATTGTAACAATGGGATAAAATTGTGAAAGCTTTGATGTTTGATCCAACATCCAACCCATCCACTTCAGAAGTATGCAATCACATTGTGTTTTTTATTTTTCTTGATCAATGAACAAGGTATGTAATTGTCAATGTGTGAATGGCTACAAGGTTGTGCTTCCATGAAATATTATTTATATCAATCCAGATAAAAAATTGCACGATGAAATTTTTTCTATTATAATTAAATAAATAACAAAAATTTTGTTTGATAATTAGCCTAGGCATACAACTTGCTTGGTTCTCAACAAAAAATTTCAAAACCCAATTCTTATGCATACCAAGTAATTTTAGTGCAAAAAGAAAACAATCTTGATACATTTATTGATCAATTACCTTAGAAAATTGATACTACGTGTGTAAATTAAAAAGTGAAACACATACATAATATTAAATACCATGTGCTTAAGTTTTTCCAAAACATTCAAATATCTAGCCTAGTGGATATTGAAAAATATCAATATCCTCACATCATTAGTATTTACTATTTGGAAAAAAACTGGAAATATCTATTTTTCAAAATCTAGAAATTTACCATTTTCCTTTCTTATCTAAATCATACGGAATACATATTAAAAAAATCCCAAGGATTATTTTACTTTCCTAGATTAAACCCTCAATGTCAAAAACAAAACTATTATGGTTCAACCAAAATGCTAGAAAAATTATTCAAAACTAACATTATCAACCCAAAAAAATGTTTTATCATTTTGTATTTTTTTTCATTGAATTATTAATTAGAAAGGGATTTTATAATACCTTAGGGCACCCAATTGGTAAATTAACTTGGACTACTTGGACTAATTTAATTCATGTGATTTAAGCATCCAATAACATCACATATTTGTCACAATCAAAATACATTAATTTTTTTTTAATGAAATCATATTGTGCTTTTAAAGTCCATTCTAACTTGTAAATACTTGACATCTAAAGAGATGGGGCCTAAATCTTATTTGTGTGAATGTAATCCTCATTGGAAAATGCTTTCAAAGTTTCCAAAAATGATAAAACTTTTATCATTGGGGCAATGGAACAACCACAAAATTTTGAAAAATGTGTCATCTTTTAGACATTTTTGTCCTCTTGATGCCTCCTAGATTCTTTGGCATCATCACGAGACTATTGTCTAATGATTAAAAATGCAAAGATGGTGACTTGGCTTGTGAAGTCTCTACTAGCCAAATTTATAATTGGCTCCCCATGTGTTTTAACCTCAAATGTAAATACTACAATTTAGGCATCGGCAATACCCCTTGTGGCATGTCACATTCTTGCATAACTATTGTCAACCATGCCTATACATTGCAGGCCACCATGTTTTGAATGCACTTAATTAAAATTTATAACTTTAATAACTATTGTGTCACAACACATTATGGGTCTTTTGACCGGTCAAAGCAACAACTACTATCCCTTTCAACTACAACTATAACTATTTGGTCACAAAAATCACTATGTAGTTGCAAAGGCCATTGAGATGTCATTGTTTCATGACTATAGTTAGTATGACAACTAGTGGGTTTTTCAAAATAGATATATTATATTTTTTGAAATTGCAATAATATGCTTTAAATAAATTATTTCTAAATCTATGACTTTTGTGAGTATAATAATAACTTCTAATCTCACACATGATGATGTGGCATTATGTGTGGTAAAACAATATTTGACTATTAATCAACATGATGACTCATACACTATTTTGGATAAAATGAAACATTTATTGGTTGATCATTGTGTTAAAAATGACATCCAATCCCTCCCTTCAATGTAGCTCTTTGCATCAAGATGCAAGTCCAAAAACTTTACTTTCATTATAACAAATCTTGTCCTTTGAACTAGACAAAAAAATGACAATTATTTTTTTCAACTACATTTATAACTATTTAATCATAACAATCATTAAATAGTGACAAAAAACATCAACATGCCACATGACATCATGGTTTCGCAAAAATAATCAATATGACAACTTGTTGATTTTTTTGGTACATTATCATTTTATTTTTCAATTTATGTTCATTAGTAGTTAATTGCAAGAACCATCCACCTTTATGACTAGTAAAGATTCAATTTCTCATGATGATGACATGACATGTTACATGCCAACAAGATGATGTGACTATTTGTCAATATCATGATTCATGTCATTGATTTAATGAATTAATTTCATTTATTAGCTAGTTAAAAATATTTGTGTCCTTTGCAATTGATAACGACTTGGTCTTCTATGTGACAATGACATGGCATGCCATTTAGCAACAAGTTGTCACAAATTTTCATGACAATCCATGATTTTTTGTGAGACCATAACTTTTTGTGTCTTGAATTTATGGCACCAATATTTGTCATGGCATGTCATAATTTTGTGTGTGCCATGAAATTTTTGAAGCCATGAATTCACATGCATGTGTGTGTGTATTAAACAATCTATTTTTAACTTGTAATTATGACCAAAATATTTTGTTTTTTAAAAAAATAACATAACTCCTTGATTTTTAACTACTTAGCACATTAGCTTAAGTTAACATACCTATTAAATTAACCTATGTATGTAGGTTACTAAGTAAAAACCTACTTCGTAATATAAGCTACCTTATAAGTTACTTAACTATACATAAAAATTTACTACATATATTATGTTTAAATCTACCTAGAATAGGTTACCCTACTAATAGGTTAACTTAGGTAGGTTTACTTAGGTTCCTAACTTTAGGTTTTTGCCAAGTCAACCTAGGTAGCCTCATTCAAAATATCTTATCAAGTTTGTAATCACTTCAAGTTTGTGCGACTAAATGAACTATGATATTACTAATTATGTACTAGGGTTACTTAGTAAGTAACCTTTAAATACTCAAATAGGTTGTACTTTCCTACTAAATTACGTAAATATATGCCTAATTGATATCTAAGTAGGTGCTTAAAATACTTAATAAGAACCTAGGCTCCGTAAGAGATAGGTTAAGTACAATTGTATATAATAGGTAATATTTATTTAACCATGTTTCTAGCCTAAGTAATTGTGTTTAGTCACGTTTAACCTAACTGATTTTGTTTAGTTTCATTTATGTTTTTTAAACCATATTTCACTTAAATATTTGTGAACTTAATTTAATATCTTAATTAATTATTGGTGTTTAACCTATAGGTAATTGTTTTTAGCCAAAATGACTTTAATAATTATGTTTAACCATGTTTAGCATAACTTAGTCTACATCTAACCTAGATTAACCTAACCTTAGTTAGGTCTAGCCTAAATTAGCCTAGTACAATTTAAATCTAACTTATATTAACCTAGTTTAGTTTAGGTGTAATATATAAATTAACTTAATATAGCCTAAAGGTCTACCCTAACTTGTACATAGTTTAGGTCTAGCCTAGATTAACCTAGCAAACAATCTAGGTCCAATGTAGTTTAGTCTAAGTTTAGTTTAGAACCTAAGTAGTTGAAGGAGCTAAATTAGGTTAATTTATTTTTTAGCTTAGGAATGTTTAGTTAACCTAGGCTAAGTTAATAAGTAGCATATAGGTTGACAAATTAGTTCATCTTAAGTTAACCTAGGGAGGTTTAGGTCTAGGTTAGGTTGGTAGGTAGTAAATAGGTTGACTTAGGTCAACCTAGGGTGGCCAAGGTTAATTCAAGGTTAAAAAATTTGAACTTTATAACTTTGTATTAAATGTAATTAATATCAAAGAGCGTGGTAGTGCAATGGATGAAAACTTGAAGTGCCAAGTGAAGGTGAAAGGTTCAAGTCATTATTTTTTTAACCTATGATACCTAGTAGGCCACTTGGTTTAGGTTAGATAATAGTCTAGGCTTTTTGGCCTAAGGGTTCGACATTTGTTTTTAATTTAGGCCACCTAACCTAACCTAGGTTAAGTTGACTAGGTTGCTTAACATAACTAGCTAGCCTAACTATGTTAAATTATGTTGACTTTTAGCTAGGCAAACTAGGTTAAATTCACTAGCTTAACTAAACTAGGTTGATTTTTGGTCATGTGCAATGATTCATAATATGTGTTTATAAATTTTTGACACATGTCATCTGTTCATCAAGGTGTATTTTGTAACAATTAGCTGAATAAAATGATTAAGTTGAAATGGCATGCATTTTACACATCAAACCAAGTTTAATGATGACATGGAATTTCACTATTACAATTTTTAAAAAAAACAGTACTCATTGAAATGATTGGGCTTTGCAAATAAACGTCCTTTATGACTAAATGGGTGAAACGACATGAGTTTAGCAACTCATTAGTCATTAGTCACATATGTCCTTCCTGAATGGTATGTAATTGTAAAGGCCAATTGCAAAACCCAAAATGTGTTGTGTATCATTCCAACCACCTTGTATTGCACCTTGAAAAGCCATGGTGATATGACCTTGTCCCATCTAGTCATTAGGACCTCCCATTACCCCCAATACCAAGTTGCACCACTAATGTGTTCAAGCATCACTTTCAAAATTCTTGTTCAACTTCAATCCTTTGGTTCAAACTAACTCTAATACTAATATGATAATCTTATTTTGTTTCAAAGCACACCAAAAAAGAAAAGAGAAAAAAGACCAAAGGAGGGGTTACTCACCCTATTTCCAACCCCTTATTTAACCCAAAAGAAACATGGCAATGCATATAACCACTTAGTATGTTGGATTGCATGGGCTTTGGAAATTTTGTGCTCAAAAGAAATAATAGTCCAATTTATTACCTTTCTAGCAACTTAATGATCTATCAACACAACAAGCCACTTTAGTGGCCTACTATAAAAGTCCCTCTCGAAAGGCTTTGTAATCTTTAGAAAGGAATACCACTACATATACGCACACCCCTTTACTCAATATGTGCACAACTTTGCCACTAATTCTAGCTCAGCTTACACATTATAACCTTTTAAATTACCAAAGTTCAACACACCTCACACCTTTACAATATTTATAATGAAATTTACAATCGTGTTGGTGCATGAATTCACCACCCAATCTTGGGCTCAAAGGAACAATCTTGTTGTTTATTTCATTCCTAATTCTTACTAGGTGAACTAAAACAAAAACAAAAACTTTTAAACTATGTTTTACCTTTTTATTTCACACTCTTTTTCTTTAGCCCTCCCCTATGCATTACTTTTTATTAGTCTTCTATAACTACTTACACTTTCAAACCATGCAATGTGACCTCCAAGCCCCCCATTTCAAGGGTGAAATGTGGTTTCATTCTATATTCCCATGTTGTGTTTCTTGTAAGCTTGAAAAAGATCACAACAATATTGGAGTTTGACCTATTATTATTTTCTTTTATTGCATCTCCGTTGATCCATCATTCCTATCATATTTTGGTCAAACTCAAAACACAAACCCAAACCCACCCCCTCCTCCCCCCCCTCTTACATTCACAAATCTTTATGGATACTTTTATATATTGTCACATAGAAAGTTTCTTTAAAAAAATGACCTTGCTCATGTGGAGTTCATTTCATATATGTATATATATATATTCATTTAAACACTTTTTTTTGGTTTCAAAATGATGGCTTGTGACTTTGGCAAATTTATCCTAAATGCCATTAACTTTAGTGTTTGGAAGCTTTGAGTAAAACATGCAAATGATGTAAAGGATGTCATAAGAAATGAAAGGATGAAATAAAAAGTTGGAGATGCATCAAATAGAGAAAAATGAAAAAAAACCTTGGATGGGGATCCAAAAAACTTGTCATTCTTTTACTTGACAACTATTCAATTAACACATCTCCCTAAATAAGGCATGAGCAAATTACTTTCATTAGTTTATCCATCAAGTTGTGAATTTAAACAATGTAAAACAATTACATAATTACAAAAGCTAGACAATTTACAGTGACAATTTAATAGGATTCAAGTCATGAATTTAGACAATGCAAAACAATGCTTGACATCACACATTTTTCAAAGAAATGAATATGACGCATTAATAAGGACTTAATGTTTTGAGTGCAAGGATTCAAATTGAATTGTTTTCCCCAACAACTATCTTTTACAATGAATATTGGAAAAATGAAAAATGCCTTAGAACTTGACATCATTTCTTCAAGGAATAAGGTTAATATTGCAAAAGCTTCAACAAATTTGGCCATAATATATACCCTTGGGAAAACTCTTTTCCCATGAGGAACTTGGATGTCATCATAAAATATATTCATCAATAGCAAGTTTGTGTGAAATGGATTTTTTTTGGAAGGTTGCATAATTGATGAGAAGTCAAATAATTTATGATACTTCTTTGGGGAAGGAATAAGAAATTTAAAAAGTTGCACAATGGATGAAAATATGAAGAATGTGTTTATTCTTTCTCAAGAAAAGACATCCTTCTTAAAGGAACTTGGATATCAATTTAATATTTATGTACTTTCATCAACAATTAATTCGCATGAATTATTTCCAAAATTTTGGATGATTGATGGAAAGTTGGGGGATTCAACCTGTTTTTCTAAGAAAACATCCAAGAAAATTGCAATGCTTTAGAATTTTTAGAAGGTTGCACAATGTGTACATAAAGCTAGGAAAGTTGATATTGAAACTCTATTATAGGGAAATTGTAATATTTATTTTTTAAAAATTACACAATGGATGAGATTTACAAAATGTCAACCAAAGAATTTTTTTGATTTTTCATTCAAAGAATGTTTGAAACCATTTAGATTTTTTGAAATAGTGCACACAAAATGATTGTTGATTATAATTTAAAAAATAGAATGATGTCCAAGTTTTCAAATGGGATCTTCCAAGGGGAAGTGGGGCAAAGTTCATGAAGATGACAACTTTTTTAAAAATATCATAATTGAGAAACTGGGACAAAATCCTATAGGAAACAAATTATATTATAAAGAAGATAAATTTAAGGAAAATAATGTGATTCATGTTCAAATCAAATCTCCTTGCCCAATGTGTTACATTTCATTTTGTGTGAAAAAGTCCCATGTTAAACATAGTTCATCATAACTTAGTATAATAAAAGTTAACAAAGGTTTGTAGTTGAACAACCATTATCATGCATGTCAACTTTTTTGTTGAAGATCATTAAGTTGCATTCAACTTATTGCTTATTTGTGTGGACCCAAACACATGTAAATGTTTTTATTAGAAATCAATTTTTTTTTTGAAAAAAATCCTTCATATTGGACACTTGCCATGTACTAACACTGACCCCAATGTTTATATAATTTGTTACACCTTATATTTAATGCCATTGTAAATAAGTATGTTTAGTAAATAAGACAACCACAAAATAAATAATATATTCAATATTAAGACATTATGTATATAATAGATAAAAATCCTTAATACCAAACATTTGTATGTGATATGAAAATTTATGATGTGTGTAATAAAATTAAATAATTAGATATAGATTTGGGATTATTATTGAGAAAAAAAATAAAAATAAATCTTAAAAAATTATTTAATAGACAATAGTTAAACTAAAGTAGTCACCATACTTACAAAGAGAACAATGAAATAAATAATAAATGTTTGTTGTCCATTTGTTATCCATTACCACTTTTGTGCATTATTGGTGGCAACCTGGTTTTTTTTTCATTTTTTGATCATGGTACAGGTTGTAAGTCAATTAGTGATTACATACATGTAATGAAAATAGAAGATTTGGCTGAAACATTATAATTGGTTAACTATAATGTAGTTACAATGTAGCTAGATTATAGCTATAATGTTAGTTAAATTGTAGATTATAGCCAACATTTCAACAAAGTGACAATGCTAAGCTGGTGAATGGTTATCTAGTAGGGTACAACATGGTTTTCTTCTAAAAATTGGTCACCTCCAAAACTTATTCAATCCAAGCCACCAATGGGCTCAAAATGACTTTAATAGTTCAAGCATATTGGCCTCACCCATGTGCTACTTCAACATCTAACCATGAACTATAGGTAGGTATGAAAAATATCAAACATGAAAAACTTTTTTGCATACATAGCAACAACCTTTAAAATAGCAATTGTATAATTTACATTTCAAGAAGGAAATTGAATAGAAACAACATTCATCTTCCATTGAAATCAGAAAACATAAACCGAGACAATTTCAACTTTAGTTTTAAGAACTCACAAAAAAAATGAAACAACAACTGGGATGCATGGTGGTTCACCATATATTCTTAAACTGGTTAACAATGATCGGATTAACCTTGTAAAATGTAAAGACCACTACTTCAATCAAGGCTTGAACAACATTGATTTCATTGTCAATTTAAAAACCTTCTTGAACGTCCAAACAATGAAAATATACCCTTAAATAAATCCATATATACTCATAATATGCATTAATATGCCTTGATATACTTGTTAAGATAAATATACCCTTAATATATCAAGTTGATACATGCTTCAAATATGTTTTAATGTATTATATTATACTTTCAAAATATTATTACTACACCCTTAGTATAACCTAGGTATACACCAAGATATACCCCTATGGATCCCTAATATGTCTTAATAATGCTAAAGGTTCTAGGGGTATATCATAAGTTCTTTAAATTCACATCATGGTGATTGACCAAATGATAGGTTCACATTATAGTGGTCACCATGAGGTAACCAATATATGTGATTAAAAGCATTTTATGAATTTGAAAACCACTCATGTGCTTGACCATATATACCCATTAGTTGAATTATAGTTGTATACATAATTGTGGAGGATAGAAAAGCTAATTGTGCAAATTTTGTAATTACAAGGTGGACCAATATAGTTATATGTAGTTGCAAAAATGACAAAAAAATTCTAGTGATCCCACATCAAAAGAATGGGAGGAACCATAAAAGCAAATTTGCCTTATGTAGGTTGTCCACATGCATGGATATGGGATATAATTGAAACCCTTTAGGACCTCCAAATGTCAAAGAAAGGTCATGTCTACATTTGTTCAATAGAGTAGCCATTTTGATGTGACCAATATGAATAGTCATTTAGGGTAAATATTTTTAGAGTTATGATCTACATATCAACAAAGATTTTAATAAATAAAAATGATGTTAATTATATTATGATGTAAAGATGCATTTTAAAATGTTGTCATAAATATCACTAAGAACAATTTGAAAACCTTGAAAAAGTCAATTGAGCAACAAAAACATGTGTTACATTGCATCGAATGTGATTTTGGGTACTCCATGCTCATTAGATTCATTTCAAAAAAAATCCAAATGTTTTCATGATACAATAAAAATAGTGTTGACAAGGTTCATCAAGAATTATGAACATTAACTTTCAAATTTTCAAATTTTTTTGAAACAATGAAAAATCAAACATTTTGTCACATGTTTTTTGGGTTTTAGTGTTTAGTAAGAATTGCATCTCAAACCTAAAGGATTTTCCATTTGGATTTTTGAATGAATGGGAACATTGAAAGATCAAAGAAGAACTAACAGAATCATGAGTGGGAGCTATGAACATTAGTGGATCCTCACAAAGATTAGATCAAACTTTGAAGAGCAAATAAAGATTTAAAAAAAACTCATTCCAAAATTTCAAATCACATCCAGAATGCAAAAGAGATCTCCCTTTTGCATCTCTTAAAAACTAAGCCGACCACTCCAATATATCTACACAAATTCCATATATTAAAAAAGATTACTACAATCTATTTCATAATTAGAATTTTGTGGGCACAAATCTTGTCAAAAATCCAATAAACAAAGCTTGAATCAATGGGACTTGATGCACACAAGATGATGAACTTGCAAATGTTGTAAACCTACTTAGCATCAAAGAATAGGATGTTAGCAATGTACAATGCATCATTCATGCATCATTTAACTACAATAGGATTCTAGCAATCTACAATGCATCATTCAACTACAATCTCGGAAAATACAAGCACGAGGTGGATCAAACAATCAGCGATGGAAGGAATCGCATGAAGCAATTGCATGAGTGTCAAATGATCCCGAGAGATTTGACGGAGCCGCAGGTGGCGATGGTACCTAGCTAGGGCTTGAGGAGCAACTAACCGGGCAATGATGGGATGGGTTCTGATGCTCTGGATGTGGTCTGGTAACCGACCACCGCATCCAAGACCATATGCGGCGAACAGAATTCTCTTTGCCTCGTTGCAGCTCCCAAGCCAACCCAGGGCGAAATTTTGCCCCAGTTTGCCAGAGATAAAGACGAGTGGTGCTTCACCCTCGATCGGAGCTAATCCCTCGCACATCCCGAGCTTCGCTTTCAAGTAAATTTGGAATACAGAATTTGTGCTAGAGCTTGTCAAGGTTTGTCCTAACAAATTCGCGTTCTCCTTGTGAAAGATTTAAGCTTTTCTTGGGAAATTTCTAGACAGGATTTTTTTCGAGATAATAGTGCTCAGAATCTGCTACTAATACTGTAAGTGTGTTGCAGGTGATAACAGAGGGAGCAAACAGCAAACGTGCGAGCTACTGGCACCATGCCGACTGTGAATCTGCAGACCAACGTTCCCGTGGACAGTGTTGTGACTTCGGATATTCTAAAGGATGCAAGCAAAACCGTGGCGAGGATCCTTGGCAAGCCGGAATCTGTAAGTGTAACGCTGCCGTGTTTTTTCAAATGTTTGATCTTGTCTGGTTTGTTTGTTGTGAAGCACCTCGTGTTTTTCTTCGGGTTGTGTATGTCTATTTTTTGTTTTTTGTTTTCCCAGGAAGCATGAAGGTCGTAGCTTAATGCCTAGGGGGCTCGAAGCTTGCTTTTTCAAGTTATTGTAGGTTGATATCCGGCGAGGTGCATGCGATAGATGCTACCATGGTGATGAACCTCCGCTTTAGTCTTGGCTATAAGGCCGACCGGTCACTCAAAACGCTCAATCCTAGGGCTTCCAAGTTTGCAACGGAAGATATTGGCAATTGCAGCTGATTTTGAAGTTAGGTTTGTTAGTATTTCGCACATCTTAACAAGGGGACGGTAGAACTCTGGGCGAGATTACACACAATGCTGCTATCTTGGTCTTAAGCCCTCTTCTTGGCAGTATGTGATGGTAATACTCAAAGGAGGTGTGCCGATGTCATTTGGAGGAAGTGAAGAACCTACCGCATATGGTGAGCTTGTCTCAATCGGAGGTTTGACTCCAGACAAAAACAAGCAACTAAGTGCAGCACTTGCAGAGATTCTATCGTCCAAACTGTCTGTCCCACCTTCAAGGTTCTACATCAAATTTTATGATGTCAAGGTAAGTTTGCAGTTAGAGGTTTCTTTCTTTCTTTGTCTAAGAGGAAATGTGCTCTGGTACTTGGAGCCTTGATTGTGAATTCAAGTTTGCATTTTTTATTTGCTATGTCTCTTGAGTGATAGCCATCATCATGACTGAGTCTTCCCATTGCTTCTGAAAATCCAATAGAAAGTCAGGATGCACATGTTTGTAAAGTGATTTGCCTGAAATTTTGGGCAGATTATTATGTTCTTATCTACAACCACTGTTGGGAGCTCATGAAGTCATTGGGCAGTCCTGGCAGCTCATCAGTGCCATTAATGATGAACATGATGGTTTGGTACTTTCTGAGTGACACTCACAAGGCTATGACCACACTTCATCCTTGTTGTGTTAGTTTTGGGTTTGCTGGAACTGACAGAAAAAATTCCATCAAAGTTTTGTGGTGGAGATTTCTCTACATTCTCAAAGATATGTTTCTGTAGGTCAGTTGGATTAGTTCCAAATCCAAAAGATCCTGCTTTGTCAAAGGTTTCATTGCATGTAAAAATCCTTTCCAGAAGTTAGGTGGAGACATCTGTTTCAGCACCAAGCAGTCTTCTGCAATTCTTTTTGTAAGGGCAACTTGAATCATAGACAAGAGATTACCAACCTGCATCAAACTTTCCATCTGGCCTGCTCCTAATAATGCTCTGTTGTGTTGTCCTCCCTATCCAAATGATTCTTCTGATTTGAAAGCATCAGTTCATCTATCCTTCATGCTGGTTATTTTACACTGTTGACATGACTGCCTCATCAACTTGTGTGTGGTCTGCAGGGTTCCAACTTTGGTTGGAACGGCAAAACATTCTAAAACCATGGATAGTCAATTGTGATCAAAGGATGGATGTGCAAGCTGGAGGAGATTGTTTCTTCTACTATTGTGGATGAGATTCTTTTCAGCAAGCCAGTCCTATTTTTTGAAAACAGTAGACAAAGGTTTGGGGTTGACAACTTGATGGTAGTTGCAATAAAGCCAATAGTGGTGTTTCCTGTTATGGCTATTTGAGGGCGTTACATAGGTTCATTTTTAGGATTAGCTGTGTTTGTACTAAGCAATGATTCACAAGGTGTGCACTGAGATGTTGTCTCTCTGATTCCTTTGTGTCTATATGCCTGACAATCAGTCTATGCTGATGCAACCACTTAAAAGTTGTTGACATGAAGTTCAGGTTTTTCATGCTCCCATCCATTCCATTGAGCATATCAAATGATGTCAAACGAGAGCTGTGTAGAAGGAAGTTCCTCACAAAGCTGCAATCAGTTGTTGTCTACCAATACAAACCTTTGCACCTGGCATTGAGGTGGTCCTTATCGAAGTGAAAATAATTACACATTTGGAAGTAACTTCCCTGAGTGCAGTCATAGCAGTAATGGATTAGGGCAGAGCTTGCAAGGTTCTATGAACTTTCTTGTCATGACTGTCTCACTGTTTCATTAGATGTGTCTAGCTGTGATATTGTGTCTTTCTCATAACTTTCTGACTTGTTATCACCTTTCTACCCTTGCACATGGTTTGAAGGGCTCATAAAAAAGGGCAATGGGATGAACTGCGCAAAATTTGAGTACTAATTACAAAGAGGATGCAGACCAGTGGAAAATGCCACTTTTTTCTTGCTTTAATAGCAAGTCCTTGGTACAATATGGTGATGGAAATGAGTACAAGAGTTGATCCCCATAGCAATGCCCTTTTCTTTTACAGTCCATATGGACCTCAAGATTCTCATTGCAGATATTTCCAAGTTTTGAGAAGCATTCTTACTGATCTAGGTGGGTTTGTTTGCGGTTTCCTTGACAATGCTTTCAGACCACGAGTGTAGACTATTCCACAATTCCCAATCCCAGTTTCAGAGATTCTTGGTTAACACCCCAAATTTGAACTGCATACAGTTTTCAGTGAACAAGCAGGCATTCATCACACTTGGAACTCAAAAGTTGAAATCAACCATGGCACATGCATACCATTTCCTTCCAAGCTCAGGTGGTACAACTTTTGGTCAAGTGGCATCCACCATTGCACCAATTAATGGAGCACAGTTTGAGTCATTTGTTGGATCCTACCATGGTCAAAGGAACCTTGCCATGCAAAAATTCTTCCTAGTCCTTTTGATTACCTCATACCTCTACTCCGTACTTTTGACACCTTCCATCTCCACATTTTCTTAAATTGTTAAACTTTATTTGCTCCATGCTTTCCACCCATCACCACTGCACCTATAATTGTCCCAGAAAATGCAAAATTTGGACTTGGAGACACTGAAGTAGTCTAGACAGGACATTTGTAATGCTAAGGAGGTTTTTGAGGTGGTACCGGAGTAGGTGCTGGTTCAGGCAAGAAACCCTAGAAAACCTCGGGAAGAGGGTTTAGGGTTAAAGCACACACAGAAAGAAGAAGGGCGCGGGAGCACAGGGGAGAGGGAGTGCGCCCATGAATGGTGCACATGGCACCCCACGGACTAGCTCCGCGGCTCTTCGCAAGGTTCAGTGCCGTAGTCAGGTCTGAGTTGCAGAATTTTGGGGCTATTCCGGTGTTGGCAAGGAGTTTCTCGGCCAGAGCCACTGGATTGGTCGCGATGGCAAATGTGACCAATAGGAATTTCGAGGATGCTTACGAGCAGCTGAAGGGACATCTTCAGAGAGCGGATTTCGTTGCCATAGATCTGGAGATGACAGGAGTGGAGAGTACAATGTGGAGACGGAATTTGGAGATGGACGCATGCGAGACAAGGTACCAGAATCTGAAGCATAGTGCTGAAAAGTTTGCAGTGTGGCAATGTGGAGTGTGTCCTTTCAAATGGGACGAGACTGGTAAAAAGTTCATTGCATTCCCTTACAAATTTTTTTATCTTTCCCCGGAACGAACTGCAGCTGGACATGCCGTCCCGAGCTTTCTTCGCTCAGACAACTTCCCTAGAGTTTCTAGCGAAGCACAAGTTCGATTTCAATACCTGCGTTTACGACGGCATTTCTTACTTATCCAGGGATCAAGAGGCTGCAGCTCGGTCGCAGTTAGGGTTAGGGCCTCGTCTCGATGTCAGGAAGCAAAATATCGCAGAGGAGCATGAAATCCCGTTAACAAGGTCAGGAGACGTACTGTTTGCGGAGAAGATCCGAGTGCAAGTGGGGGAATGGCGAGATGGTCTGCTTGATAATCAACGGAAATGGCAGTGGACTGACGGTTGAGGAGGAGGCGGGGGAGTACGGACTATTGCAAAGCCAGACCTATTCTGAATTCCATTAGATCCAACCAAAGAAGATCCTACCTTTCCTAAGCAGGACATTGCAGTTAGTTCTGGATTTGGCAGCCTGAGGCCCTCCGTAATGTTGGACACAATGAGCCCGTTCCATTCAAAGGTTGTCAAGCAGGTTCTGCGGAAGAATTTTCATGATCTTGTGGGAGTCATGAAAGACAAAGGATCTGCAGGGGGAGTGACTGGGAACTGGAGTCAGATACAAGTTGGTTTTACTTCTTCTAAGGAGGATAAGAACCAGCTACTACAGGAGATAGCTCAGGAGGAGAAACGATCACTGGAAGGTAGGGTTTCTGAGGCTGTTGGGTTTCGGAAAGTTATTGATGCAATTTCAGAGTCAGGTCTGCCTGTCATTGGCCACAACTGTATTCTTGACATGATACATCTGCACAGTAAGTTCATGACACCTTTGCCATCAAGTGCAGCCCAGTTTTCTTCCTCCCTGCAGACTTGTTCCCTTGTATAGTTGATACAAAGTATCTTATTCGCTCTGAGCCAACTTTACGAGCAGTTTTAGCAAATCGAAGCACTTCTTTGGCCATTGTCTTCTCCCACATCTGCCAAGGTTTTGCAAACCAAGCTGTGGCATCAGGGAGGTTCTACTTTGGGAGAGGGAAGATTCTGAACACCGCATTCACAAAGGTGCAGAAGTTGCAGAGGATTTCCGGAGGTATGGAGGCACCAAGGATACAGATTTAAAGCATGAAGCGGGATTTGATGCATATATGACTGGAGCTGTATTTGCACAGGCATGTCATCTTCTCCAAATTGATGTGGCCACAATCAGAAACTTACCTCAGGCAGTGAAACAGGGAGATGCTGGGCTTGCAAGCTATGTCAATCTTTTGGCCTTGGGCTGGGTTGGCAATATGGCTCTGGATTTGAGCTCTGGGAAACAGGCTACAGGAGTGAAGGCATTTCATGCTCATCAACTTCCTGCCAATTACCACTCTGATAACTCTACTGTTGCATTAGTCTGGGGGTTCCCTGTAGGATCTCAAGAACAGGACCTGCTGAAAGTGGTTCAGAAAATGTTCAAGCCAGAAAGACATGGGCTGCGTCTGGAGATCACTTTGGTGGACAACAGTGCTTTTATTGAGTTCAGGAACCCTGCAGTCATGCAGCAGTTTTTCCAGATACTTCAAGTTCCAAAAACTGCACACAAAAGTATCTCATCAGACTTGCGAGCAGCTCCATTTGAAGCTTATGAATATCTCTGCAAGCCCCCATTGAGTACAGAGCTTCTTGCAGACTCTGCACACATTTTAGGCTTGGATCAGCGTTTTGTTGAAGGATGTGCAATGCATCATGACACCTGCGGTGAAATGTTGCCTTTCCCCAGGTCTGAAGAACATTTTGATCCTGAAATGATGCCACCTGTCATATCTCAAGAAAACTCAGACACGAGGCATGACCCGGGGTTTGGAAAAGGGCAAGAAATAGGTAGTGATTTTTCAGAATCCTTTGATTTCAGTGAAGGTGCAAGAGATCAGTTGAGGGAAGAAATGTTGGAGATTCCAGAAGTGGATAATAGTTTAGTTCTAGAAAACTTTGAAGGAACTTTTAGTGTAGACAGGAGTTTGCAGTTAAGCAGCAGTACAAATTTGGACACAAGACAACAATTTTCACCAGGGAATGGCATTGACAATGCAATAGAGAAGAAAGATGTTTCTTCTGTAGAACTGAAAATTAGTAGCTTGATGAAACGGTCTTTTAGTGAAAAACAGCCATTGTTTAGTAGACCTAAATTGATAAAACTCTCACGAACCAGAGAGCCCGGTGATGGGAGTGCCGTCTGGCAATATTAATGCCTTGAAATAAGTTCTCAGTCCTGTTTGCCTCTGTTTTCATCTGTTTTCCTGTTAGGTTGTTTCTTATTGTGTTCCTCCTTGTTGGTTTCATTTTCTTTGGTATTCTACTGAGCTAGCTAGTCTGATCAGTGCCTCCCCCTGATACTGCTTGTAAGAGAAATACAGTATGTAGGTATGACACTCTACCCACTCCTAAGATCTGATGAAACTAGTGGGGGCTGTTACATCAAAATGAATGGTTATGCTGTTGTGCACAATGCATACTTAGAAAGTTGGGACTGTTAGGTGAAGATGGTAAGTTGTAAAACATAAGCATCACCCAGGCGAAAGCTGTCACTCAAAGCCTTATTCACATATAAGCAAATACAAAACACCAACCAAAGCTAGCATAACTTAGGGATGGATAACTACCTCCTCCAGCTGAGCTGTATGACGATCTGAAAACATGTTTTCAAGTCTGATTAATCCACCACTTTTTTACTATTCCAGAATAGCCAAGCACTTGGAGAACTTTCCTAGTGTATTTGGACAGTACCTTATGTCTATGGCTATCCCCCTATGCAAGAGGGAAGGATGTATTCTCCTCCTTAAGAGTGGGAGGGATCTTAGATCATACACTCCAAAGTAGGCATAAGATCCCACAAGAGCAAGTGTAAGATCCCTCCCACTCTTAAGGAGTTGCCCTAATATCCCTCCCCCTCCTACATCTCATGATCTATGGGTAGGGTAAGGATCAAGAACAGGGATGTTCTAGGAATGAGACAATCAATTGTGGAACCTGAATTCCCAGAATGGCCCCATTTGAGGTCCTTACCTGGCGTGAAGATCTTGTAGAATTTTAAATGGGTGTGATTCATTGAGAAGTTGCCCTCTCCTCCTCTGCCTCATGATCTCTGGGTAGGGTAAGGATCAAGAACAGGGATATTATTGGAATGAGAGCCTGACACAAGGTAAGAGTCAAGTGTGAGACCTGAATTCCCAGAGTGATCCCATTTGAGGTTCTTACCTGGCGTAAAGATCTCATATAATTTTAAATGGCTGTGATTCATTTGAGAAGGAGAGGAGGAACCTTAAGTGCAAGGCGCCTCCTCCATTGAGGCAGAAATTCTACTGACAATAAGGTGCCCTACCCATACTTTACAAAAACTATACCAGTTTTTCCCTATGTTTAGGTCCCTTGCAACTTCCAAGTCACTCTTTATGAGGGGTAGAGCCCACGGGTTGGCAGAATTCTCAAAATTTGGCGCTTAGGCCAAGGTTGACCTTTAAGAAGATACCCAACACGATGGACATATTCCTAGTTATTTCCATATCAATTAGTTAGTGTCAAGAGTGTGCGCTGGGGTCACTCGATCAAAAACCGCTTCCCCCACAACGAGTGAAACAACTTGCTCTACACCGACTTTCATTTTGCTCTGCAGATTCCACCACTCACCGCGACAAAGATGATGATGAGGTGCATCACAAGATTGTAGGGGGCTGATTGAGTGTTGTGAGGAGTGAGTAATACTACCAGTTGCGAGAAAATGTTGGCGCGGATTGAGAGATTGAAGTCTTGGGAAAACTCAATATTTTGTGTGCAAACATTGTCTCTCTTCCGATCTGTTTGGAGTTTTTGTTTGGTATTGACAGACTTATGACGTAATACATGCGCATGCGGGATGCAAATTGACGTCGTTTTATGTCAAACTCCACTCGAGAGGGATTTGTGTAATTTTTGGTAGTGGGAGTGGGAGTGGTGGTCGTGGTTTTTGTTGTGGTGGTGGGATGTCAATGTACCATTGTCGTGCTGATTGGAGGAGGAGACCATGAGTGCCTTGATTAGTTGTTTGTGTTGTGAATGGAATTCAGCAGTAGGTGGGTGCTGGAGATTTGGAATGCCGGGGCTTTGTGGGCGACGTTGAGGATTTTGAAGTTCATGCTCATGTTTTTGTTGGGATCTGAAGTGAGGTACCTTTTGCGATGATCAGTATTTTCGATGAAGAGAGACAGAGAGAGATGGACATAGAAAGCACAGAAAATTGACTGAAACTTCATGTGCAGAGCAGGAACTCCTGATATCAGGATTTGATGTATTTAAATTTGCGGGTGGCAGAGATTGGAGCAATTGCAGATCAGAAGAGAATCGAGAGGGGGACTCTGAAATGTAAGATCAGAGAGTAGGAAGATATATAAGGGAGGATAACTTACCGTGACCAGAACATCAAACATACATACATGGACGGGGGACAAAGTTTTGCTGCCTTCAACACCCTTGGCTTGAAAAACATCACTGGAGCTATTGCAACCGACTAACTTACTGAAAAAGTACAATACAGATTCAAACAGCAAGAAGATTGTGAGTTTTGATTTCCAAAAAGCAGGCAAACATCTTGCTTTACTTCATTGTTGGACTTTCTGAGAATGTAATGGGGTTAATGCATCAGCTGTTCACTCTTCCTCACAATTTGGACTCTCTAATCAACCCACAGATCACTCTTTCTCTCCATACTTTGTTCAGCATCTGCAAGGTGCAAAAGGTCACAAGTTGTAAATGCACATTCAAAGCGCTAACTACTCTTCATTCTTCAGCAAAATGTAATGGATGTATTCTCTGCAGCATGCCTTTTTGTTTAGGATCTTGTCACTAGCATGGGATCCTGAAAATGCAACCTCAGTGAATATCAAAACCTCTGACAAAGAATTTTCATCAATGATGCCCTGATATGAGCTGCAGATCTTGTCAATACGAAATGGGACTTTGTTTTTGTGACACTTCAAAGCGTGGTTACTAATTATAGTGCGTGGAAATCCAGAAGGTACACTGCTGACAATGGGAAGCCAAGAAACAGATGGGTATAGGATACAGGCACGACCACCTATTCCAACAGAACTGAGCACCACATATCCAAACAAAAGGCGATATGTGATTCCAGCACCTTTAGATCTGGTAAGGTAGTCAGACCAAAAGCAGTGACCTCTTCAAACTTCTGCTGTCTTCTTTGAGTCTGAGAGATCCATTTCTTGAGCCAAGGGACTCATTGTGATTTGTTTGTGGCCTATATAAGTTTGAGGAAATCTCCAGGCTTTGGCCTTTAAGGAGCTGGCGCAAAGATTGTGGTTAAAATTGCTCAAAGAGCATGAATTGTGTCTACTCTTGATTCTGAATGTCCACCAGCATGTCAATGCAAGCAGCAAGAAAATTAAATTGAAAGTTGGAGTGTAGAGCCTTGACACAAACAGGCAATCTGTTACAAACCACAGAGCATCAATGGGTACATTCAGATGCAGATATATGTGTTTCCTGAACCACACTTTGTGGTACTGTTTTATAGTCAAGCACAACCTGCAAGACAATAGAGTGAGAAATGTTCATCTGAAAGGATTTGGAAACAAGAGGGTGTAGATTAGTTTGCATAGTCTTCAATAGAATTCTCTTCAATTCCAACAGGCTTGTGTGATGGCAGACTTTGAACCAAAGGGGCCAGAAGGGCAGCAGGTTGTCACCCAATGCCATGGGCGATGACCCAGGATCCTGGAGAGCGGAGCTTTTGTGCCTGGTCCAAGAGAGAGAAATTCAGAGAACCTCAAGGGAAGGGACTTTGCTGCAAGACTGTGAAGAAATCCAAGTTCCTCTTTCTCAAACAGATAAGGAGAAAAATACATGGTCAGAACTGTGTTCCCAGGCTTTGGCTAGCATAAAAGGCCTTGAGCAAGAGGTTGAAACTGATATTGAAAAGAGGGAACAGGAATGTGGTAATACAGAAAAGAAAAATTTAGAGATGCAGGCCCAAATGCAACACAAAGCAGAGAAGAAGAACCAAAAGCTGCTTGAAATAAAGGATTCTGAATGTGCAGCTCTCAAGTCAAAGCTTCTTGAGGTGGAGAGAAGCAGGGTATGCTACTTGTGCTCATCCTTAACCATCCAGCATTAGATCTCTTCATAATTGTTGCTTGTTACCATGAGTTTGCATTGAGATCATGGCACAAAGAAGTGTTCCTAACTTCTCTGCATGTTCCTTGACATATGAGGAAGTAGTTTGTTAAGTATTGCCTGCATTACTGAATCTCATTGTGCCTTCTACCCCAACTTAAGTGCAATGCTACCAGGAGTGTGATGCTACCTAACACCACTGCATGTCGCCATTTGGTACATGATGAGAAGGTGGAGGCATCATCACCATGTATTTCACTTGAGAAGCTGCAACCTTCCGACACTTGGTACTCAGCACTGGCAAAGGAGCGAGACATACTTCGGGAGGAACTTGAGAAGGTTAAACAGAAATGCAACCGTAAAGCAGTTCGACTTCGGGAGAGTGTTGCAAGGAGACACAAACTTGAGGTATGGCGTAGTCTGTGTCTGCGAACTAAAATTGACCTGCAAGGAAAGGCAGGGTTGTCTATGGTCTGATGTGTGGAAAAAGCATTAGATTGTCTCTTTGTTACTGGACAAGGTTGTGAATCAGCCAAAAAGCATCTTGTCAGCTGATGTTGCAGATGGAGAGTGAAAGTGAAAAAAGGGAACGATTGCACTTGGTAGCTGCATTATATGAGCTGGAAAAGGAGGTGGACGTTACAGTGTCAGCAATAGACTCCCTGCAAACAGAGACACTTGAGAGTGTGCAAACACTTCTAGTTGATGTGCAGAACTTCCAGGTATGCATATGGATCTCAAGCTCTGGACTTTGTTTCTGGTTTTCCATCTCAGCAATGGGTACTTTTGTGTGTGAGGATGTCAGGCTCTCTTTCTTAATATTGTCATTGATTTCTTCTTCTTTGTCATCTCTCCTGGAGACAAGCACTAAATTCTAGGATGTATTTAACATGGAAAGTGGGGATCTAATGTCAAAGTTCACGTGTCCCAGTCAAAGGAAAAGGATCTGGATCCATTCTTTTGATTCCCTCCCTGCTCATACTGCTTCCAGGAAAATATATGCAAAGCTGAAATTTTCAGCAGCATGGAGGCAAAATACAAGCATGGACGAGAAAGTGAGAGTACAGAGACTGTGGATAATCAATCAGGTGATGGACAGAGTCTATTGATATGGAATGCAGAGGTGAAAAGCTCGGAATTGGAGAACCTCAAGGGGAATACCCAGACAAAATGTTCTGTGTCTAGACTTTTGGCTGGGAAGGACAAGCTCGTTAGTGAAATTTCTACAGCAAAACTGGCTATGAAGCGAGCACTACATGCATGCAAAAGCCGATTAGGAAGTCTTGGAAATGAGTTTTTGAGCAAGCTGGAGATGGTGGAACTTGATTGTGAGAACCTCCGTTGGCAGAACAAGATTCTTGAGTCTGAGAAGCAGGAGAAATCTAAAAGTATTCAGGAACTATGTGCTGCTGGGCAGAGGCTTGGTGCACAGTTGGAAGATCTATACTCAAAAACAGGAAACTTGGAGAAGGAACTGCTTGCAGTCCAGAGGGAAAATTTTATGCTATTGGAGAAGCAGGAGAAGGGAAGCACAGTGTTTGAACAGGAAGAGATGCAAGAAACTCCTCCAGCACTTCTTCACTCAGGAAGAAACCTGCAACATTTGGAATTGGAGTATGAAAAGATGACCGAGCAACATCAGGTACAAACTTATCAATCTCATCAAATGAGTCTCAGATGCAGTGATACACAATAGTTCAAGATTGCAAAGATGCTTGGGAATCTACGCTTAGACTGTCTGTCCATTCTTGCACAAAAACTTGATTATGCTGCTGTCAAGTTTGAATGATTAGAAATGTCTCTCCAGTTGATGACAACCTTGAAAGAGGAAGTATCCAATCATACCTCACTCCAGCCTTTTTCCAAAGACATAGAGCATATCCATCTTGTGTAGAGGCTTGAGGGAGTTTTTCAGAAACTATATAGGCAAGCTCCTATTCTGTAGTGCTATTCTGAACAAACCATTGTAGGTGATACAGAAAGAGAGGATGAAATTCAAGGAAGAGCTGAAAATAGCAAAACTGGATGTCACAAGAGTGAGAGAAACATCACAAAAGCAGGAAGCAGAGCTTTCAAGCATGACTCAGGACAGAAACAAACTGCGGAAGTTGAAAATTAAGCTGGCACTTGAAAATGTGTCACTGAAGGAATCTGTTGACACACTCAAGAACAAGGTTGAGAAGCTTGAAGCTGATCATGGGAATGCAGCTATGGAGAAGGTTTCACTCACAGAATCTCTGGCAGATTACAAGGGCAAAGCAGAGAAGCTTGAAGCTGAGTGTGAAAACTTACGACGGAGTCATCAGGAAGCACTTGAAAAACAGTGGGATGTTCTTGAAGCCGAATTGAAAGCTTTTGAGAGCAAAGTGGAAGAACTGGAGGCTGAATGTGAAAGTGTTCGTCACGATTACTCATCCTGCAAGTTAGAAGTTTCAGATCTGGCAAGAGAACGAGATGAATGTCAGATTGCACTCAACAAATCCAAGGCCATATTGGAGAATCTGGAAAGGGAGTACAATAGCTTGCAGAAGGATCACAGGGTCATCAATGCTCTCAGAGTGAAAGAGCAAGCTAGATTGAAGTCAGCCTTGGAAGCATCCGAAAAGAAGGCAAAAAAGCTGGAGATTGCTAGCGCAACGCTACAGAAGGAGCATGAGATACTCTCTGCCGAGAAATCAGTCCTGCTGCAAGAGAGGGACAGTGCACACAAGAAGCTGGGCTATATTGAAGTCCAGAACGTTGAGCTGGGCTCAAGTATTGAGTACTTGCGAAATGAGCTAGAGAAAGCAACTAAAGAAAGAAGCAAATTAGGTGTTGGTGATGACATTCTCCTTGTGCAAGATGTTGTCAATCTTCGTGCTTTGGTAAGCTCGTTGCAGGTAGACTTGGCCACAGCAGCGAAAGAGAAAAAAAGGCTGCATGGCATGGAGGTATCTCTCAAGCAAGAGCTTAAAAAACTGACCGAAGAACTCGCTCTAATGAAAACCAAGAATGCTCGGATAGGTGCTCCAGTCAAGGAGAAAGACGGAATGGATCCTCCTCCCCCTCCCCCTCCCCCCCCACCTCCCGCTGTAATGGCTGTCAAAGAGGATACTAGACAGGTACATACTGTTTCATCATCAAGTGCAGATGCTGCTACTGCAGTCAAGGGAGGAGAGGATATGAAAAGGGACCAGCAGCACAAGCTTAAACAACAGGTGAAAGGACTTAAATCACAGTCTTGTTCAACAAAGAGAGAACTGGATACTGCAGGCAATGAGAAAAGCTGCCTGACCCTGAAGGAAGCGTCTGTAAGCAAAGGAATAATTCAATTGCAGGAAGAGATTTCTTCAATGAAAGGAGAAGTGGCAATGGCACTGAAAGAAAAGGAGAGAGCTTGCAGTGCTGAGTTCGGTTATCTAGAAACAATTCATTCCTTGAACCAGAAACTGGCATGCTTAGTCAAAGAGAAAGATCAAATGATGGCAGAAAAATTGTTTCTCAAGCAAGAACAGGATGATCTGCATGCTGTGATCTCGATATTGGAAGGAGAGAGAGATGCCCTGAAGGAGCAACTGGAAGTCAATGAAGGTGCAACAAGAGTGGATTTGGATATGACTGAGAATAATGGTAAGGTCAAAATTGCTACAGAGCTTTCTTCAGGATGTCAACTTGATGAGCTCATGAGAACTATGTACTCACTTAACAAGCAGCTTGAACTATCAACAAAAGAGAGTGAGAAATTGTTATTCCAGAACGAGGCACTTGTTCAAGAGGATGACAAGCTTCAGGTAGCCTTCTCTCTGTCAGCACGGCAGAAGGATGCAGCTGTAACAAAGAAATTGAAGCCTGCAAAGAATGCAGACATCCATATGATGGACAATCAACTGGGTAGTGCAGCAAAAGCAAAAGAGAAATTGGCTTTGTTTACATTGTCTCTCAAACAACAGCTTGCAGAGCTTACAAGAAGACACAGCATAAAATTAGAGCCAACTGAAGTAACTGAAGAGAGAGATCAAGTTTTGCTGGGGAAAGATCATTTTTGTTTGCAAGATTGGGAGATGCTCTTTGAAATTTTATCTCATTTGAGTGACGATAGATGTGCTCGAATGAAGACGATTGAGATCAACCACACCACAGAACTTTCTGATATGAAAAAGGAGACTTTGGTTATCTCTGCACAGGAAAAGAAGAAGGTTGATGACTCCGAAATATCACTTCACCAAAAGCTTGATGAACTTATCTGCACCACAGTAAACAGGGAGGCTGCATCACTTGATATTGTACCCAGAGAGAATGATGGCATGCCACCACTGAAGACAGACACTGTTGTCATGGAGCATAACAATCTTAATGGAACAGTGTGTGAATTGGAGATGGCAAAGGATGTGGGAGTCAAAGGACTTGAGCAAAAGCTACCGAAGAAGGAACATGTTGACATGAACAAGAGGCTGGCAGATGCTGTTGTTGAGCAAGATAATGCCAGACCTCAGGTTGCAGAGATGCAAGTGCTCTTGTCAAACCAGCAACTTCCCCAAAATCCTGACATTCACCTCAAGACACTGCACACCAAAAACAGATGTCTGAGACATGCAAATGTATGTCTTTCAAGACTCTCCCTGAAATCATACATATGAATGCTATGTGGTTCAATACAGATCTCAATGGTCAAACTCTCAGCAAGATTTAAGTGCTTGAAATTGACCAAATCTCAGACAACTGAAGAGGTTTCTACATCAAATATCCACAAGACCTACATTGTCAATGGTGTAATCATTTGATTTGCCCCTTGATCAAACTGTAATACTTTCATTTTTTAGCCAGAAGTTCACAGTCTTCTAATTTCCTTTTGTCATTGGCAGAAAATGTTGACAGATCACATGGAGAAACATCAATTGGAGCTGGATGCAACACAGAGAGCAGCTCCCAATACTAAGCAAGTGCTTGAGGTGAAATTGATGTTTGGATGTTAGATTTTTGCAGGGCACATAGCCAAATTTTGGGGTCATTTTTGTTTTTGCACTCTCTCACCTGTAATGCTGTTTTACCCACTTCTGTGAATTTGCAATTATTTTTTTCCTTGCCTGAAGCAATCAGTCTTCTCAGCTGAGGTGAAACATTTGGAATTCTCAACTAGGACTGCTGTTGCGAGAGCAGCATATCAGGACAAGAGAGTAATGGCTGAAGTATCTTCATGTCAAATAAGCACATCTACAATGAGAAACTTGAATGTGGCTGTTGCTGTAGTTTCAGAATCAGCAACAGCTGTCATCCCCAATTTGAGGCTGACTTTGTAGGCATGCATCCTCACCTACAGACAACTCAGGTGAGCTTTGTGACCATGAGGTTAACTTTTTGATGATGTCTTTTCCATATGCTTTCCATCACTAAATACTCCCCAATCAGACATTGGAGTCACAATTCTCTTGGTGTGCAATAGTGATTTTAATCACAATCCAGTTTCTTGTATCAATCACAACAAGAAGGCATTTATAGGGTAAGTGTACAGAGGATGAAGAAGAGATTTGATGGGATCACCGAAGTCTATGACTTATGGACAGAGTTGCCTGATGTGTCAAGAACAATCAGTTTTATTTCCTTTGTTTTCCAAGTAAGTTGATGAGGCTGGCTGCTGTTATTGTTTGCAGCTCCCCTCTCTCTTGGGACCCATCCCATCACAAGACCAAGTCAGAAGGAGACAAGACACCTTCAATGGCACCGTCCAGGCCTAGACCATTTCACCAGTGACAAACTCCTCCATATAGACACATATTGGAGGAGACATTACTTGATCAAGTGATACTGTGGATTCTCAGCTTGGGCCCAGAAAGCTCTTAATCCTGAAATTCACTATGTCCCCAGAAAGCTGTCAATTCCCAAATCTGCTTCATCCCCACCAATAGTCTGTTTGTAGATGTGGCTAAAGTGGGTACTGAAGAGAGGTGCTAGACAAAGAAGCTTCCAGAAAAGCTGTAATTTTGGGCTTTCAGTGTGATGCTTTGAAGTAGCTTTTGGTGCTGAGGATTTATATTACTGCAGCTACAACATTTGGCTAGTTG
>OY998155.1:5342078-5392253 GCA_963921925.1 Sphagnum tenellum
AAGGAGTATGCATAACATCCATCCCTCTTTTATATTTTAGGAGTGATTTCCATGAATATAAAATGCCCTCCAAATATGCTTAAGAAATTTCTCCAAAGTGCCTTATGTGTACATATATCTCTTTATAAATATGAATGTATAAAGCACATGGATATGCAACTCCTTAGCCAAAATAAAATTGGGAAAAAAAATTGTAATTCAGGAGTCCAAAGTTTTATGGATGAATCTTAAGTGTTAACATCAATGAATATCACAAAATACCTTGAAGCATGCTTGGTACAATAACTTACAACTATATATATGTTTGTATTAAGCATGCAAGATGATGTAAGACATTACAACACATTAATGAAAATTGATATAATCAAGAACCTTTTAACTTAAATATCTTATTTCTACTTTGATTTACTACCTCTCTAACTTAGTTTTAACATAGTAATATAAATAAATGTCTATAGAAACCAATTACAACTATAACTCATTATCTTACATGTGTGTTTGTTAGTGATATAATTTTTTAGGTGTTAAATATGATATTCCATGAATGAATGAATGAATTATATATATATATCACTATTGGGGCCTTGTCCTACTCCATTAGAATGAGTACCATGTAAACAAACAAACTAGAACAACATTCAATCCATTCTAACTCTAGAGATTAATTCAATAAAATCCACACACAATGCCAAACACAACAAAATTGAAGAAAGAACATATCTTCCATTTCATAAAACCACAAAACTTCATAATGTTTTCCCCCTTTCCTTCCTCATAACTCCTATGCTTGTTATCTCCCTTTAATAAATCAATAGAAACATACAAATAATCACCATCATAACCCCTTTCAAGTTAGTTGAAATATATCTTATACTCCATACAAAACAATTATAACTACCTAATTATCTAGCAAATTGACTTGCCACATATCGACTACATTGTGTTGTCATAACAATATGTTGTCATATTGACTTGCCTATATTATCATACTAATTTGCCTATTCTATCGTATTGTTTTGCCTATTTTGTCATTTCGACTTGTCTATACATGTTTTTTAATCATGTCAACTTGCTTGCATACATACTAGTCTATATCCTTTTCCTAACATTATTCCCTTCTTAACTATTGGAGTGTCCCACAAAGCAACTAAAACTTTTTAGATTTGGTTATGATGTCCACTATTCATAGCATAGAATACCGTTTGAGCAAGGGTAAGATAGTCATTTATCTCACTATCACACGACTTTGTTCCATCCTTAGTTGTCAATATTCATTCGCCCCTCACATACTAGTTGATTTGATTGGGTTTCATTGAGTGAAGAAAACACTATTGGTACTGCACAATCTTGCCAATGTGCAATCACTTTGTTAGTTTATCCACCAAATGTTGAATGCATAGTATGGTCGCTTGTAAGTACAGTGCGTCTTGGCCAAGGTGAACATTTATTGCTCGAACCTTTGTGAACTCACAATTCACTCTCCACATGATTGTTTTCCATCACACAATCTCCCAAGTTGATGAAGCAAGTTAATTCCCGGTAGTAATCCATTAGTTGTTTCCATCACTTAGGCTTGGCATGAGCTCAACTTATCACATGTTCTGGGATAGTATCCATTAACATCATGGCAAAAGTTGGTCTACTAGAGATAACAATATGGTGCTAGTGGTAATATTCTTGATAGGCATATTCTAACCTACATTATTACTTTAAGGCATAGAGTCCCATGCAACCTACCTTGGACTCTAATATTCCATATCCTTGGCTGATAGTATTGGATACAATAACATATTATGTTGTAAGCTAGGAATTTTTTCCACTCTAGATCTTCAATAACCCACATTACTAAAAACTACATTTTTATGATATGACCTCCTACTCCTAGTAGTGCCACTCCTACCTTCAAATAAATCTAAAAATGATGCAATGGGTAATATGTTTCTAGGTTTGGCAGTAATGGCAAAACATATTTTAACTCTAACATCATATGCACCCACCATGAGAAATTAATATGTCTGCTGAAACCACATTACCTTACAACTAAAACTCAAAAAACAACTCATATATAACTATTATGCAACTATCCCTTGGGTATTACTAGTATGCAACTATCCCCTTAGAAATACAATGTATTAATTTGCACATCAAAAATCAATTAGTTGTATTATATTTGCAAATGAATTGAAAATGGGTTTTCTATACAATAATTTATACACATCGTACATACATATGTAGTCAACCATGTTTGACTTTTTCAGGACTTGCATTATAATTGCATGTGGCAACTATTTTAAAACTATTGTAAATGTGTCACTAAAACAACAACTATGTTGCAACTAATTTACAATGTACACATACATGTGATCATGCCACGTGTCCACATCTCCACCACCCATTATGGGATACATTTGCAACTAAATTTTTATTATGATCCCCATTAATGCAATTAGTATGGCCACTAGTGTGCGACTATTAAAGTACTATTGTTTAACTATGTTATGATTATAACACAATTATTTATAACTTAATATGGATACATATTCATCAATTATTTATATTTTCATCATATGTGTTTCATTTTGAATGAATTAAAATGTTATAAGAATGCCACTTAAAGTTTTATGAATCATCTTTGAACTATAATAGCAAGGGAGCAACATACAAGGAATTTTGTGGGTGTATGGAAACCCACCTTCGTAGCATTTGGTGGCTTGTTTTTTTGAGTTGAAAACCCCCTTTACTTTGAGGGGCCATAATTAACTCAATTCTCTTCTATTTTTTATGATTTTTAATGCACTAGATGTGCCAATAGGAGAGGTTCAAGTTTTTGTTAGATATAAAAAATAGTGGAACCCTCTCCTTGGATTTAGCCTACATTGAATGTTTTAAGTGTTATAGTTGTAACTCAATTGCAATTAATGAATAACTAAAAAATATAACCCATATGATTTGTCTTCAAATCCCATGTTACAAACTATATAAATAATGTTTGTTTTCTTATGTTCTCACATCAAAATACATGTGTCATTTTGGGATGAACTTAAAAAAGTTTAACCTAAAGGCAAAACATAAAATATAAAATAAAATTTCATGGCTATTTTTTAATGCACTTAGTTTTGTGTTTTCCTACCTATTTACCTATTTAAGTAAGTAAATAGGTTTGACTTTTCTATCTACCTATGTAAGTAGGTAGGAATGAACTAGTCTTAAGTAAATATGTACGTATGTAGGTCTTCAAACCTATTAACCTACCTACCTATGGTTGTGTACAACCTACCTAGCTACTATTGTATTTTTATTTTCTCCAAAATACAATTAATATGTAATCATAATGGGTAATGCAAATCAATATATATTTTAAAAAGTCCAAAAATCTTCATAATGCCACATGTTAAATTTTAATATATGGATGACAATTAATGATGTGAGTATGACATCATGGATGTAGTTATAATGGAGTTGCATAAGAGTTGAAAATGAATTATTTTGACTGAATTGAAATTGAATGCAATGAGTTGCACCATATATACAGTAAATTGCAACTTTGCAATTCACAAATTAAATTGTAAGGCCAATTGCAAAATACCCCTTTTTCTCCTATTGACCATATCACTTTTAGAAAACGGTTTGATATTTTCCTTTTATGTTAAAGTTGGATGCTCAACCCTAGGAACAACAACTCCATAAATCATCTTCCTCATCTTGGTCTCTACCCACTCTCCATCCATGCTAGTAGCTTAATCCTTGTTTTCCAAGGTCTTCTTCTTGAGTTGTTTCTTCATTGGCATTTTTTCTCCTATCATAATTGTTGATTCTACCACTTCCCCCAAAATTCTTCACAACATACTTATAATGGCCATCTTAACCTTAGTTTTCGATCCTTCTTTAAAGGTTTCTCTCAAATAAATGTCATGCGGTGGTTGTGGAATAATTGCACATAGTCCCAAAAATCTATCATAGTATTTTTTTACAAATTCATATTTCTTTTGTTTTGCATATCTCAAAACTATAGCCGCTTGTCCTTTGATATAAATCTCATTAAACTGATTGACAAAAGCCCATTATACTTCATCCCATGTCATTTTTAGATGAGTCATCTCATACCTAGCAAACTAATCAATGTCTCTCCTTCTAAGAGAATTTTAAAATATTGAACTTTGTGATCATATGTATCTTCTCCATTAGTCTTACAAACTTTAGTTAGTTGTCAAATATATATAATAGGATCATCATTGTCATGATACTTTGGTAGTTGAAATGTGCAAGTACAACATCCATAAATGGATTTACGTTCATCACTATTGCAACAATTATTAGTTGTCAAATTGACAAAATTCTTGTATTAAACAAATCAAGACTCAAAGTTGTTTTAAATAGTTATTTCTTTAGTGGTCAATCATTACTTCCACCATCGTTCAAAGTTCTCATTGATTTTTCGTCAACTTGTCACCTTGGTATTCAAAGCCACCTTTCTTTTGTCACCTAATTGATTATTCCAAATGCATGATAATAGCTTCTAGTGTATTGAGTAGCAACGCATTTAATTCTTCAATTGGCTTTTGATATTCATGATCAACATTCAGTGAGCCCATTTGCATAGACTATCGAATTCCATCACTTGTTGATCCGTTTACTTCTTTGACACTAGTTTAAACAACTATAATCACCACTTCCTTTTCTATAGATTGAAGTACTTGATATGCTATTGGTGAATTGAAAATTGTACCAAGACCCTTCCATCTATTTTGTGTTATAGATTGTTAAGCTACAATAGCAGCCTCGTTAGTTTCCTCTTGATTTTTTCTTTTCTAGTTTCTCAATATATAGTTCTCTATTTCTATCTGACATAGGCTCCAAACATAAATTCATGTTCCTTTTATATAACCATTTTAGTGCCACTCCCAATTTTTAATTTTCATATAGATAAATAATCATGATTGTAGACCAAAATTCTTTTGATTCAATTATTTCAAATATGTATTCCTCGTTCCCTCTTGTTTTCAGAACATATTCAGAACCCATAGACCTAGGTGCCCAAAGCATGTCGCTTGGCATCCATTTTTTTTATTAATGCATTAAAAATTGGGTTTAGTAAATATTTTCATGTCAAGGAATTGAATCAAATGATGTGTTACAAAAAAAAATTTATAGGAATTAATGTGATTATGCATATAATTACTAGTAACCATCTTTTATATTTTGTCAATTCTATAACATCAATAATTAGTGATATATGTTGTATACACCACACCTCAATACCACCACGTGTTTTTCAATAATCAATTCTTGTATGTTTTCAGGTAATGTTTTAAATTTCTCTTTAAAATCACCCCATTCATCTAATTCTAATGCATTCCTTGGTGTATATAAATAATTCTGAAAATTTCAACCATAACAACAAATTTTTTAATCTTTGTTTAGCTTCTTCTATGGTTTTGATCTTTTTTATCCATTCATCATTTCTTTCAACAAGAGTTCTAATCTACCATTTTCATAATTTCCTTCATATACATTATTTTAATAATCTAGAATTATCATTAATTTTGCCATGTCTTGTTCATAATGAATGAATAAATTTGGAAAAACTAATACTTGTTTGGCCCACAAAACAATCATCTTATTCATTCCACTATGTTTTTTTTCAATTCTATAAACACCCATTAAGTATGTGTGTTCACAAGGTAATACCATATAAAGAACATGTATTAAGCAAAATTCCAAATCAATTTCATCTATTTCCACTTTCCCCTTTCCATTCTTCAATTTCCATTAAATTAATTGTAATGCGGAAAGATCTCACATGAATTTGAAGAAATTACATCCTAAATCCTCCAATTTTACCAACAACAAATTGAATTATCCCCAATATGGTCACCAAATGTTAATGATATACTTTTGTGGGTGTTAAATATGATATTCCATGAATGATTGAATATTATATATATATATATTAAGTCCTTGTCCTACTCTATTAGAATGAATACCATGTTAACAAACTATCTAGAACAACATTCAATCTATTCTAACTTTAGAAATTAGTTCAATAAAATCCACATACAATTATGAACACAACAAAATTGAAAAAAAAACTTTTCCATTCCATAAAACCACAAAGTTTTATAATGTCTTTCCCCTTTCGTTCCTCTCATAACTCCTCTACTTGTTATCTCCCCCTAACATATCAACAAAAACATATAGATAATCACCATTAAAACCCCCTTCAAGTCAATTGAAATGTACTTTATACTCCATAAAAAATGATTATAATTGCGTAATTGTCTGGCAAATTGACTTGCCACAAATTGACTACACTATGTTGTCATAACAATATGTTGCCATATTGACTTGCTTGTATTGTCATACCAATTTGCCTACTATGTCATATTGTTTTGCCTATTTTGTCATCTTGACTTGTTTATACATGCTTTCTAGTCATGTCAACTTGCACGTATATTTATTGGATTTTATCCTTTTCCTAACAACGGTTGAATTGTCTTGGGGTGGTCCAAAACAAAACCTTACATTCATATACACCAATCTCACATAAATGGGCTTGGGTTAAAGTTCATCGTTCACTTATCCTTGGCACATTGATTGCATTTTTCATCATAGTTTGATCATTTTCCAATTATTTCACCTACTATGTTCCAATTGTGGATGGACAAATTCAAGTACATTCGTCCATGCAAAATTGGGCCCCAAGACTTTTTTGTCATAAGCCATTCCCCAATGGAAATATTGTGTTGAAAGTGGTTAAAACTTGACAAGCAAATCATTTTGGTTTTAACCTTGACAAGGTCTAGCATGCACATGGAATATTCATTGATAAGATAAATTGAATTTTTTTGGAATAGGTCAAGTCATTATTACAAAACTATAGTTTTTACATTATTAGTATTGTGACTAACATGACATGTGGATGGATGGATGAATGCAAGGGGCGCCTTGCCCAAAGAAACATGAAGGCTTTGTGCGAAATATTCATGAAGAGTCAGGCCATTTTGTGGTTCAATGAACCTATAATTTGCTCTAGGCATAATATGGGTGGTGAAGGATGCAACTTCAAGTTCAATAGTTCATTTTTTGTTATTTGGTGTGTGACCAAATACGAGCTTCATTTAATGCACCTACATTTCACCTTTAGCCATTATTTGTCATGGGCATGAAATCTACCAAGACAAATGAAAAAAAAGATAAGTCTAAATTTAAATCCAAAACACAAAACAAAAGGATCAAAATAAGAATACAAACTAAAAAATAAAAAACACAAAGTGTGCAAGACCAAAGTACAAACACATATTTATTACAATGAAATAAACTAATGTAAATACAAAGAGAACTAAATAAGGCTATGGAATAAAATCCTACTTTAAATTAGTGTTGAACATATTAAAAGTAATGGGAGGAGGGGTTTTATTTTTATTTATACACCTTTGGGGACCTAACTCAAGGAAGTTTTCATGGAAATTTTCATGTGCCCATTGACCATGGAAGCTTTTTAAGAGGCTTCCTAATTGCTATGAATTATGTGTTAATCAAAAGTGAATTAATAATTAACTATGTGTTGACTAGAATTGAACTGAAAGTGAGCTAAAAATAAACTATGAATTAACTAGAAGTGAACTTGAAATTAAGTAGGAATGAATTAAAAGTTATGAATTAACTAGAAGTGAATTATGAGTTAACTAGAAGTGAACTTGAAATTAACTAGGAATGAATTAAAAGTTATGAATTAACTAGAAGTGAATTATGAGTTAACTAGAAGTGAACTTGAAATTAACTAGGAATGAATTAAAAGTTATGAATTAACTAGAAGTGAATTATGAGTTAACTAGAAGTGAACTTGAAATTAACTAGGAATGAATTAAAAGTTAACTATGAATCATGGATGAACATCCATATGAATGAATTCCATTCGTCATGGGGCTTGAATATTGACGGAATTTGTATGTTTTTGGCCCATTTAATTTGACCATCCAACATAATTGGTATGTTTTGGTTATGATTAACATTTTTTGAAGTCGATAGAGTTGGTGCCATTATTGGATTGTAATAGTGAGGGCATTGCCTATGCATTTTTTAACAAGACTTTCAATAGATTTGGGGTTCTAACCAAAGTATTCTCAACTAAGGTATGAAATTCCATGGGGAGTTTCCAAAAGTTGTTTGAAAAGGCATTAATTGATCATCACGCTACTTCATGAGACCATCCTAAGATGAATGGGTTAATTGAATGGATGGTGTAGATGGTGAATCAAGGTTTGTGAAATTGGGACTTGCAAAATTCACTAGGGTTAACTATGGGGTATAAGTTTAGTTGGAAATCTTTTCTTTTTCACCACATTTTTTATTGTTTGGTTATGAACTTGAGTACCAAGTTTAATCCAATGACATGTGACGACAATTATCAAATTGGATGATCTTAATGTGTGAATTCATGTGAGTAGTTAATTGCCTTGTTTACACATGTTATGTCCATGGCTATGGAAAAATTAGCAATTGCTTGACATTATGATACATTGCATTAATATGTCACCATTTGTGAAGGTGGTTAACAACCCTAGATCCATAGATTTGAGCCATGGGATTATGTGTATTTATAACAAATAATGTCAATTAGTTTAAGCGTGACTGCATGACATGTTATTCTTTGTGTGCAAAAGGTTTTATCTTTCAAAATGTTATTGTTGGAAGGTTGAGCTAGTCAGACATGGAAGGACCATGTTCATAATTATGCACCATGTCATCTTCCCAATGTGAATGGTCAAATTGGCTCATCTTTAATATTGGTTTTTAGAGGTCATATGTTATGTAGGCAATTTTTAGGAATTATCACTATGTTGATTTGTGATCATATGGGATGTTTTACACCACCTTGCAAAAAGTGCCAATTGATAAATGGTTTTTCCTTTAGTGCACCTAGGTTCTTACGATTAGATAGTAGAACTAACTTCAATGTTTTTCTCTCATGGTGATTCACATTTGGCTGGGAATTTGAAATATTGCAATTAAGTGATTAACGATGGGGGTCATATTTGCACCCAACCTATTAGTCCTTTCATTTCAAAACTAAAGTGTTCATCAATGGTGGATTTCCATCAAGTAGTTCAACATTGTTATTTTGTTTAAAGGGACTTTAATCTTAGATAAGGGAGTGGTTTAGGCATGGTGTACCATTCAAAGTATTTTCATGTTATGTTTTGTATGTGTAATGACAACAATAATTGTAAGCATTGACATTAGAATACATAATAACTATTGGGTGTGTTAATTTATTTACTTAGTTAGGCTTTAGTTAGTTGAAGATAAATTGAATTAACTTAGTTGTTTCAATTTTATTTCAAACTAGTTTAGGTGTGAACAAGGTTTGGGATATTTTGTGGATGGGATATAATCCTTTTTTGTGATATTTCAACACACTTTATTGTTGTATAAAAGTTTTTATACGTTTTGTGCACAATGTTAATTTTTTCATTATTTTTCAAGGTATTTTCATGTCATGTTTTGTATGTGTGATGATAATGATAATTGTAAGCACACAACAAGTTTGATGAGAGAAAATAATACGACTTTTTCACTACTTTGAAAATAAACTATTCAACCCCCCTTAATTACATGACAGTGTAAATGATGTTAATCTCCAAATAATTATTGCTTCACCTTGGACGATTTGCTAATCAACATTTTTATTTTTGTTTGAATATAAAAATAATTAATATTTGGGTATCAAATTGAGTTTTTGAAAATTAATCAAATATTCAACAATGGATTGTTGAATTTTCCCAATCACCTAATAATATATTTCCTTTGCAACACCTATCTATATACATTATGGCTGAAACAATAATGTATAACTAGGTATTTACCAACCAAGCATTATACATAAAGACACTTTCAAAAATCTTATAACAAAACCTACTTGAAGAAATTTTTGCATTAACAATTACCACCAATGATCAATTTTTAAAAAAAAATTCCAACATTTTTTGTTCCCACCCATCCAATTTTCTTTGTTTCCCCACAATTTATTTCCACCCATCAATTTTTTTTTGTTTCCACTTATCCAATTCTTTTGTTTCCCAACATTTGTTTTTTTCCACCCAATATTTTATTTTTAATGAAATTTGCTCAAACATGAAATAAACTAATGCAAAAATTCAAATTAAAAAAAAACATTTGTTAAATATGTAAGGTTTCAATTTATAGATCATAGTAATTCCAACTAGCAGCTCATATTCTTTGATGCCTTGAATAATGGTTGGATGCATGTTAATGCCACATTAACCGCCCCACATCTTGGCACTTCACATCCTTCCCCTACAAATAGCCATTGTGACTAGCTAATGATTTCCCTCCATTCCCCAAGTCACATTTTGCCTCTCAAGTGAAAGCACATTAAAAATGATTGACTTTTGTTCAAAAGTGGTGATGTATAACAAATAATATAATATGCAATAAACTAACATCTTGATGATATCTTTTGGTTATCCTAAACAAAAATTTAAAAAATTAGAATCTATACAACAACATTTTTGAACTCAAAGTACATTTTGAGCTATAATTAATTTTCATCCAACAGTTAGATGAGGAGGATTGGATAAAAGCAATGTATACAAAATACATAACTTATAGTTTTTTTCAGCCATAGTGACGCGCTCCCAAGTTCCATGAGGGTCTAAATATGTGGAAATGCGGAAGGAGTTGGAACTTGGAGCTGCTCCCAACTTCCAGCACTAAAGGGGGGGTGAAAGGGGCGTGCTAGAAGTTCCGGGATTAGACTAGGAAGAGGGACAAACTACTTAGTTATTCGGTCTTGCATCCAAAACCAACCACAAGTTGGTTAGAACTCATTCTGCACCTTTTTGGTGTTGGGACTAGCCACGGGCGACCTTGGACTCACTTGACTCATCATGACCCAGACTCGGGGGAAGCCACCACCTTCCCCCACATAGTATTCTCTACAACTCTCCGCGGAGGCTACATTCAAATGGCACTTTTTCCCGAGACTCCCAAGGAGGAGTCTTGAAACTGTTTTGGGTTGGACTCCCGAGACTTTGGGCATCCATAACTTCTTGCTCAGACCTCCGATTGGGATGAGGTTTGAAGCAATCTTGTAGTTCTCTTCGAGAGCTTTTCAACCTCATGTTGCACTCCTCCTGAAGACATCGAAATCTGGTCAATTCTCAACTTTTAATGGTCGGGAGTCGAATTGCCAGTTTGACTTCCGACCTTTCTTTTGCCTATAACTTAGGCTGCAGATGTCCAAATGGCTCATGCAAGGCCATTTTAGACATCTACACTTCAAGACCTTTGCAATAATATAAATAACACTCCAATGAAAGGCGTTTTGACCCCTACAATCAAGCTTTGAGTTTTCAGGAGTCCCGGAGGACTTCAAGTTCCCACTTTTGGGAGTGTGAGTTTCATCCTCACCCTTAGCCCGAAGTGGGGTTGTGACGCATAGGGCCTCATATTTATGATTCATGAAACATTACCAAACAAAAGAAGATTGAAAAAATAATGCAATGCCCATCTATAAAATCTCCTTTTCTTTGATATAGTAGTGGTTTTTTCCTAAAAATATAATATTATTATGCATTCATTACTAAACAAATGCAAAATAACACATTTTTTGAATGTAATTTCATCCAAAAAATTTAAAATTTGAAATTATCCTAGATTTAATTCATGTATATCAATACCATACACCATAAAAAAATTCACCCAAGAATTCCACCCGCAACCTTAGTTTTCAAATATATATTCAAAATTTCAAACTTTGTGACATGTATTATTTTGTCATGAATATATTCATATGTTTGAATTCTTCAATGTTTGTTGAATTTTTCAATATATTTTATTAGATGAAGTCTAATTCTAATCAAATATAATTTTTAATAATAATAATGATCCCAAATGTGATGTCCATACATTATCAAAAAAGAAAATTGCAGAAAGATTATACGTCTAACTACAATTGGGGAGGGGAGGGACAGTAATATGCTTTCACCTTCCCCATCATGTTTAAATAGTCATTGATTTTTGCTTTCATTATGTCCTTTATTGCCACTTTCTTGCCTTGTGTACAAGCTTCATAACATTGTAGTTTTCTTCTCTTACAACCCATTGCCACACTGATTGACATTAATTTGCAATGTCACAAAGCGCATTGTGTAACCTCAAAGTGATCCTTGATTGCATTTGCAATATATATTCTTGTAGACATGGGAGAATTGTGGTGAAAGGTTTATCGATGTTTAAGGGGGCATTGGAGTTTATTTATTGGGTAGTGCAAAAGATTTTATGGACAATGTCAACTCTTTAGGGTTTAGTAATGTGTTGTGAGTTGAAACACAACTAAAGATGCATTGTTTAAAGGTAAGTGTTTTCTTGAAATACTCTACACTTTGTTGTATGTGAAACTTATGTTCGTATATGCTCCCTTTGCTTGCATTTGTGTTCACGTGCACAAGTGCTTCACGAAGCATTTACTTCCGAAATAGTTGTGATGTTAAATATGCATAAAAGGTTGATAATCATGATGTTTGGTTAGGTTTGTCACACCTCTTCACATGGTCCTAATTATCATTAAACATGTTGCTTATAAGGTAAAATTTATATAGAATTGAGTTATGATGAGGTCATGACACTTGTTAACTATAATTGAATATCAAATTCATTATTTTGTGGTTGGTAGTTGGAGGAGGGTATTCAAATTTTCAAATATGCAAAGGGCCACTAAGGCACAACATTGGTGAATTTTATGTATGTTTTTAGAATATTGTTTGAAGGGGATTTGGCATCAAAGCTAGTTTATTTTGGGGAAATGGCATGGCTATTTTTCAACACCTCAAGATAGGTATTTAATAATGTAGTTATGTGAAAAACATAGACCATTTGTGACTAGCAAAAAACCTTGAGCATTCATGTTGCTAGTACATTTGACTCTTTTGTTACCCACAACTTTACATAAACCTTATGTGCTATAGCCAAATTTGATAGGCTCTGCAGAACATGCCTGCAACATGTTTGGATGAACCTAAGATGGAAAGAGCCAATGACACACCATTGCAAATATGAAAAGAAAAACAAACAAACACTATTTCCACCGACCTATCAATTCTTTTTGGTTTCCACCATCAAACGTTTTTTATTCCTCAAAATCTTTTGTTTCCACCCATCAAATTTCTTTTCTATACCCAACCCAACAACAACAAACAAAATTCTAAAAGCACATGAGAGCAAAAGTAAAATGAGAATGGTTGAACAACAAAGATCCAACTTTTTCCCAAAACAGTGGAAACGAAGGAAAAAAAAAAAAAACGAAGAAAAGCGAGACAAAACGACGAACGAAGAATGTGGCTATTTTCACTCCTAATGTCTCTCTCCAATTTTGTTACGAGACAATTGCCTAGATGTGCTCTTCACGATTGATTTGTTTCAAGTGACGGGGTTTGTATTGTAATCGATCGGCGTCGTTCTTCTTAGTCTTCGTCGTTTTTGTGAATGTGGAATTCGATGTTTTGGGCTTTCATGATTTGATTCGTTTGAAGTTTGTATGTGATCAAATTGTTTTGTTGTTAGTTTTTCGTTTTTATCGTTGTGGTATTTTTATCGTTGTTGTCGTTGTTGGTCTTGGTCTTGTGGAAGTGGGATTTGTTGCGGTGGTTCTTGGGATCAAGGTGGGTGCTTTTTGTGTTTTGTTGTCTTGGGCGGTGAACCCTCACATGGTCTGCTTGGTCGCTTTTGTTATGCTTTTGGTAACTTGAGACAATCCTGGGAGTTCTCTGTGTGTGTGGACTTGGGGTTTGAATGATCGACAGCTGTTTTGTTTTTGCTCCTTCATATCTCCGATCTGAGGAAGAAGGAGCTTCTTTCTTCTTCTTCTTCTTCTTCTGTGTTGGGGAGGAGACTATGGACTGGGGAGATTGAAAGTGTTTGAAAGGCTGTTCAAAACAGGAAGCAGATTCTTGTGGATTGAACATCCGTCATCCTTCGTTTGCAAGCATTTGCAGATCTATGAAAGTTGTGTAGTTGTTATTTTTGTAGGGCAAAAGTCGGGAAAAGCAATTTCTTTGATCTTCTCCTCTGTGTTCCTCTTTCTGCAAAGGACCGTTCTTCCATTTAAGGTGGAGTTCTCGACTATTGCATTTATGGTCTCTGCTTCGCGCGAGTATTACCATTGCAAAAGGAGATGCAGGAGGATTTACTAATACTATTTGTGAGAGAATTGCATTTGTCGCACAAGAAGGTCGGCCGCAACTTTGTCCAGCTGTTGCGCAAGTGTATTGGAAGCCTGACTGTGGGAGTGTATGATCTGGTTTGTTCCCGTAGCAAAGCGAAGTGGGAGGGTGGCAGGCTCTACTTCGCAGATTTAATGTTAGGTTTTCCTGTCAAAAGTCGCTCGAGATAGATATTCTTCTCTCCTATAATCTCGTTCGAATCACATCCTTACAGCGTGTTGTTGAGGCAAGACTCAGCACTTGAAGAGAGAGAGAATGTGCATCGGAGAAGTTTATCATCAAGGAAGAAACCCTCAGATGCACGTTCTCCCTATCTGCTAATCTCTGCTTTCATCTGGCTTCTCCAAGGGTTTGTTGGTGGTGTGTATCTTTATAAGGTTCATCTCAGATTTGAACAGCTTGTGTGCTGCCAAGCATGGCAAGAAGGTAGATTGGTGAAGCTCCCTTTGAAATCTAGGGAGTGTATTCATGTATGTTTCATGCATACAAAATCATGAGGCAAACAGAACTGTGACTTCTTATCATTGCTTGAAGACCAGAGTTGGAGGACAGAAATTTGGAAGCTTGAAGACCAAGTGAAGCAAATAGATCTGTAGCTTTACTACCACCACACTAGCTTCTGCACCCCTTGTAGATTATATTGTCGATTTGAAGGCCAGAAGTGGTGGTCAGGCATTGGAATCTTGAAGTGGTGCAACATTATTCCTGAGGCAAGAACTCAAAGCATCTGTGAATCGAAATCAACTTGCAGGAGTGAGTCCAGGCATGCCTCCCAATGTACAAAGCCCAGTGCATATTCACAAACCTGTGGCTGTCCCTGATGGAGTCAATGGCAAAGGTGTATCTAGTGGTGGGTTTTCCATCATGTGCAGGCGCCAGGTTGGGCGTCGTCGCATCTTTGTGCAGACTGACACAGGTAGGCCTCGGAGCTTCTCTGAGACGTAATGCTCCTGCATTGCATATTTGTAGGTTTTAGCAGATAGCCTCCAAACCCATGCCTGAGATCATCAAAATTGAGGAGAATCACTGGAATCTCATGATACCCTGTAATCAAATCTGTAACAAAACCTGAGTATTGCAGATCTTCCTCAATGCTGCTTGCAAGCATGGTGTTGCTAGTAAGGGTCCTCTGTAGTTGTGCAGTGTTGGGTGCAGCAAGCCAGGAGGTGACAAGCTCCATTTGTTCGAGCAAGTCATCATGGGCTGTTTTAAGTGTTAGCTTTGAACAGCCTTGACAGCAGGGCATGCTTCTGAATTGAAGAAATTCCCAATGTGAGCTATTTTCAGGATCATGGGTTTGGTTTTGGTGAATGCAGGCAATGTTCTTGGGATTGAACTGGACAGGGCTGACAAGGTAGAATCGGTGAAGAAAAAGGTGCAGGCTGCATTTTCTGTTCCCACAGAACAGAGTGATCTTTTATTCGGTGACCTTGTTCTGGACAAAGACTTGAGTGGAGTGAGGAACGATTCCCCCTTGTTGCTCACACGAAATCTATATCGAAGCTCCTCAACTCCATGCCTTTCACCCACTATAGCTGATGTGAAATCAAACAAAGACTTTGGTCAGCATAGATTGTTTGAGATTGTAGGGGGTTCAACATGCTGTTCCAAGATTAACCGTCTGCTCCGAGAAGCAGCCAAGGCTGTTGAGGCTGGGGTTGATCCAGTACCGGCTGGAGGTGGCTTAGGTGGTGCCTACTATTTCCGGAACCGTAGAGGGGAGAGCATTGCTATTGTTAAACCCACTGATGAAGAGCCTTTTGCACCCAATAATCCAAAAGGCTTCACTGGCAGAGCCTTGGGGCAGCCAGGCTTGAAAAGGTCAATCCGAGTTGGAGAAACAGGTGTCCGGGAGGTTGCAGCCTACTTGCTGGATCATGATCATTTTGCAAAGGTGCCAGCCACTGCACTGGTTAAGGCCATCCACCCAATATTCAATGTGAACTGGGGGAACGCAGTAATGATTGGTGGTGTACCATCTCTTGATTCTGCTAAAATTGGATCCTTCCAGCAGTTTGTGAGCCATGACTTTGATGCAAGTGAACATGGCACATCACGGTTTCCTGTCTCATCTGTACATAGAATTGGCATTCTTGATATCCGTCTATTCAACACTGACCGCCATGCAGGTAATATTCTCGTGAAGAAACTGGGCACAGATGCTGGAGGTGGCGAGAGTACCAGTAACTGCTGGCCATGTTCAGGTCTTAGGGTTGAGGAATCTGTGGAACTTATTCCAATTGACCACGGCCTCTGCCTACCTGAGACTCTGGATGATCCCTACTTTGAGTGGCTCCATTGGCCACAAGCTTCCTTTCCTTTCTCTGATGAGGAATTAGCATATATTAAGCAACTGGACCCAATGCGTGATGCTGAGATGCTGCGAAGAGAACTACCTACATTGAGGGAGGCTTGCCTACGCATGTTGGTGCTCTCAACCATCTTCTTGAAAAAAGGCACAGCAGCAGGGTTATCACTTGCAGATATTGCTGGTATGATGTCCAGAGAGCTCTGTGGTGTTGATGAGGATTCAAGTGAGCTTGAGAATTTGTGCATGCAAGCAAAGGCAGAGGTTGATGAGGAACTGCTGGTATGGAGCTCTGAAAGTGACAATATGAGCTTGCAGGAGCTCAGTCTGTCTGAAGATCTCCCGGGACAGCCCTTCCTGATTGAGATGGATGACCATGAGGAGGAGCTAAGAGCATGGAGTAGTACAGACAACAGTCAATGGCTGTTTCAGCCCCCTGTAACTGGCTATGCACCTCTATCCCCACTATCTCCTTCCCGAATTTCAACATTTCGACGAGGCTTGGCTTCACTGATGCTGCAGGAACTTCAACCACTAGAAACCACTGCAGTTCCACTTTCCCCATTGTGCACTCCACAGCAACATGAATCTACATCACTGTTCAATAGTGTAGAATCATCGGCACTGTCTCAAATGTCAGGCCCTGTCCGAAGCATTTCTTTTTCTAACACTAAGTGCCGTTCTCACACACAAATTGAACAGCGACAATCACTAGGATTGCAGGGAATTGCAGCACTGAATGTTGCTCAGAATGTGGTTCAGACTCCAGGGTTTACCATGGGGCCACTTATTCTTGCAGACATGAGTGAGAAGGCCTGGACTCTCTTTCTGGAGTTCTTCCAGCAATTGTTACCTGCAGCATTTACCAGGCGCAAGTCTAAGGGCATGAACCAGTTCCAGAGACTTGGGACATCTTGCAGATTTTGAGGAAATTCCCAAATTTGATGCAGAGGGAAGAAGCTGGGTGAAGAGGGCTGGAGCATGTCCTTAAATGGCCTCCTCATTGTAGATTTTTGTGGTCCTTTCTGAGGATATTCCTTTTGGTTGGAGGCAATGACAACCAGAGCCTGAACAGGTGGCCCTTGTGCAGTGACGTTTTCTAAGATTCTTGGATTTTGTGGTGTCAATTACATAGCTTAACTTTGGCTTGCAGCCAACTTTGTAGCAAATATATGTTGTTTGGTGTGAACCACTTAAGAGCCCTGGAATTCCACCGAATCAAAATCAATTACAAGTGCCGTATTTGCAAGGGCAGGTCAAGCTTGTGGTGTGAACTAGGAAAAGAGAGAAGTTGGGATTGTTCTCTCCTATGGGTGTGAAGTTCAGATGGCTGTTGTGCCCTGCATGAGAGGTATGCTATTTGTATTTTCTTAACAATCTGTAATCCTTTGTCTGAGAAATTATGATAAGTTTTTCCTTGTACTCTATGCTCTAGCCGTCATGGTGATGTTTGTCCTCTTCATTTGGTCTTTTCAATTATCATTCATTCTGCAGTTCTGTGCTGCAGAATGGCATGTGTACACTGGCTTGCAGATGTTGCCCAGTATCCACCTCAACCTAGAGGAGTGCAAGAATGAGTTTAGGACTAATGAATGCAGGGTTTTTCTCTTTTGTTGAAGGTAGACTAGCCATATACTATGACGTCACCACATTATCTTCAATAGGAGAGGGAGAATGGGACAGCATGTGTGGTCACTAACTGTGCTCTAGAACTGGATCTTACCTTAGTACGAGCGATTCTGCTTATCTTCTTCACAAATTCTTTGGGGTATTGGTCTTGGTGGACTCAGACCATGGGAGTCATGAGTCATGACAGCTGTTATGATGAGTTTCAGACTTGGTGGCTGCACCCTGCAACCAAATTTGGTTTGCATCTGGCTCTTGCTCATCAGGGCAGATAAACAGGTGATTTTATTGAACACTTTTCTCATTTCTGCTCGTGAAAAAATTTCAAAGCAAACCAATAGTCACTCCAAAGCTTAGTCCGTGATTCTTTAAATGTTGTTTGCAGATGTTGGCTGGTCCTATTGTACTTCTGCTATGTTCCTGCTGGTTGTTTTGTCTGCAGTTCCAACAAATAGATTATCTGAATGTGATGAATCTCTGCTTGCCATAGTAAAGCCTGCTGAACTTCTGAGCAAAAAGTTAGTTTCAGAGCTTGAAGACCAGCTATGTGACCTAACCCAAAGCTGCAAGTGATTGTTCATAACAAGAAAAGTTACTACGTGCTTCAGCAGCTGGCTTCTAGATCCTGGGATACTTATAAGATAGTCTAAATTGCAATGATTTTGGTGGTGGTGAAGTGCCAGCTCTCTGTAGTACATCTTGTGGACACCAAACTGAAGAGCAATTCATAGTCTCTTATACAATGCCAATACAGTCCAGGACATAGTTTGTTCTTCAAAACCTGACACATGGTTGCTAGTCAAGAAATCTGAGTAGACTAACATGTAGGGTTGAATTCTGTATGACATCATGACAGCCACCTGATTAGATACATTTACAGCGAATCATTCACCCACCCCTATTGCTGCTCAAAATAAAATAAAATTCCAAGGGTTTCCAACTATGTTTTGACACCAATGTGGACATGCAAAAGTAATTAGCATTACCTATATGCAATGTAGAGGTTTCAGATTTGGTTATGACAGAAAAATGCACTTGCTCTTTTGAGGTGCCACTTTTGTAGCACCTTCTATTCTCAATGCCTAGGGGACTGGGTCTTGAAATCCTTACAGCCTAATTGCTAACTAGATCATGGGCCATCAGTTTAGAGTAAACAATTTAGATAAGAATCATCAAATGGGTTGCACATATTTACTCCGTTTCAGCAAAAGCAGATTTTCTTACTGGAATATGAGAATTGAACTAGGAAATGTTGACATGGATGGACAAATGGATCAAAAAAGGAAGTGAAACTTACTTAGAAACAGCACAAACTTCTATGCTGTTGATAACAACAAACTCCTCTTTTTGTTTTCCTGCCACAAAGCATATGAAGCACACACACATAGAACAGACATGTTAGTGCAGTTTTGTTCTCCCTACCTTTGTGACAAAAGAAAATGGAGGGTGGCATATTCACAATATGGATGAAATTACATTCATGCATGAGACTGACCATTCCCATACATACTAGGTAGTGTGCAATTAATGAACAATGTGCGTGATGTTACATTTTGCAATGTATGACAAAAAGAATATCAGGTGTGTAAAACCTGAAAGAACGACAACAATTCTTGAAGCAACAAAATTCTCATGCAATCAACATGCAAAATTGAAGGACTAATGTTAAAGTAAAAAACGTGGTAAAAATATGGGCGATGCAATAAAGGCTAATGTTACTGTAATTTGAAAACACTCAACAACTATAGAACGCACAAAGGCTGTGAGGAGCATGAAAGAAAGTTGCATTGTTCAAGCAGAAGAGGACAAGGAGATGTGTAGAGAGGTCCTTTCACATACATGTATGTTACACCTTATCATAATATTCCTGCCTGTTGGATCCTACCATCAAGCCTGGAGCCAAGCTCTTAACCCTGACTCTACAGCTATTGCAACATCTACACCTACCTTTTAACATTGAGTGCCAAGCTAATTAGATAGGCTTACAGATCTATAATCCATTAGCCTACATCAACAATTTCTATTTTAATGTCTTTCAACTTTGGTCCCCCTGTATTTTACCTTTAAATCTATTGTTAAAAGGATGAAAGCATGCTATGAACGGCTAACTTGGGGGAAAATGGGTTTAATTGAATGTTACATAAATTATATTGCTCCAAAATGTGGTGAAATTATTTTTTGGGTTTCATTTTTTGTAGTAGCCTAATTATTTTGACTTTCAAGAAGCTATTGACATCTCATATTATTTTGAAAAGAATCTAGTTTAATGCAAACAATTGTGTGTGCATTTATGCTATACGTAGTCTAATAGAGCCAATATTTAATTTCTAATTTCAATAATATTTTGTTTTATTAGTCATCCAAAAAACATTTGGAAATGGATTTTATACAACTGCCCATGTCACAATTTTTGTTTCCCCTCCATGTGAATGTGATTTTTTGGTCAAAATTTCAAATTATCACACATTTATGGTCAACCAATTGAGAATACACATTTGTGTAATTGAAATTGTCAACTTTCACATGGGTCACAAACACAGTTCAACAATATGGTTCAATAGACATCACAATTTTCATAAAATTTGTGAATCATTTCAATCATTTTTGAGATATGCTTGGGTTGTTTACTACATTGTGATAATTGTTATTTTTGCAAAAATATTCTTTAATATCCAATAATATGAAATCAAATAGTGTAATCTTTTCCACAATTCCTTTCTTTATAATTTGGGCTACCATAATATGCAAAAGCATTGTCAAAATTCCTCTTAAAAAACATGATGTGAAGTTCAAAAGCATCACATCTAAAAAGCAATATTTGTGCACAACATTTTTCATTCATTGAAATGTGGTTTCACCCAAAACTACATGTTAACCCCTAAAGTTGAAACTAAATATATCCTTTAATCCTTTAAATTATTATAAATTAATTGAAGTAAAATTTTGAAATAGCTAAAGTTTTTTGAAATCACTTAGCTTTGTTAAGTGTTTTGATTTAATTGCCCAATTAGGTTTAAGTTGATAAGTGATAAGTTGGGTTAGCCCAAATAATTATGTTTTTAGTTTGGAACTAGCATAGGTGAACATGGTCTGGGATATGATGTGTTTGGGAAATGACCCCATGATGTGTGATCTCAAATCATAAAAAATGATTTGAAATTCCAAAACGAATTGTTGTTTCTTACAAGTTTTCTTGGGTTTTATGTAGTTTTGTTTGTGCATGTTGTTATATATGGATTTTCTTGTGTGTTTTGGGCTTGGATTCCTATGAGTTTTGTAAGTAAATAAATATTTTGAGTCACCAAAAGTGAATTAGTTGGATAATGTTATAACAAGATTTGTTGTTGTTTTAATATTGGGGTTTATTTGTGGATTTCATCCAACTATTTCATCATGTTTAGTGGGTGCAAAAGGGTCTAGTGATTGGACAAAAAATAAATTAAAAAACATTTAGACATTTTAAACCTTTTGACCAAACACATCATCACATCAAATCATGTCATTTCATATCACAATTTGAAGTGACATGAAGGAAAAAAAGGCATTTAAATTTATTACTTGGGGATTTATTTGGAAATCATATCTCCCATTTATTGGGTTAGAATTGGATTGGATGTTGTCTCCACCATTGGGTTCTGGGAAAGGAAACCTACATGAATGGGAGGTTTTAGTCCATTTGGAGACAATGTTTTCGAGGGTTTTTGTAGGGCGTGGAAATTGGTGTGTGTGGGATCAATTTTCATCAAAATTTTGGCAACTCGATACCTGTGTTGGTAAGTCCAAATACTTGTAAGTTGTACCCCATAGGTAGTGGAGTGTCATGCCATCGACGCTCATGCAATGTCATGCCATTGATTTTTTAATCTAATTTGTAATTTTCAAACAAGAATTTAAAAAGTGGGAATTTGTGTTGTATGAAAAGTTCATTTCCATTTTGTGTTGTTTGAGGTTGCACATGTGACTCATTCTTATTGTTGGAATATTGTTCATAAGATGTCATAAAGTATTGGGTTGTGAAAAAGTGAGTGGCTTGCTCAACAATCCAATAAGGTGTACAACTCAAGGATTGATCATTCCTCACACTTGTGCATACTATAGTTTAAGATCCTTGGGGTGAAAGGCTACATGCCTTCCCTTGTTTAGGTAATTAATCCCAAGGGTTATAATTGGTTTAATTTAGGAGGGGACAAGGTTACTATCGAATTCGTCCTTGCATTGTAGGTCCACTTGACTTCATGAGTGTAAATATTAATAATAAGTTTGAATATTTAGTTGGGGATTTTGGTTGGAACCCTTTGTTGGTGCTATTGGGGGTCCCATATGAAGGTAGACCAACTCCATTGTTTGGTTGTGGCGGTGAAATTAGGTTGATGACCAATAAACCACAATTGTTGTATTCACAATGAACCCCACATTTCTTTGGCCTTGTGGAATGTTTTTGGTGGGTGCAAGTGCCTTGAATTAGTGTTAGGTGAAGCCCACATGTTCAACATCATTTAAGAATTACGATTTGGAACCATTGTTTACAAATAAAGGTCACCATGGAAACGCCTTGGGATTCATAAATAAATAACATTTTGGATGGAAATGATATTATTAATGGATTTAGAAAGTAGGGGGTTCAGTTTTGACTATCAACATTGCCATTGTCGTTGTCATTAGGAAGGGAACTTTGGGATTTGGATTTAGATTTGCTATGAAGAAATTATAAATTATTACGCCATTGTTGTTGGATATGGAAAAATTATAGGGAACCACCAAGGGCTCTCACCAATATTTAAAAGTGGTGGGCACCATCAAGTTGAACGAATTCATTTAAGAATTTGACAACTAGGGTGATATGCAACAAATGCATAATCCATATTTGTTCACACCTTTCATGGCATGGAAAGGGTTGTTCTAGCATTTGGAAAGGTCTGTGTCATGAATTTAAGTGCACCAATGCAATTTAGATCTCCCAAAAGAGTGGCAAATGTTTGGTCACCCAATTATGTAGAAACTATGGCCCCAATTGTAAGTGCAATTGTGACAACTTTTGATAGTAGTTATGTTGATGGAAGTGGGAATGTTAATGGCATAGCCATTGGAAGTGGTGGTGTTGGCCCATCCACTATTGGACATGGTCTTGTGCCAACATTCAACTTTATTATGGATTTTATTTTTTAATTGCAAAAAAATTACTATGGGGTTTGAATGGAAAAATTACAAAATTTGTTGAAGTTTCAGTGTAAACCACATGAAAGCTTTTGGGAGGCATACATGTGAATGAGAAAATTCATCATTGTGATAGAAGGGGTCACAAAAACACATTTGTCCAATTTTAGTATGACATTTTGGACAAGGAATTTGCTCAACCCACATTAGTAAGTGTGTTCCAATTCTTGAAAAGAATCAAACTAAACATCATGGAGGAAACATGCAGTGATTCTCAAGTTCAATAATTAAGGACAACCTAAGGGTGAAAACATACTATGATGTAAACAAGAAATTGTCACAATTTGATAAATTTTTATACATATGGAACCTTGATATATCATGGTGGATGTTTGGAAAACATTTTACAACTAAAATTTATAATTAATGTTGGTTTACATCCCAATGTATCATTGTATCATGAAATTGGAGCAAATATGAACAAATTAGTTATTAATTGAAATATATTTTCACTTTGCAATAACCCTATCATAATTTTGCAATTATAAAAAAAGATTATGAAGGACTAAATTTAGTGGTAGTTAATTTGTGAAATTTTACACATGTAAAAAAAATCCATGAAGAAGAATCTTTCTCATTAAATTTTTCAATTTCTTCTCAAGTTGTGAAGTTCATATCAAATGTTTAAAAAAACATTTGTTAATACATTATGTTATAATACTGATGAAAATTGTGATATGTTTAAGTTGTAAAATGTTCTTCCGTTGAAGATGTAGATGGGCTAAATGTTGTTTTTACCATTTTATATAAAATATATAGATTTTCAAAATAAGTAAATAATGAAAATCTATTATAAAATAGGGGTTTTAGTTCAATGTTTATAAAATTATTGGTGTATTTTTACACAATGATACCGCTACCAATCAATTGCATATTAATGGACTCAATAACTTATTTTATGTTTGAATTTCAAATTAACTACATGTGATTTTTTTAAAAATTCAAAATGAGTGAAATCTTATGTGTTATTACTTTTTATACTATATGTAGTTTTAGTTTTCTTATAAATTGTTTACATTGTAATGTGTTTTCACCATTGAGAACTCCTCAACATTGTCAATTTAATAGTCATGCAACTACCAAATAAAACCACACCACAATTGTAGCAAGGTGGTGCATCATCATCATATTTTGTTTAGGGAGGAAAAGAAAAATGTTGGAGATGTGGTGGGTTTTATTGAAAGAACAATTGCTTTAATCCACCTCAAGCCCTCCAACCTTAAATTTAACCAACCATGTTCCCATTACAAAATTTATGGGCATGATGTGAATTGTTGTTTCACGTTACATCCATAAATATGACAAGGTCAATCATAGATGGCATGCTAGGAAAATTTTGGGTTCAAGGAAAGGTCAAAAAAGGAAAGGTTTAAGCAAAATGAAATTGGCCCCCCAAATTGACTCCAAATCAACCCAACACTAAAGAGGTGGGATTTGCATTCCTAAAGGTTCTAATGACAAACATGGCAATGAGTATGGCAACACATGTGAAATTTAATGCATTTGTTTTAGGGAAAGCTAAAGAACAAAAATAAATATCATCTTCTAGCTTAGATGTTAACCTAGTATTTTTTGTGGAACCAAATGTTTAAGTCCATAAGTTGGTCCCAGAGGTGATGCAAAATATTTTAGGATTACCAATTAGTGGAAATGTGAAACAAATGAAATGTGAATAAACTTTCAAAAATTGTATGTTCAAAGAAAAATATGAAGAAGGAATAATAGAAATGCATTTTGTTAAAAAAAATTGTGTACATGATGACAGGGAGGTTGACACTAGAAACCTCCAAGTCATGAGATGTTTGCTTTGTTACAATAATCTTATGCATGTTGTTAATTTAAATACAAAAGAAATAAAATGACTTATAACATATTACAAAACATGTGGATGTAGATCATGCTATAATTGTCTGGGGGCAATACATGATCAAGTGAGAACTTTTGAAAGATAACCAACAAATAAATAGCCTAATGCATCAAATAATGTAATATAAGTTTTTTTTTGTCAAAAATATTTTCAAAAAGGATAATAAATAACAAAAATATTTTTTTGCAAGACTTTGGCCTTCTAATTATGAAAAACTCGTGAACTAAAACCAATTGAGCACTGTCCAAAAGAGATAAGGTATGGGGTTTTCACTTTTCACAACCACTTAACTTCCAATTGAAACAATCTAGCCCAAAATGCTAAAAGAAAAGGAAAAGAAAAGGAAAAGATGATGGGTAGGCTTGCCAAGTGTTGATAGTACTCAGGTATCTACGACAGAACATTGACCAGATGAGTACACGTATGCTGCAGAAGCGTCACAACAAAGGTATGTACAGTGGAGGATCCTTTTACAAAAATTGATGGGCCTGGTCAAAATTCTGGAATGCCTGCATTTCAGGGTCTTCTTCCAATCCAGAGAGGTGGCAAAAGGATGTGCCAAAACATGTTCAAAGACCTGCTCAAAAGTTAACATTCCCATAGGATGCCAACCAAACTTTGTAGCAAGTGCACAAGGACATTATGATTTGAAGTTACGCCACCCAATCATGACAAGTTATCATGATACTAGCAAAGGTGAGAGTGGGCATGACTAAGTTTTATTGGCCTGTGTTTTTGGTCAGTTGCTTGTCCAACTTCATCCCAGGTGAGTTTAGACTACACCATACATTGGCCCCAATAACACCTTGTTCTGGTGAATGTAGGGGAGGTGTAAATGCCTGTGTTGTTCCATAATCAGCACTGGTTGTTTGTGTGCATTCATTGTGATCTCAAGGTTTTGGTCGTGTCAGAGGCATGCCCAGGACCTACCCACTCCTTTTGTACCTTTCAGCTCACCACTTTTTAGTGTTGAGATAGGGCTTCTGCATACCCATCAACTTGTTTCATGTTGTTTCAAACCAAAGGACCATTTGCAGAAACATGTATTGGCTGTGAACTCTGAGATGTGGGAACCCAAATGGCTGCACCCATGCATTCACTGCATGTTAGATCTGAGTGATCTAGGACTAATGATTTGTTTAAGACCTACTTGTAGCCACTCTCAGCCTTCCCACCATCTACCTTTTGCCATTTTGCCCTTTCAACATTGTTAGAGTCATGTATGAAGACACAACTGCTCCCATTCCGACACCCTTTGGCTGTGTTGAAATAAATGCAAGCTTTTCGGGATTTTCCCCGTGGTCGAGTCATTCCAGACCTGCTAATACTTTCAACATTCCTGTGTCCATCCCCCAGTCTTAAAGACAGATTAGCAACGTCAATGTATTCTTTTCCAGGCCACATTGGTGCAGACTCCAACCTTTCAGATTGTCCTGTAAAACTAGTTCTATAATGACCATTGGTTGATAAAACATTGTACTCCTGGACTCTTCCATTCATTCCTCTGTGCACATCATCCTCACTGCTATTCCTTCCATGCTGTAAAATGAGATCTTTCAAGTACTGCTCATCATGCTGTGATAGTGGTCGACCAGAAACTGGCATCACTGGTTGTGGTGCAGGAGGTGGAACAGAAAGAGGGGGATGTAATTGGGCACTTGTAGGCCTAGTAGCAGGTATATACAGCTGCCCATTTTGGGCCACATGAGGCTGAGATGTATGCATTGGTCCATTGTACACTCCGGCATTGAATGTGACTGGAATTTTATCATGACCATTTGTGGCCTGGGCTGGACCAAAGCCCTGGGATCTTTCAAGTACAACATCCATAGGAGCACCTCCAGCTTCTACTGATGTCTTCCTTTCTGTTCTGCCAATGTCCCCCCCAATGTGCAACAATCCTTGCTCAATACTCAGCACTGGAAAACTGATTGCTGCTGGGTCCTGCTGATTTCCATTCCCAATTCTTGTACCCTCTGTGCCCAGATTGGAAACTTCATGGACTCGATTTTCTACTGAATCCTTGCTTGAGAGCTCACTTGACACATTCTTCATCATAGAGGGATTTCTAAGAAACTTCAGAAGCAATCCACAGTCTATTTTGGTATGATCATTAGACTGTGATAGGGCAGCATATGCTGCAGCAGCTGCTGCAATCACATCCGGTTCTGTCTCTGTTTGACAGGAAGGTGGGACAGCTGGGAGTGAAGGTTTGCTGGAAGGGTCTGATCTACTTTGATCATGATTGAAACTGGAGATGTTCCCAATTCCTGACATGATGGATCCAGCTGGAGCAGTAATTCCCAAATGGGACCCTTTGGAGTCTGCATGACCTCTTGCTCTGTCATTATCTTGGTAAGCACCTGCCAACCAGTTTGCAAGAACTGGGTTTGGCTCCTTTGCAACAAAACCAAAGCCTGGGGGAGGAGACAGTGCTCCTTCTGGACATTACACAAAACATAACATCTTCAGCACTTTTTTCTAAAAAAATTACTGAGGAGGAACTGTGCAAAATCAAAACATCTAACTTAATCAAGCTTCAAATGTTCAGGAATAGAAAAACCTAGTCTACAGTACCTTTGGCTGCAGATTCTTGAGGGAAGTGAAGTTTGTCAACTGTTGATGTTAGTCCATCATCTTGATCCAGTGTATCATCATCTACCGGTACCACTGGGATGACGACTGTCATTTCATCATTGAAAGGCAACTGTGGTTCTAGTGGCTCTGCTGGACTGCAAAATATGCAGACAACAACTGCTCAGTTGCATGACAAGCATCCACTAAACTCTAGGTGATTCATTCATACTTGATGAAAGACTGAAAGGTCTGCACTAAATGAGTCATTATCACAGAAATTAACATTCCATACTCCAACAACACCAGCCAATTTAAGCTCAATGAGGACACACTTCCATGAGATAACTCGTGATTTGCACAAGCCAACCCAGCAATGCCCCAAAACTGCATTCTCAACAAAGAAAAATAAATTCAGAGCAGCATGGTCACATCCATGGCAAGTAAGAATCTGTACCCACCAAGTGAGACAACATGGGGTATAATCCTTACCACAACAAGCTGGAAAATTGCAACACAGAAACATCAACCTTGGACTCTGATGAAAGTATGAAGAACCTCACTGGGGTTCAACGACTGGGAAGTTACCTTTCAGGTATGGATGAGGTTCGTGGATAAACAGCCTCCAATACTCTAACCTCCCGCTGCCTCTGGAGTGCAACCTCTTTACTTTCTCCACCAGCAACCACCCGCCAAGAAGGATGCAAATTGAACTGGTGAAAAGGAAAAGAACAGCTTCAGTCATAAATGACAAAAAAAACCCTTTCCATGCTTTAAGATGAGGCTAATGTCACCATAGGGAATCAAAGCAGAGCTCCTGGGGTACTTAGTGGACAATTGCTTACCAGTGTAGGGACACGCCAAGGAACCTGGGGCAAGACAGCTCCAACTGCTGGCTTCATACTCATTGTGGCAGTAGGAGTAAAACCAGGAGGTAGAGCATTAGATGAGATGGGAACTGTTGCATGCATGAACTTAGTCTGCTTTGCTTGCAGAAGATCTTGACAAGCTGTCCCTGACGAATCAGGTGCATCTTCAGCTGCAAACAGCCGCACCTGTGAACCAACAGCAATAACAAATGCTCCACAGATTTAGTTGAAACTCTCTTGACATAAAGGGGTAGCAGTGCGTGAATATAACGGCTATCCATAGTGCAATAAAGCCTGTATCTGCATAGAGAATCCACTGTATCTCAATCCTCAGAATAAGTTGCAATCATAAGTTGCAAAACTTGTAAATAATCAGCGAGATAAATGTTTTGACACATGAAAATAAGTTAGATTTTGCAAGCAGCCATCAAATCATTGTAGACTTTTGAGAAGAAATAAGCACAATGTAACTGCCTGAAATTGGTTAACATGTTCAAATAACCACTCTGCTAACTCTCAACACAGCCAGTGGGAATTTTTAAATGACCAAATGGAATATTATGAACAGGAATCTGAATCACTTAATCCAAGCTGATCCCATGTCTGTCCATCTCACATAAGAATATATCCATCAAAATCTCCAACCAGACCATTGAAATACCATTGAAACATGGTGAGATGACTGTACACTAAGTGAGACATTGCACTGATGCCTGCAGTCTTTCTCATGACATAGTGTTCTCACAATGCTTTAGAACTTAGTACTCACATGTCCAGAACACTGACTGGAAATTGTAGTTCTTGTAGTAGCTTCAGTCTCTTAGTTTTGACAGATATTTCCTACAAGTTTCCTGCAGTCCAGATCCAAGTGTTGTATAACAGCACTATTAAGTGGAATGATTTAGGACTTTTGTTACTGCACTGTCCTAAATGCCAACATTCTTCATCTCAGGTTGCTCTGTTGGTGCATGTACTGCAACTTACTGCAAAGACGAGCAAGACCAACACTTACTCACAATTTCTTCATGATGCCTAATCCATGACTTACTTACTGAGGACTATGCATGAATTCTGCAAGTTTGATCTTCAAGCTTGGATGGTGTTGACACAAGATGGCCCTTGTTATTCTTCCACCAGAAATGTTTGCATTCACCAAGAGTTGAATACTAGGCCCATCGCACATTCTTGGTAGAAGTCAAAGACATAAGCTACTTTTTGCAATAATTTCATGTTGAGACGGGTCTGCATTATTACTCTCATGTGAACAACGTGAGATATGATTTGCTGGTTGAAAAATCAAAGAGCAGACACCCAAGCAGGTAGGTACCACTGCCTCAATCCAGAATACACAAAGCTCAAATCTCATGGGACAGGCTTAAATTTTGCGCCCTGACACATTGGAGGACAATTCCATAAAACAATTATAGGCTGTGCCCATCCTTACAGAAAGTACTCCCTGCGTGAATTGCCAGGGCTTGCATGAGGTTGGTTTTCATGCTATAAACTGAGACAGAAACATTTAGATTCTTCATTTGATAGCTCAAAGTTTGTTCAAACAATTAGCACAGACACCCCTCGATCTTCAGACAAATTGATAACTCCATCATTCACTAAGAGGCCAAAACAGTCATAAGACCTAACAATTGCATGAACCATCGAGGATTCTGCATGGCAAAGGAACGGCCAAGCAATTACCCCCATGACAACAGTAGTGACGTTCATGCACATTCCCTCCTGATTTTTCTTTTCAGAAATAATATCAGGAAAACACCATAAGTGAGTGACGATCACAAAACGGAGAAAACCCTAAACAAGCAAGCACTCTTATAGAATACCTGCAAACCCGGACATGCAATAGTTGCATGCGAAGCATGAGCGTTGAGTCTGAGCAATTGATTGTAAAGAAAAGACTAATATCACTCTGAGGACTGACGACACAAAGAAAAAAAGAGCGAAGTTGTGATAAGAGGATTGTTGCCAACAAGGAAAAGACCTAGGTTACCAAACCGAAGAGCAAACAAAGAATTATCAGTGTCTCAAGATTCTACTTAGAAAATAGAGATTCTTATCGGTTTTTCGGAAAATGTGTGGTGGATTGAACTGAACTTGTCTATTTGACTGCTACCGTGCAACGCATTGTCGAAAACCAGCTCTTACTTCTTGTGTTCCACATTCTTGTGATCTATTTATTGTTCATGCATTGCGACTTTCACGGCTCTGTTGTGTTCACGAATCTTTTTGTTAAAGTCGCTCATTCAAAAGGCTTTTCAGAGTTTACAATCCAGCATAGTACACTGGGAAGAAGGCGATCTTTTTGAGATCTGGATTCCAACATGCCGTTCCTTCTCAATCAGCCTTAAACGGCTCTTTCCAGAAAGCCCAGATGAAAGACCATATCCAGAGCCCCGAACATCGCCCGGATGAGCCCGCCGTGCAGGAAGACGAAAGGCATCACAAACCGGGGGCAAATGCTCTTAAGAAGAAGAAAACCGCAGCAGAACCAAAAAGCATCTAAATCGCAAGAGATGTCGCAGGAGTGGAGGAGAAAAAGGAATGACCTGGCATAGCCTGTCCCCTGCAGCCCAGGACACTTTCTTACTCACTCTAGCCTGAAGAAGATGATGATGACGAAGATGTGGTGGTTTGCTGTGTCCCATATGGTCAGCAGGCAGTCCCATAAGCGCCCCCCCGAAGCCCGGTGGTAGAGAGGCTGTTGCCATCGCTGCCACAACCTCGAAAAAAGCTACTTCTGTCTGTGGTTGTGTTTTGTATTGGTGTGTTCCTCTCTTCTCTTTATTTCTCTTTCGCTCCCAGTTGCAGAACTATCTTTGCATCAAACAAAAGCAGTACTGCAAAGATTCTTCCCAGATTTTTCCTGCATACAAAAGACCTAAAGCAGCAACGCGCCTAGCGAAGTCCGTCGCATTGATATGAACGACTACTACCATATCAAGGAGCTAGGACTCGGGATTTCACGAGAATGGTGCGGGGTGCAGAGGTCGAAATGCAGAGCAGCTCTCGACGGCGCGAATCCCTTTATTCCGCAACACAAGCCCGAGTCCGTAACCCATGACTGTAACTCGAGTTCTACGCCGGCAGCCAGCAGCACAGAAAGCGGAGTGTTTTCTGAGGGTTATGAAAGTAAAGTAGTAACTCAAGTAACTCATTAATTTCCCGCCTACTTCAACTGCTCCTGCGTTCGAATCCCGCCGATTTCATGATAAATGAACCAATGAACCCACCACCGTCCAAGCTACGCTAATAATGAATACCTACATATCTTTTTTAGGGTGACCCTTTACCTACTAAGAAGCACTGCATCCGAAATTGTAATGCTGGATCCGGAAAGACCTAGTTTTTTTTTTGGCCTTAGTGTATTGGAACATCACCTTACATGACGAAATTTTTTGTCCAATTAATTTTACAATTTCTGTAAACCCCACTTCCCATCTTGTTGTTGCCACAAGCACAAAGTTGCAACTTGGAGGTTTTTTCTCCCAAGGATCTTTCATTTTCTAAACCTTGTAGATTTCCTCCCCATTGTAATTTTATAAATAAATAATTTTATCAGTGGAAATTTTTTGGGTGGTTTTTACATTTTGGTAAGGCCATCCATAGAGGGCATTGCCAAAGGTAGGCCCACAATTTGCTCTTGCCTTGTGCATGCCCTTCTTCTAGTAATGCCCTTAACCTCAGACCTTACACTACACTTTTGAGCTCCATTAACATTTTGTCATGAAAGATTATGCAACTTTTACCTTCATGTTAAAAAGAATTATAGGCTATGTAACACTGGTTGGTGCTCTTCAACCTCTCACTTGGATGAATCATAATTTTTTAAACAAGAAAACTATGTTCCACAATCTTTCAGGGTAGAACATTTTGTTGTATAATCATCCAAAGTAGAGTACTTTGTATTATAGGTTCATAGTACAAAAGTTTAAACAACCCTTTAGTTTCATAGCTACACACTGAAACCTAGCAATTTTAACACCTTTTTTTTTCTCAATTCTGGCAATTGAGATTTGAAACCTTCCAAAATCACTTGGTTTTCAAATATGTGTGTGTGTGTGTGTGTGTGTGTGTGTGTGTGAATTTTATTTAAAAATTTAACGTTAAAGAAAAAGCCAATTGCCTTCTCCATAGCATCTGGATAATAAATATACCGCAGATGCCATAATGCACAACAGGGCAGATTATGGCCTGGAGTGCACAGATGGCAGCTCACAGAGTGTAAGTTGGGTAATGCAGAGCCTAAGGTGTCACCCGTCAATGAAAGGCCTCTTCCTTATGATCTAAGGCACGCACTAGAGCGCGAATGACTGACAGAATGAGATCTATCTATGAAGGAAGGTAATTTGTTTGTTTTGTTTGTGTGTCAAGTTGAGACCTCCCAAACCAGGGCACCTCTTGCTTACAATACTTCTATTTTTATTTTGAGGCCCAATTTTTTATTAATTAATTGTCAAAAATGAATAGATATGATGTATTTTCTGATCACATGGCAAATTTTTAATTGGTGGTGCATCAATTTTAAAACACAACTTATGATATTGGGTTTGTGTGTTGAATATGTGGATTTGAATCTGGTTTCAAACCAAACTAGGTTTCAATTTTCTTTTAAAAGCATAGAAATTGAAAGGTTTGTGTAGGGGAAGGCTTCTTCCCTTGGGCCTCTATGTTCTTGAGCTAAATATTCACTATGACATCCTCATTCATCTACCCTCCAAAGATTATGAGGCTTTAGGAAAAGGCATTGGAAATTATGTTTGGATAAATGACAATACAAGGTATTTTGTCACCATGTTTTTGTTGTTATCCATAAAATCCACAAAAATAATCAAATAATAAAACTTAATATGAAATTGTTGTGATTGACATAAAATGTGAATGTGGAAGGTCTGTTAGCAACCAGAGGAGGGCTACTTGATTCAAGTTTTGCCTTAAGCACCACAAACAAGACCAAATTCATTTTAACACTTGTGCAAGTGCTAAAAATAAGTTTGGTCGTAATTGTGGCATTGAATGCAAACTAATTTACAAATTTAATGTTCATTTGACATTTTCAACATTTATTGGACCCTTAATGAATAACTTCATCCCCTATTTGGACATTTTATAAGTAATCGTAATGCACATTTATATTTTTAAATCAAGGTTCCTTCTATTGATGGAAGAAATTGGGACATTTGATGGAAGAACTTTCTCCAAATGGAAGTGACAAGGGTAACAACCAAATGTTCTTTATGTGTCAAAATGTACAATGGATAACAAAGGTCAAAATTTAACTACTGCATTATGTGTATGGTAGTTCAAAGGGGGAGATTTATAAGAATGAAGGTCCCAAAAGGCAAAGTTGAATGTGAACCCAATTCCCATAAAGCTTGTCCTCAAAAGTTTTATATGACATAAAAACTATCACATTTTATATTTAACAAATCTTGTGATACTTGATGGGTACCCATAAGATAACTAGTAGTTGTTTATCACAAGAAAAAAGACCAAAAAACATACAAAATGTAATGCCTACGAAGGTGACAATTATGTTTTTGAATTCATTTAAAATAATTGGCATTTTATATTCGAGAAAACTAATATGCCGATTTTACAAAATTAAGGAACATTCATATGGACCTTACGGAATATACATGGGTCCTTTGAGGATTTTTTCCACTTTTGGACCTCAAATAAAAAACAAGTTGTTGTGTACACCAATGTTGTTACTTATAACCATCACTATCAAAATCCATAAATAAAACAACATAACACCTCATAAACTTAACATTTCCATCTTTGAAACCGCCCCATTATCTTGGGTTAAGGTTTTCAAAAGTCAAACAATAACATGAAAAGCTTTATGAACTATAACATGAAGGAAAACACATAGGTTCTAAGGTGAAAGGACTAATAAGCCATGTGAATGGGAGCTGCATTGTTAATCGCCTAGCAATGAAACCCCAAATCTTTAGCAAATTGTTTTTCCTATTGGTGAAAACTTAAGGCATTTCATAACATCTAACTACATGAATAAAAATTTAGGTTTGTTTGGTGCATTGAAGACAAAACCATTTTCCAACCGATATTTCTTACAATGGTGGTGTTAAACACTACATGTGCCAACCTTATGAATATCAATCATGAATCAACATGATGGCAACCGTATGGCTTGCCCACACAACATACAACAAAGCCTGATAGGAATAGCTATGGAAAAAAGGTCAATATGACTATCCATAAGAGGAAGATTACATGGCACATAGTTGTGCACATTATCCATCCATATTTGACCGTCTTAGCCTTCCAACAGCAAAACTTCAAAAAGTAAGACCTTTTCCACACATGAAATAAGCCATTATGTAGTCACATCCGAAGTAGTCAATGTTTTCTACTATATGTACAAAATATTTCCAAGTTCAAACTTACAAATCCGATGTCAAAAACCAATAATGCAAAAAAATGCCAATCCGATGTCATATATGAAAGTTTTGAGCTTTCAAAGTTTTGGGGATGGATGAAAAATTGACCATTTGGATGAGAATAACAACATTATATGGATGGAGTGTTCCAATAGTGGGTGAAAAAGGTTCCCCGTGGATGAAAAGTTCAACAAAATAAAATAAATTGTTTTTTGGAAAATTCGAAGAAAGAAAAAGAAAAAACATACATGGCAAGTTTGGAGCGGTGCTAAGTTTGGGAAATATAACAAAAAGATATAAAATCAAATGTTAGCACAAATTAGATTCAGACCTACTTTTATCCCATGTTCACCTTGCAAACCTTTTGAACCTCCTTTCAATTTCAAGCTTCCCAAGTTCGGGGAAGAGTTTGAAAGTTAATGGCAATAGTAGTGTGGAAATGCATGTTCCTACCCACATGTCATGTCATTTCTTTCTTGTTTGTTTTTTTCGAATTTTTTTCCTTATTCATCTTCTTCTTCTTTTCTTTCCTTCTTCCCTCCCTTTTAACTTTGTTGTCACATTATAATCATGACGAAGATGATGATAGCCAAAAAAGGAGTTCCCTAACCTTCCTCCCAAGCTATAGCTACAAGTGTTACAACACAACCTCCATGCAACAAGTGTTAATGACAACAACCAATGGGTGGAGTGTGTTCCATATTCTTCCAAACTTCTAATGACAAAGGCAAGTTAACCCAAGAGCTTGAATTTTTGGCAATGGTCGCAGTGGCACCCCCACTACTATTATTAATTGTTTTTGCTTGAAAAAAAAGAAGAGGAGGTAAAAAGCAAGGAAAAGAAAAAAAAAAGGGGAAAACTTAAATTAAACAATAGGTTGGGCCTCTATGACAATGAAAGCCCACCTTATAGGAGGTTTGTGTGTGTTTTTAACACCTTTTAGGTGCTCCCAAGGGTTGTTCTTTGAGTAGTTCCTATTTGTTTTCTCTCCACGCTCTAAGGTAACTACGCCCTTGTGAAGTTCAACACCTCACATAATGATTAGTGAAAATCACCTACAAAAACACCAAAATTGTGTGCAAACCAAACCAAAGCATGAATGCACATAATTTCCACCTTGAACAAATCTCCTACAAACATAACCTATGACCCATGCAAAACACAAAACACAAAACAATTTTTAACCCACTAGATTTAGTTGCAACATTAAACAAAACTAAACAACATTTTTTAATAATTCAAAATAAGTTCATTTACATGAACACAAGAATGCAAGCCCAAAACATAGAAAACAAAACACAAACACCATGTGTAATGAAAAGTTGCATAAACACAAAAAAAACTTACAAATCATAGCACACTATGCTCTAGAATTTCAAATCACCAAAAGTGAAATGAGACCATTCACAAAAAAATTATATCCCAAACACAAAATGTTTAGAATCACGTTTTCATTCAAAACCAATTTCTACCCCAATTACTTAAGTTACCTATGATAAATATGGTAACTACAATAAAAACATGTAACTACCACAAAATTCATGACAAAAAATTTGTTAACCAAAAATTTATTTTGTTGATCCCACCCTTTGGTTCTCCTCATTCCAATAATGATGTGATTTTCGTTATCAATACCAAAAGCCATGTTACAATTTTGTTTTCATGTTTTTCATGATTATTCTCCTTGGCAAGATAAAAATGACTTGTTGAATTTTGTTTTGTTATTGCAACATGCAAAGGAACAAAGAAGTTTTTAAAACTTTTGCTATGAAACAAAAAGGAGTTCCTTTTTCTTTTTTTTGTCACAATGATAGGGTGAAAGAAAACCTGGTTGATTTTTCTATTTTGTTGTTGTAATGCAAGAAAGAGTCAAAGATCTTGCTTCATTGATTTTTTTGTCTTGTTGGTATGATGTGTGAAAGAAGGAAAGAAAACCTTGTTTTGTTGTTGTGATGCATGAGGGAACAAAGGAGAGACTTTTTCTTTTTTTTTCATTGTTTGGATGAGCAAACGAATGAAAGAAAAGTTTCATTAATGTTTTTGGTTGCGATGCATGAAGCAATGAAAGAAAGCCTCATTGATTTTTTTGTTTTGTTGTTGCAACAAGTGCATTTTTATTGCAATGATGCACAAAAGAACTCGATTCACTTCGCAAATTGAGCAAGCTTGTGCATTAACACATTATCAAGGGTGTAGCTTTCTAGTTAGAGTTCTTTTTAATGGGGTGGAGTAAAAATTTCAATATCAAATTCTACCAAGGTTCATTAAAGTTGTGGGGGTAAGAGCGAACTAAGAGCCACTAGCGGAACCAAGTGCTAGTGGTGGTTTCCATTTTCACTACCTACTAAAGACCCACTAGCCCTTACCTACCCCCTAAACATTTTCAAGCATCTCCTAATCTAGTAGCCACCTATTATCCTACCTACTATATAACCTGTTTTTACAACAATCTTTTTCTTATGGGCTATAGATAGCCAAACCACTTAACCACTACCTAAACAAATTCATGCCTAGCTCAAACCATTATAACAAAAATTAGGGTTTGTCCTAGTTTCTTCCATTGAATGGTTGGAATAGTTTAGCCTGAAACCATTAATTGTACATTTTCTGAATCTGCGATGTGTTTTATAAATAAAGTTTTGCAGGGTTTTGATGATTAATTTTAGCCTGAAACTGACCTCATTGGTGCCTGACTATGATAGCCACAACACAATTCGTGTTTTCACCTCTTAGGGCTCCCTAATGCAAGTGCTGCACTTTGGGGTGTGGATATTTGTTTGGACTTAGGTCCTTTCTGTTTTCTTCTCTTGTTCCCTTGCTTTGTGAATGCTTTTCCTTTATTTATTTGTTTATTTGATGTTTGGAGTATGTCCCATACTAGAAGGATCCAATCACCAGTCACCCAACCATGTACATCTGGATCACAAAAAACCCTAGGTTTATCATGAGCATGTGGTATCCATCACCTGTTACCCAAGGTGGACATCCGGATCACAAAAGGTTAGGTTCACATGGGGTACAGGCTTTTTCATTTTCTTTTGGTCACTTAGTTTCATTTTCTCTCAGCGAAAAGCTGCCAAGGGTGAGTCTGAAGGAGAACTAATAATTTTCTTTCAAGGTTTTAGCTTACAAAGTAATGAATGAAAAAGGACATTTTGCTGAATATTTTTGTAATTCCATAAGTATAGTAATAGGTACCCATTATTGACAAGTGGGGTATTAGGCCCGCTTTACACTAGGAGTCAGAGCTGAAGAAACTTGGGGCCAACTTTGAACATTTTCAGCTTGTTGTTTGGCCCCAAGTTACTAGTAAATGCTAGAACATTGGCCCCAAGGGTTGCAAATTGGCTTCTCAAATTGGATGCTATCCTTTTTTTCAGCTTTGCAGTCAATGCAAGGCCATAAAGTTCAGCATTTATTAGTAACTTGGGGCAGATTGAAAATAGTTTAAAATAATCAGCCTGACTCTTAGTGTAAAGCCCTTGGGGATGATTTCAACTTTTGCACCAATAGGAATGCTGGATTTGGGTTAAACATTGGCCCTGACTATTAGTGTAAAGCGGGCCCTTAGTCAAAAATGATGATAAACACAATTAAGAATGGAAATTATACTAAGCTAATGAGATGATGTTTCTTGCACTCAAAAAGGCCCAGTTGGTTTTCCTTTGGGAAGGGAGGGGGGCTGGTCTGGGGATTGGAGTTTTTTATAGTTTTGAAGTTCCCAATCAAAGGGTCAATTTAAATGTGATTGCACTTAGCACAAGCCTCTGCAACTTGGTGTATGTCACCAGATTTGAAATGAATGAATCTTGTTGTATTGTAGCCAAATTCTGGGTACCATGATGTTACTTACAACCACAAGATTTTAACTTTGACCACATATACATCCATGTTAGTTGTATACAATAGCTGAAAATAATGTTTGCTGTTAAATAGCTTCTCAAATAGTTTGGCTCAACAAAAAAAAAGAGGAAAAGATTAATGGCATTTGTCAATTAAATTCAAAACCTATGGGACAATATAGTCCATTATCCTAGCCACTAAATGCCTATTTTAAATTCAAAATACGATTGTCTTTATCCTCACCTATCAAAATTTTAAAATATTTAATGTGAGATTGCAGTGATGTGGTGTGTTTTGGTTTTGGGCAGGTGCATGTAATTAGTACTTACTTACTTTAGCTATGAAGAATTCAATAGCTGGTGATGGGCCAGTTTTTAGTAGTTGTGGGATGAGGCAAATGGTCTCTTGTTTGTTCCCGGAACTCGGAAGGCAAATAATAGAAAGGAGAAGTTGAACTGATGGAAGGGCGAAAGAGGGGGGCGCGGGAGGGGTGGGGAGCAGGGGTGTCCCACAGCCTTTAATGAAGGTTGGCATATGCACCAAATCAACACAAATGGGTGCAGTTGTTTTTCCAGGGGAGTCTCATGGGGTTGCCAGCCTGATCATGCCGTTTTGGGTTTGCCAACATTTGATCTTATTATTTTAGGGCTCCACTCTTTTTGGCGCATTCAAGCAGAAGCCATCTGTCGGGTAACTAACCCTTTGCCAAGGCAGACTGGTTGGATGAGCATACCGTCATAATTGTTGAGGGGTATATTATTGTTTCTAATAATCGCCCAACACTAGAAATAAGGCATAAAGCACTCAGAAAAATGTATTGAGAGGGGTGAAGGAGGTACATTATCTTTCTCAAAAGAATAGGAAAAAGAAAATGCCTATGGTTTTTAGACTGCAACACAAAATTATGTCTAACTTAGGTGTAAGATGTTTAAAAACTTTTTATCAAAATCAGGTACATGAAGGGGGACTGTAAAACACGAACGGGTATGAGACCGAAACTATGTAATTTTGTTACATAGCTATGGAGATCTATGTTATAGGTTGCACATATATTCTGTCATTCTCCTTTTGTCTATACATAGAGCCTCATCACTATCCTTCTACACACAATCAACTCCAACACATTTGTCTATACACAAAGGTAGTTAGCCTTACATCCTCCTACCACAATTAACACCCAAAACATGAGTCTATGCGTTGGTGGTGAGCTTCAACATCCCTCAACCAAGAACTACACACTATCACACTCAAAACAATCAAAACCAAAACTTCTATCAAAACCTTGTATTCAAGTCCTAATTCTTTACAAAGGGAGGAGGTGTCTTAAGGTCACAAAACACCTCTTTATATACTAACCCAAAGGAAACTACTCAAGAAATTACCTATCCCATAAAATAATCACAAGATAATTAATCACATGTCTACCCATGTGATTCCACATTAAAATAACCACAAGATAAGTAATCACATGTCTACCCATGTGATTCCACATCACAAGATAAGTAATCACATGTCTACCCATGTGATTCCACATTAAAATAACCACAAGATAAGTAATCACATGTATACCCATGTGATTCCACATTAAAAGATAATTACCCATGTGATCCCACATAAAATAATCACAAGATAATTAATCACATGTGCACATGACTTTTTCCTATGTGAAAGTCAATGACCAAATTCACTTTAAGGAATTTTATCATTTATCCCTTTAAATAATTACCTAGTTAATTTTGTATTTACTTTGAGTTACACATGGAGTTACAGGACGACAGGGGGACCCATTGGGAGGAGCATTGTTTGTTTTGGCTCATTTTCATGTTCTTTGTTTTACAACAACATTCCACCTAACTTATGTTTTCATTTTGTTGGCAAATGATACACATATAGTAGGTCCTACATCAAATGTGGTTCCTATTTTTTTACAATTGTAGTAGGAGTTTTCAGCATTGGGCCTTTCAGCATAGTTAGTGAAGTGTGTAACTTGGTCTCCACAAAGGTTGAACCACTTTATGTCACTTTCTCCTAACTTTCTTACTTCTAACTTGAGTTTTCATATTTTCGGCGTACCAATGGGATTCACATCATTTGTTGAGTCATTTGTGGCCAAGGTTCTCCATGAAGATCTTAGGACAATATTTAGTTTATTTATGCTTATAGATCTACATGCAATTTTTGAGATGCTTTTGTTGTGTTATGCCCAACACCCTAGCTATTTATTTCATACAATGTTTCCATCTCTAAGTATTTTGCAACATTACATTAAGTTCAATATATGTACCATAGGTACATTGGAAATGTTACTTGGTGTGGGATCTTTTGGTGGTTTTATCGATCACCTAGTTCATCATCATGCCATTTTCCCTGTTTCTTCGAGCGGGCTCAACTTCCTTTTTGTAGTTTAGACTATTACCCGGCATTCTTGGGATGTTGAACATTGATTGTCTTACACCTCTCACTCATTTTGAACAAAATGATCACATTATTCTTTTGGATGTAATGGCATATGTTGAGACTAACACTTCTTCGTTCCATATTGCACTACAAAACACCCACAACTTATTACCCCAAGTTGTCCACTCTCAAGTCACACCCTTTGAAAGCTTAATGCTTTAGTCTTGTCCTTAGTTGCAAGCTTCTTTGGCAAATCGCTTACACGAGTAGGAATTTGCATCACTTTTAGTAAATGTTCCTTTAGATATCATGCAAACACATCTCCACTCATGTGTGGGTCCAAGGGTAGACATTTGGTTATTACCTTGTCCTACCACACTTGCATTTCATTTATCCCCAACCCACTTCCTTCCAACGCTATGCACCAATATCGGCTTGTCACATCCTATGGTGGCCATTTTTCACGGTGTTAATGTTTTTTTACATTGACGAAATAAATACCCATTTGTTTCAATGCCCTTACAAAAAATGAACGTACAACCACCCATGATACATTTCGAAATACTATCGTAGTGTAGTTGGATATTGAAATAGTCAAACTTAAACAAGTTTTTTGAAATAGTAAAAAAAAAATCTTATTTGAGGTCCTTTAAATATATGGGTTTTATGATATAATCAAAATTGTCACTTTTTAAATTCAAAGAATTGCACAACACTAGTAAAAATCCTATGGGTTTTTATGTTTATTTATGGTTAAATGACCCTTTCCATTAGTTTTTTTAAAATAGGTGTAAAAACCAATGGTAATATTATTACTTTTTATAGCTAATGAGGCAAGGTCTTGTTGGGATTCTCACCACATAAGGTATCAATATCAACAAATTCAATAGTTTTAAGGTCACTCACATGTTATCAATTTTGTTATCAAAATAATGTATACCCTTAATTACCTATTAATTGCCCAACTAGTTTTTTTTAATATCCATATGTTATGCATAAGGACCAATTTTCAAATATTCACCTTAAAAATGCCTAATATGCATCCTATGTAGGTTTTTAAGTTAAAATATTTTCATTTTTCTTAACCGCATATCTTTTTTTTTTCTTTAGATTCTTCTAACCCATGTGTGTGCATATTTGTCTTATAATATGTTTGAAATAATGGTTAAACAAAACATATGGACGTTATTTGTAAGATATAATAAGATTCAAAAGTAAATGGAACACATAATTGCATATTGTGACAAATGGGTTTAAGGTTTAAAGATTGGATACTTAAGTGAAAATTTTACATAAAGATAAGTTAATAGATTTTAATAAATAAATATCCAATTCATAAAAGGTCTTGTTGGTCCTCTAGATGTTATTTACTAGTTGGGTTGATTATAGATTTTAGTAAATAAAAAAACTAGTAGGTAGGTTATCAATAGCGTACCCTTGTTTATAATTTATTATTTTTTCAACAACCGACCAACATTGGTAAGAACTTTCCTATTCTTACACCTCATGAAATGCATCGAATCCAATATATTCCTCCATGACATCACCATTTGTCCCATATCCTTTGTTCAAAAATTGTGCTTTGTATTGTTTACAATTGGGTTAAAGGGAAACATGCAAAAAATACGATATTAATAGCAAGCTTTGACAATTGGCTACATTCTTTTTGGGTGAAAAAGCAGTCATAGTAACCAATTCTAAAAAAATCATTGAACTTTGGGATAAAAGGATTGCAAATAGTTGTAATCATTAAGGTATACAATACACACACACACACACACACACACACATATTTACCTCAAAACAATTACAAATGTAAGTGTAAGAAATTTTATAAATACAAAAATGGGGGTGCAATTCAATTGTCAAGTCACTACGGGATTCTAAAAATGGAGTAGCTTCATTGCATTTTAGTGATTTCACCTTGGTTAGGTTATTTCATTATAATGTCACTATGTAAACATCATGTTTAACTACTAGTTGATATAATTCATTATTATAGATAAATATTTTTTCTATTTGATTGTTTAAATACCTTAAGTTATTTTAGGTTATACCTTATGTTATTTTAAGCTACCCTAGGTTATTATAAATTATACCCTAAGTTATTGTAAGTTACTATAGGCTATTAAATGTTATTTCAAGTTATATTTTAGGTTATTTATCTTACGGTATAATAATTTAAAATAACTTGAAATTAAAAAATCACATATCATAATTCAAAGTGAAATAACCTAAAGTATAACAATTTAAAATCTTATATATAATTACAAATTGTGTGTGCGTTCGTGCGTTCGTCCGACGACGTTCCGGGAGCGTTTTCTGTGGCAGAACCAGCCACAGAGATTTTCTATGGCGGAACCGGCCACAAAGACCATGACCACCGGCTACTAGTGACCCAGGTCTCGAGACTTAGGTCCTAAGACCCAAATGCAGCAGCCCCCGCCCCTAAAATGGCCAGAATTACTAATTCAGTCATAACTCATAAGTCCTCAAGGTTAACCAATGGAGGCAAACTTAATTAATAACATGCTATACTTGGAAATTTAGGTCAAGTCAAACTAACTCAAATTATCTTTGGATTTTAGCATAATACCAGCCAATGGGTGAAGAAGAAAGACTCCAACATTGGAAGATTGCTTGAATTTTTGCAAGTTGCTTATTTTGAGGGTGACATTGTTATTTTACTGGCAGACTAGAGCAGATTAGTGAAGTGAAGGCAAAAAAAATTAATAAATAAATAAATAAAGGAAAGAAAATGCTCCCGGGGGATTTCACAGTGTCCGAAGGGCACGGCCACCCACTAGTAATTAATAATAACTTCAATAAAATAACCTACAATAGCCAAAAATGGCATATGGTAAAATAACCAATAAAAACTTTAAAAAATTTGCAATAAAATGTTAGAATAACCAAGATTAATTTTTGGTATAATAAATTAAAATAACCCAATAATGGTTTGTAATAAAATAACCAATAATAACTTAAGGTGGATTAATTTAAAATATCAAAAAAAACTTGCAATAACTTATCATAAATAGTTTTAATGACCAAGAATCAACTAGAATAATTAATAATAACATATGATAGAATAATTAATAATACTTTATAATAAAATGACCAATAATAATTCATAATAAAATAACCAATAATAACTTATGATAAAATAATTAAATAACATTGAAAGTCAATAATAGCCTGTGACAAACTAGCCTATGGTAAATATCTTAAAATAGCCAACCATAGCCTACAATAAAATAACAAAAAAATGTTTATGGTAAATAGTTGAAAATAGCCGACAATATCTTACAATATAATAACCAACAATAGTTTATCATAAAATAACCTAGAATTAAAAGCCAATAATTGTCTATGATAAAATAACAAAAAATATCTTAAAATAGCCTAGAATAGCTTATGACATAATAATAAAAAATAACTTATGATAAAATAATTTTGAATAGCCAACAATAACCTATGGTAAATAGCATATAATAGTCAATAATAGTTTATGATATAATAATTTAAAATAACTTATGGTAAAATAAAATAATGGTAAAAAATAACCCAAGGTTAAAAAAATGTGCATAATAATATGTGATGACAAAAAATATCATCCATTCAAATAGTGCTTCAATGGTTAGAGACTTGTTCCTTAAACATGGAAATGAAAAGAGGTGAAAGGAAGTGAAAGGTTCAAACCTTTACACTTACACCCTAAATTGGTGGGCCAAGTGTTTAGGTGGCCTAAATTTTGAGCTTAGGTTAAGTAGCTTAATGAAGGTTCGAAGAAGCTTAATTTAGGTTCAGAATTGATTATTAATGATTTAACTATTAATTAATTTGACTATTGGTGAATTCAATTAACTATTAATGAATTCACATGTTTGTAACAGTGTGTCCTTGTTTATTATGGAGTTGGCCACCTTCACCATGTTAAATTTGTACAATTTCCACTATGCCAAAATGTGGAATATATGATTACACCCATGATTTGACTAGTAGTCGTAAATACCACTCATGACTACATGATTATGTAGTTGAAATGGACACATCATATATCCAGTAGTTCTATCTTCAATTTGCACACATGACTACAATACTGTATACCATACTATATGATCAAAATATACATCCTTCACCATTGGATTAACATATTATAGGATTATAGGTTTTAAGTTTGGTATAAATTCGGGTTTAGGTTAGTATAGGTTAGGTTTAAGTTAGGTCAGAGTTTAGGGTTAAGATTTAAGATTATATATTGCATTCTACTACTTCATGCTTTGTTATTGTAAAGTAGGAATTGCAAGTGATCATAATATTCTACAAATCACTACACAAAAATCCTTAAAGATTTGGCAAAAACAAGTTTACTAAAAACAAAACTCTGGACATGAAGAGTTTATGGATCACACACAAAGCAATGTGAAGCAAAGTTTGTTTTAACCAATTTGCACGTGGCAAGTCCCCAAGTTCCTAGCAAGGAAAAAACTTGTATTAAACATTATGCCATTAGAAGCAAATTTCCATGTTTTCTAACTATGTTTGCATACCACATACTACACAAGGTGACTATGATGGAGCAACCACAAAGCAACTACATGGTTACCACATGCATCATGAACAAGCTTGAAGAACTTGGAAGAATAGGGGATTGTAGCCCTAGGTGAAATCTTCATGTGTGAACTTTGGGGATCCATTAGCCTAGGTGTCTTGTCAACATATGGTACCACCGTTTTTGGCATAAACACGTCCCAAACTTTTATAACCACAAAATCAAGAGGGATTTCCTTGCCACCAACCTTGCTCCCATGAAGTCCACAAATAATTGCAGTTGCATTGATCAATTAGGTTTGTTAAAAGGACTTTTGTGTCGATGCAAATATATAATTGTAAAATTCATAACGCACCAAATTGTAGCCCAAATTAGTTTTCAAAATACATGAATGCAACTACCACCTTTCAAATGTGAGATCTATAACTAAAATATTATAACTAAATATGTTGGAAAACATAACTACAAATGCTAGAAAATTGGATTGTTTGAACTATATTTAATTTTGATGTTACACCATTTGCCCTAGGAGGGTGCATTGTTGGGTTTTATGTGATCAAAAATTCAGGAACGTCAAAGTTCACATAGTGAATCACAACCACCTTTTGTACTTAAAGTTTGACACAAAAAACTAAACACAAAGAAAATACGTTTGACATCTTATTTTTGGAGAGGTCATTACTTGGGCTTGGCTAGGAGTGGATATCATCATTGTCACATTTTACATGCAAGTGATGCACTCCCAATTCCTAGAGGGACTCAAATGTGAGTCCCAATTAGAAAACAATGGAAGAGCAAGGAGTCGAGGCACACTCCCTAGCTCACAACACTTTGGAGGGGTAGAAGGGCATGTTGGAGCTCCGGGATGGGACTAGGAAGAATTGACAAGCTTCACTTATTCACACAGGCTTGCACAAAACCAACACAAGGTGGTTAGTGCATAGTTGGAGCACTTTTGGTGTTAAGACGAGCCACGGGCAATTCGGACACACAAGATTCACCACGGCCCAGACTTGGGGGAAACCACCATCTTCCCCCTTATAACATACTTTGCACCTCTCCACGAGGCCACATCCAAATGACTTTTTGTCCCAGGACTCCCAAGTGGGAGTCCCGAAATTGCTTAAGTTGGGACTCCTGCAACTTTGGGGCGCCATAGCTTTGCAAGTAGACCTTCGATGGAGATGAGGTCTAAAGCGAATTTGTAGCCCTCATTGAGAGCTTTCCAATGGTATGTTGCACATTGTTTACACGTAAAGGAATTGGGTCGATTCTTGACTCTTAGTGGTCGGCAGTCCAACTGCCAATTTGACTCCCAACCCTTTCTTTGGCTATATAACTTGTGTTTTAGATGTGCAAATGAGTGATGCGAGACCATTTTAGACATCTATGTTCCAATAGCTTTTCAATGATACAAGGAACGCCTCAAGACATTGAGTTTTGACCCCTACAATTGCCCTTTGAAAATTTGGGAGTCCATCGAAGCTCCATCTCCCAAGTGGGAATTAATTTGGGAGTGTGAGGGTTCACTTCTTCACACCTTCTTACACTCCCGAGAACATGCGATGTGACTCTCGGGCTTCCTTTTGGCCTGCAACCTTGCAACCCCCTTGCCTTGGTCGCAAGCCCAAGGCTAGGGTTGTGACATAATATTTGTATTAATTTACAATAATCATTTAACAACACATGTAAGGAAGTGGATGTATCATTAACTTGATCCTCAAGCAACATTTATAGATATAATGTACCAAAGACATTAGCATCACCACAAAGTAAGTTCGTACATTGGAAGAAAAGTGCCAAATGCCCACACATTATAAGCAAGCCATATCCAAGTAGGCAATAAAATTTGGTCAAACACAACATGTGGGCAAGGAAGTTGGATAACATAATTAATACTTGGGTGTCATTTGGCCCAATGCAACTAGATGTTGCACCATGTCATCAAACCTTCCACCTTACCAACAATTTTCTTACACATATCTAGCATTGGTGTCTTATATTAAATGCAACTTTTAAATTAGTCGCAATGTCATTGGCCCAAATTTTGAAGCATGGTCCTACAAAGGTGACCTCAATTGTCATGTTGCATAACTTATAATGTTTCTATGAATTGAAATGACCCCAGCAACAAGATTGCATTATTGAAGTCCAAAAACACCAATTGAAAATTGCAAATTATATAGCAACATTGATGCACATACAATCATAGAATTTTGGTGCATTGTAATGAATCTCACCCCAAATGCAACATTCTGGCTTAGCAAGCTCACATTTCCACTTGGTAGTTCTCCCAACAATGGTTGTCATCCATGTACTAAGGCCTATATACATTAGTAATAGTTACAACATAATTATACCTTTAAAATTGAAAGCTACAAATTCAAGAGAATAAACACAATTTCTCACAAGGTTCAAAGATGTATTTGTTTCATATGTCATGAACATCCATTTAAAATACAAGTTTCTTTTTGCACTAGTCCACCATAGTTAGTTTTAAATACATTTTGTACATTAGTTCGGGAATTACTTAAGTGTTATTAGGATGCGATAAATTATGGCAAAGCCCAACACTTACATAATGCTTCCCATATCGCCACTAGACAGATTATTAGTCTTGAACCCCCTACCCCAAGGCCAACTTGCATCTTTAATGTGCAACCAAAAAAGTACACATCTAGAAGTTTATTCAAATTTACACAGTGGCCCAAAACTCCATACCGTCTTTATGGATCAACATCCACATCCTTCATCTCATCTTAAGGATTTTTCCAACTATAATCCACATATGTTCATACTTAAACCTAGTGTTGTATATTCAAATTTTGATTCCAATATCTCCTTCACCTTTTGCAACTTTTTTGTGCCTTGATGATTGATGGGTTTCACCATGTCTAAATATCTAATTGTTTGGGTTTTTAGGACAACAAGCCATTGGTGCTAACTTTTGACCAATGGCACCCTTCATTGTTAACAATAATGATTTTTTTGTGTGGATGTTCCCGTGTGTTGCTACAAGTTGCATATTCACTTTCTTTGCAATAATTTGATTATGCTTGCAAACTTCATTACTCAAAATAATTTTTCAAAACTTGAGATAGTTGTGTAGGTTACATTTAAGATCTATCATTTTTTTGTTTCTACTACTTAATATCTAATAGGTAGGTGATTTATTAATCAATTACCTTTATATGTTTAGTAACTTCTTTGATGTCTATTGCAATTCATTTATGTAACTAGATAAAATATTAGAGTCCTTGCTAAATGCAACCAAGAATTGTGATGAGAAAAAATAAATCAATGTTTTTCTTTCAATGATATTTTCACATTAACATTAAGTGCAATGATCAATGATTATTGCTGAATATTTTTATTTATGCATAATAAAGGTCAAAATTTCCAAAATTAATAATTTTATTATTGAATTTGATTTGGGAAAACAATTATCTTTAATGTTGAACTAGATAAGGTATTATAGTGTCATTCAACTTGTTTTTAAATGGGAAAGGTTCAATTTGAAGCAATAGATTTCAATATCATTAGCATAATTTTGTAAAGTTCAAAAGATTTTCATCAATAGATGTTCAAATTGATTTTTTTAGTATGAATTGCAACAATTTGGAAAAGTCTAATGTTGTTATGTTATTTGAATTTATAAAGAGTTGTTAGTTCCATTTAAAAAAATATATTAGAATTGAAGAAATGTTAGTTTCAATTCTTTGAAAATAAAATCCTGATTAATGAATTGCTAGTTTTAGTTATTTCAAAAAAATCAAATAACTTTCATGAAAGAATTGGTGGTTTATAAACAATTGTTTGAAATTTTAAAATATTGCCTGAATTGTGATTATATGTGAAGACTAGTTATTTCATCATTTGGAAACCATGGTTATGAACCTTAAGAACTACCCTCATAGCCTTTAAAGGTCTATTATAGTTTTTAATACTTACCCAACATTAGTAATTACCAATGTTGACCAACTATTATATTTTTCCATAATAAATTGAATAGGATTTTTTTTAATCTTTTATTTTTGGACCATACATAGTATCAAACAAAAAAAAGAAAAAAAGGAACCACGTTTGTCAATTCCTTGTCAAAATAATATTCCAAATTACCAATTTACTTGGGTTTTTTTAGTAGTAGCCATTTTTTATGCATAAAAGTTAATTTTCAAATACTTGCCTTGAAAATTGATTGTTATATTATTCAAGTAAGGTAGTTTTTAGCATGGTTGCTAATGTCCTTGGGGGGGGGGGGAT